>BSBK01004089.1:2460000-2919857 GCA_027943335.1 Chamaecyparis obtusa | reverse complement strand
TCTCTCTCTCTCCTACTCTCTCCCTCTCCTACTCTCTCCCTTTCCCCTTCATCATCTCTCTCTCTCTCTCTCTCTCTCTCCTCTCTCTCTCTCTCTCTCTCTTCCTCTCTCTTTTCTTCCTTTTTATTTTATACATAGGGTGTGCGCACTATAGGGTGCACACCCTATTTAAGACTATGCATAACATCTTTTTTGTTTTGCATAGGGTGTACACCCTATAGCATGCTCACACTATGTAAAACTAGAAGAAACGGTCTCATTTGCCAAGGATCTCGTGAAAGAGGCCCACTTTTTTTTATGTTGTCTGAATTATGCATTTTCTCTAACAAGTTTCCACTTTTCATGGTGTTGATAGTGACAAATCAACATCATTTTGCACCATAGTGACAAGTTTTCGCTCTTCACCATCATGAAAGTCAATTATTGGAATCAAAAAGACAAAAAGAGATTGAGGTAAGTTTTTTTTATTTTTTTACATGTCAAATGTGAATAAAGAGTGTTTTGGTTTATAATTGGTATGATATAGACTTGTTCAATACATAATTTGATACAAGTGTAATAAATTTATATTATAATTTGTCATATTGTTAGAGGTTTATATTATAATTTGACTTATTGGTTTACATTTATATTATATTTTTAAAATTGTAATCAATTGATATGTAGAAATCATCATCATGCCAAGGATACAAGCAAAGAATTTAACATTGAAAGAGCATGAAAGAGACAAAGAGAAGAAAAGGGAAAGAATGAGACAACTTCATGAACAAAAAAAATTAGATACCATAGAAGAAGATTTTTCTTTGGATGAGGAACATGAAACATCAATACAAAGTAAGAGAGAATTGGAGTTGGAATAAAAAAGACAACAAAATGAGAAACTTGTGTGCAACAAGACAATTGAATTTTGAAGATGTGGGGACATCATCTACAAGTTCCCAAGTTTAAGAGACATCATCATCCAATGTTTGAGGCAACCAATGTATCATGTTGAAGGCACGCCATTGTCTACTTCCGAAGGTGTGGGCACACTCTTCTATCATGTTGAAGGCACACCATTATCTACATCCCAAGATGTAGGCACAACATCATCTCATGTTGAAGGCACACCATTATCTACATCCCAAGGTGTAGGCACAACATTGTCTCATGTTGAAGGCACTCAAGATGGTATGCAATTCACACATAATGTTTTTGATGCTCCTAGAATTATTAAATATAGAAAACCAAAATATTTGATTGATATTGATACTAACATTTTGCAAGCAATGCCTGACAAGATTCTCAAGTGTACTTGTCAAAGAAATGTTAATCATATTTGGAGATCTTTTTTTGAGAATTTAAACCATGACAGGAAGATGTCAACTATTTGTTGAAATGATGAGAAATCTGAAATTTAGGCCCATCATGAAGATTCTCGAGCTAAGAATGATGGATGAGTCAAGTGAAAAATCTACTATAAAGAATCTAATTACTGCATATGAGAGTGTGGGTTCTACATCACACATGAAAGATAGTAATGTCACACGACGTGTACTTACATCAACTATAGTAAGCATTCAAATGAAGAAATCTCAACTCATTAGAAAGACAAGAAAAATATTGAAAATAAGTAGAAAGTCTCTAATGAGAGCCCTGGGAAGGCATCAAAGAGTGGAAGATCCAAATAGCAATGAGTTATGGGCATTTTTCGGTAGACTACTGTGAAAAGATAAAGCAATTGTTGAAGCTTTGAAATCCTTGATTGAAGAATTTTGGAAGAATAATACACGGGTATCTCCTAATCAAAGAGATGTTGTAAGAAGGAGGATTGGTAGTCAAATTCATGTTCCATATCCAAAACATTTTTTGGATTCAACTCAGACATAATTCTTTGCAAAATTTGTGCATACGTATCCTCAAATTAAAATTAGTCAGAGATATTTTGAAATGTGTAAAATTTTTTATGTCAAGATAAATCACACACGCACAACTTGTTGTGGTAGGGTACATATTGAATTTTCTAACCATTTTGAAGTTTATAGGAATATATGTGTAGGTTTGCACTCTAACAATGTTTTGTAGGATTGTAACATAAATGTCCCACCTAGATCTTTAAGGGAATTAATATCTACCATTTTATGTGAAAGAGTGGATGGTCAACAATTTTACAAGCTCTCATGCTTGAATGGTACATGCATAGATTGTGAAGGTTTGCAACGTTTGCCAATTTGTCAACATATGGAGAGTACACATGCAATCGGTAATGAAATAGTAGAATTTGGAAAATATAAGACTGTGATATACAATCTAAAAGATGGAAAAGAGGCTAAAAGATGTGATTTAGTAATTGAAAAATATTCCAGTGTATCAATTCATGGACATTTTTTGTAAAAAATGATTTATGAGTATGCAAGGCATACACATAGAGCGCGATGGTTGGATGTGCAATTCAAGTTGTGCAAGGATACATTCCCACTTGATACCATAGTTTTAGTTGTGGACTTTGCAGAGAACCACACACTACAACCACAGAATGAGGTGCAAGCAAAGTATTACAGCTCTCAACAGGTTGCTATATTTGTTCATATAGCATTCATGCATGCACCAGACAGTACAGAGGAGAATAGGAAGATATTGAGGGAGTATCATTTTTATATCAGTGATGATCACTCACAATCTATAGAGTTTGTACATAGTTGCTTTCAACTATTTTATGGTCATTTGGCAAACAGGGGCATAAAATATCATCGACATATCATTTGGTCAGATAATTGTGCATCCCAATTCAAGAATTCGCAGATGTTTTATTGGTTGTGCAAGATGCATAAGATTACTGGAATTCAATATATGTGGAATTTCATAGAGGCTGGTCATGGAAAGGGAGAGCATGATGGTGCAGGTGCATGTATTAAAAGTGCCTTAGCACATGAAGAATTAAAGTACAAAGAGAAAGAAACATTGTCAAATGCGAGATGTATTGTCTAGTGGTGTAACGCTATAATGTAATGAAGGTGAGTCTATGGTTTGTAGATTTTTTTGGTTGATGGATGAAACTAACATTGCACCATATGAGGATTGTTGTACATTGACAGGATCGAGTGAGCTACACTCTTTTAGAAGTTGTAATGCAGGTTCATGGAGTATCCACACATGACATATGGTGTGCTTTTGTTCATCATGTGTAGATGAAGACTGGGATGGGTGTGAGTCAAAAGAATAGGTTGACAAATGGTATACACACATTTTGAGTCCACTTGCCTCCTATCATCCCCATAAATCACTACAACTAACAGAAATGGAATCATCCATTGACTTTGATCGCTTATCTGATCTAGTACAACCAAGTCTGTATTTTCCACATACAAATAATCTCAAATTTAGTACTTTATCATAAATATTTAGTAAACTAATGTCTCATTATGTTTATATCATTACAGGCTATGTTTTTTGTTGTTATTGCACTTGAAGACAATGAAGAAGGGACATATTATTATTTGTGTCATTGTGTAGAGGCAAAAAAGGAATTGGATCACTCAGTTATCGATGGTGAAGAATCAGAATACCCTATAGGAGCAGTGGTTGTAACTGGTACATGGCTTAGATGGTATGCTATGAAGAACCCTAGGTTGTGGTTGTTTGAGGATTGGGAGACACACAAAAAGATTATTCATTATTCAAACCTCATCATTGCATCAAATGTCCACTTGATTAGATATGGGGGAAGACCGAATAATAAAACTCTTTGAAAGGTTCGTGAGTCAGGCCATGAGGCAATACTTGAGACAATCAAGGGTAGGGCAGACCAAATTGGTTCATTGGACTAAATGGAGATACAAAATATTGTAACATGTCAAATTTATATAGCACTGTAAATTGGGTGGACTGTAAATTGCTCATGCAATACCCCATATGTATAACAGGAAGTTTGTAACATTTAATGACAACCTTTCTCTTCTATTTTTTGGGGTAATACCGGAAGGTTTTCTCTGCTCAGCTCTTTCCTCCGATGCTCCTATTGAGCTAAGTTATAAAAATATTTCTCATTATTAATTAAAAAAAAACTTTATAATAGAAATCTTATAGTTCAGAGATTTTTCACAGCATACATAGCATAATTCATATGTTCTTTACATACACTAAGATCCCAGTTCAACATTAAATTCCACACATAAACCCAAGCTAAAGCCAACTTCTAAACAAGCCTACCATAAACACTATGTACAAAAAACCTAAAATCTTCCAACAAAACCTAACCCGGAGCAGTAGGAAACTTGGTAATAGCCTTACTTCCTTCAGAAGCAGCATGCCTAGCTAGCTCTCTAGGCCCACAAATAGACCCATTAATTTCCCAAATTGGTTCATTAGTAGGCAAAGAATTTGGTCATGCACTTCATTCTAGCACCACAAATATTTCTATTAGAAATGACTATTCGTTAATGGCCTTGCATTTACAGGACTTGGGCATTATCCTTGAAATGTAACTTCATTGCCACATTTGGCAAGGTAGTCTCACTCCTCATTTTACAACAAAGGGAAGCCATCTATGGTCCAAGGTTTTAATTTAGCTGACAAGTGGAGAGCTTCTCAAGGTACTGATCTCTTTCATAGAGAAGTTCCTGCTTCATCTCAAGGTTCTCGTTTAGGTGACCAACTCCTTCGAGGTCCACAAATAGACCCATTAATTTCCCAAATTGGTTCGTTAGCAGGCAAAGAATTTGGTCATGCACTTCATTCTAGCACCACAAATATTTCTATTAGAAATGACTATTCATCAATGGCCTTGCATTTACGGGACTTGGGCATTATCCTTGAAATGTAACTTCATTGCCACCTTTGGCAAGGCAGTTTCACTCCTCATTTTGCAATAGATAGACCCATCAATTTCCCAAATTGGTAAAAGGGTAGATGCAATTTTGGAAAGAGTATCCCAATTGAAGAGTAATGGAAATTCCAGTGAGCATGAAGTTATTGCAGATCCAATGGGTGTATCTCCTCCACTGACAAATATAACTACTTCCAGAGACTTGAGTTTAAATGGAGACTGTCTGTTCCCAAACATGCCCCAGTCGAGTAGATGAACCAGATGTTGCTTGAGTAAATAAGATAGTGGTTTAGTAAAGCATCTACATTATCCCACTTGCTATTAGTTACTACTTTTTGAGCGGCTTGCTAGCTGCTTTTGTGCAGGATTTATGTAATATATAATGTCCTCATGCAAGTACATGCCACGCACAGTCGTTCGATCACCACCGATGACTCCATGCTGAAGTGTCCCTCAAGGTCCCTTAAGCATGAAATTAGTGATCTTTATGGGGTCGTATCTTGGATCTCATGGGAGGTAGCATGGATCCATTAATTTCTACGGGACCGTGTTGCCGGGGCCTACAAAATCTTGTCTCAGTTTTTGGAGATTCAACTTAATTTAAAATCGGCAACACATTCTCAGTTGGTGTCAGAACTCAAGGTGTTCCTCAGCTAAAATGGCCAATGTTGTGTATCTTTCCAACCATCGGTCATACCATTGAACCATTTATTCCAACAGCTCTGGATGGCCTGGTAAACACTAGTGGAAACCTCATTCGCCATGCACAGTCGTTCGATCACTGCCGACAACTCCATGCTGAAGTGTCCCTCAAGGTCCCTTAAGCATGAAATCAATTATCTTTGTGAGGTCATATCTCAGAGCTCATGTGAGGTATCATGGATCCATCAATTGCTATGGGACCATGTTGCCGGGGCCTACAAAAGCCTGTCTCAATTTTTGGAGATTCAACTTCGTTTAAAATCAGTAACACATTCTCGGTCGGTGTTAGAACTCAAGGTGTTCCTCAATTGAAATGGCCAACATTGCATATCTTTCCAACTATCGATCATAGCATCAAACCATCTATTCCAATAGCTCTGGATGGCCAGGTAAATGCTAGTGGCAACCTTGTTCACCATGCATAGTCGTTTGATCCCCGCTGATGACTTCGTGCTGAAGTGTCCCTCAAGGTCCCTTAAGCATGGAATTAGCGATCTTTGCAAGGTCATATCTCATATCTCATGTGAGGTAGAATCGATCCATTAGTTGCTATGGAACCATGTTGTCGGGGCCTACAAAAGCTTGTCTCATTTTTTAGAGATTCAACTTCATTTAAATTTGGCAACACATTCTCGGTCGGTGTCAGAACTCAAAGTGTTCCTTAGCTGAAATGGCCAACATTGCGTGTCTTTCCAACCATCGGTCATAGCATTGAACCATCTATTCCAATAGCTTTGAATGGCCAAGTAAATGCTAGTGGCAACCTCATTCACCACGCACAGTCATTCGATCCCCGCTGATGACTCTGTGTTGAAGTGTCCCTCAAGGTCCCTTAAGCATGGAATCAGTGATCTTTATGGGGTCATATCTCAGAGCTCATGTGAGGTAGAATCAATCCGTCAACTACTATAGGACCATGTTTCCAGGGCCTACAAAAGCCTATCTCAATTTTTAGAGGTTCAACTTTGTTTAAATTTGGCAACACATTCTCGGTCGGTGTCATAACTCAAGGTGTTCCTCAGCTGAAACGACCAATGTTGCGTATCTTTCTAACTATTGGTTGTAGCATCGAACCATTTGTTCTAATAGCTCTAGATGATTGAGTAAATGCTAGTGGCAACCTCATTCACCATGCACAGTCATTTGATCCCCGCTGATGACTCTGTGCTGAAGTGTCCCTCAAGGTCCCTTAAGCATAGAATCGAGGATCTTTGTAGGGTCATATCTCTAAGATCATGTGAGGTAGAATCAATCTGTCATTTGCTACAAGACCATGTTGCCAAGGCCTACAAAAGCCTATCTCAGTTTTCAGAGATTCAAATTTGTTTAAATTTGGCAAAACATTCTCGGTCAGTGTCAGAACTCAAGGTGTTCCTCAGCTGAAACAACCAACGTTGCGTATCTTTCCAACCATCGGTCATAGCATCAAACCATTTGTTCCAACAACTTCAGATGGTCGATTAAATGCTAGTGGCAACCTCATTCACCACACACAGTCCTTCAATCCCCGCCGATGACTCCGTGCTGAAGTGTCCCTCAAGGTCCCTTAAGCATGGAATCGACAAACTTTGCGGGGTCATATCTCGGAGCTCGTGCAAGGTAGAATGGATCCGTCAGGTGCTACAGGACCATGTTGCTAGGGCCTACAAAATTTAGTCTCAATTTTTAGAAATTCAACTTCATTTAAATTTGGCAATGCATTCTCGGTTAGTGTCAGAACTCAAGGTGTTCCTCAGCTGAAATGACCAATGTTGTGTATCTTTCTAGCCATCGGTCATAGCATCAAACCGTCTATTCCAAAAACTCCAGATGGCCGGGTAAACGCTAATGGCAACCTCATTCACCACACATAGTCCTTCGATCCCCATCGATGACTCCATGCTAAAGTGTCCCTCAAGGTCCCTTAAGCATGGAATCGATGATCTTTGTGGGGTCGTATCTCAGAGTTCATGCGAGGTAGAATGGATCTGTTAGGTGCTACGGGACTGTGTTGCCGGTGCCTACAAAATCATGTCTCAATTTTTGGAGATTCAACTTTGTTTAAAATCGCCAGCATATTCTCAGTCAATGTCAGAACTCAAAGTGTTCCTCAATTAAAATGACCAATGTTGCGTATCTTTCCAACCATCCATCGTAGCATCGAATCATCTGTTCCAACAGCTCTAGATGGCTAGGTACACACTAGTGGCAACCTCATTCACCATGCATAGTCCTTCGATCCCCACCGATGACTCCATGCTGAAGTGTCCCTCAAGGTCCCTTAAGCATGAAATCAATGATCTTTGTGGGGTTGTATCTCGAAGCTCGTGTGAGGTAGAATGGATCTGTTAGTTGCTACGGGACCATGTTTCTGAGGCCTAAAAAAAGTTGTCTCAATTTTTGGATATTTAACTTCATTTAAAATCAGCAACACATTCTCAGTCGGTGTCAAAACTTAAAGTGTTCCTCAGCTGAAATGGCCAATGTTGCCTATCTTTCCAATTGTCGATCGTAGCATTAGACCATCTGTTCCAATAGCTTCGGATGGCCGGGTAAATGCTAGTGGCAACCTCATTCGCCACACATAGTCATTTGATCCTTGCTGACGACTCTATGCTAAAGTGTCCCTCAAGGTCCCTTAAGGTCCCTTAAGCATGGAATCAGTGATCTTTGCGAGGTCATATCTTGGAGCTTGTGTGAGGTAGAATCAATCTGTTAGTTGCTACGGGACTGTGTTACCAGGGCCTAAAAAAAACTATCTCGGTTTTTAGAGATTCAACTTCATTTAAATTTGGCAACACATTCTCGGTCGGTGTCAGAACTCAAAATGTTTCTCAGCTGAAATGACCAACGTTGTGTATCTTTCCAATCGTCAGTCGTAGCATCAAATCATTTATTCCAACAGCTCCAAATGACTGGGTAAATGCTAGTAGCAACCTCATTCGGCACCCACAGTCATTTGAACCCCACCAATGACTTCATGCTGAAGTGTCCCCCAAGGTCTCTTAAGCATGAAATCAATAATCTTTGTGGAGTCATATCTCGAAGCTCATGTGAGGTAGAATCGATCCGTTAGGTGCTACAGGACTGTGTTGCCGGGGCCTACAAAAATCTATCTTGATTTTTGGAGATTCAACTTTGTTTAAAATCAGCAACACATTCTCGGTCGATGTTAGAACTCAAGGTGTTCCATAGTTCAAATGGCCAACATTGCGTATCTTTCAAACCATCGATCGTAGCATCAAACCATCTATTCGAATAGCTCCAAATGGCTAGGTAAATGCTAGTGGCAACCTTGTTCACCATGCACAATCATTCGATCCTTGCCAATGACTCTGTGCTGAAGTGTCCCTCAAGGTCCCTTAAGCATGGAATCATCGATCTTTATAGGGTCATATCTTGAAGCTCGTGTGAGGTAGAATTGATTCATCAGTTGCTATGAGTTCATGTTGCCAGGGGCTACAAAATCATGTCTCAATTTTTAGAGAGTCAACTTTTTTTAAATTTGGCAACACATTCTCGGTCGGTGTCAGAATTCAAAGTGTTCCTCAGCTGAAATGGCCAACATTGTGTATCTTTCCAACCGTCGGTCATAGCATCGAACCATTAGTTCCAACAACTCTAAATGGTCGGGTAAATGCTAGTGGCAACCTCATTCAGCACCCACAGTTTTTTGAACCTTGCCGACGACTCCATGTTGAAGTGTCCCTCAAGGTCTCTTAAGCATGAAATCAGCGATCTTTGCGGGGTCATATCTCGGAGCTCATGTAAGCTAGAATCGATCTATCATGTGCTACGAGACCATGTTGCCAGGGCCTACAAAAGCCAATCTCAATTTTTAGGGATTCAACTTCATTTAAATTTGGCAACACATTCTCGGTTGGTGTTAGAACTCAAAGTGTTCCTCAATTCAAATGGCCAACGTTGTATATCTTTGAAACTGTCAGTCATAGCATTGAACCGTTAGTTCTAACAACTCCAAATGGTTGGGTAAACACTAGGGGCAACCTCATTTGGTATGCACATTCATTCAAACCCCGCTGATGACACCGAGCCGAAGTGTCCCTCAAGGTCTCTTAAGCATGAAATTAGTGATCTTTGCGGGGTCATATCTCAGAGCTCGTGCAAGGTAGAAATGATCTATCAAGTGCTACAAGACTATGTTACCGGGGCCTACAAAAGCCTATCTTAGTTTTCAAAGATTCAACTTCATTTAAATTCGGCAACACATTCTCGGTCGGTGTCAGAACTCAAAATTTTTCTCAATTCAAATGACCAACATTGCGTATCTTTCAAACCGTCGGTCATAGCATCGAACTGTCAGTTCCAATAGGTTTGAATGGCCTAGTAAATGCTAGGGGAAACCTCATTCAGCATGCACAATCATTTGAACACTGTCGATGACTCCATGTTGAAGTTTCCATCAAGGTCTCATAAGCATGAAATTAGTGATTTTTTGGGGGTCATTTCTCAGAGCTCATGTGAGGTAGAATCGATCCATTAGGTGCTACGAGACCGTGTTTTCGGGGCCTACAAAAGCCTATCTCAATTTTTGGAGATTCAACTTTGTTTAAAATCGGCAACACATTCTCGGTCAATGTTAGAACTCAAGGTGTTCCTTAGTTCAAACGGCCAATGTTGCGTATCTTTCAAACCGTCGGTCGTAGCATCGAACTGTCTATTCAAACAGCTCCAGATGGTTGGGTAAACACTAGTGGCAACCTTGTTCACCATGCATAGTCATTCAAACCCCGCCAATGACTCTATGTTGAAGTGTCCCTCAAGGTCCCTTAAGTATGAAATCAGTGATATTTGTGGGGTCATAGCTCAGAGCTCATGTGAGGTAGAATTGATCCGTCAAGTGCTACAAGACTATGTTGTTGGGGCCTACAAAAGCCTGTCTCAGTTTTCAGAAATTCAACTTCTTTTAAATTTGACAACACATTCTCGGTCAGTGTCAGAACTCAAAGTGTTCCTTAGTTCAAACGGCCAACGTTGCATATCTTTCAAACTATCGGTCATAGCATCGAATCATCAGTTCCAATAGCTCTGAATGGTCAAGTAAATGCTAGGGGCAACCTTGTTCACCATGCATAGTCGTTTGAACCCCACCGATGACTCCAGGCCGAAGTGTCCCTCAAGGTCTCTTCAGCATGAAATCAGTGATCTTTGCAGGGTCATATCTTAGAGCTCGTGCTAGGTAGAATCGATCCATTAGGTGCTACGGGATTGTGTTGCTAGGGCCTACAAAAGCCTATCTCAATTTTAAGAGATTCAACTTTTTTAAAATTTAGCAACACATTCTCGGTCGGTGTCATAACTCAAAGTGTTCATCAGTTCAAACGGCCAACGTTGTGTATCTTTCAAACCGTCGGTCGTAGCATCAAACCATTTGTTCCAACAACTTTGAATGGTCGGATAAATGCTATTGACAACTTTTTTTTGACACACATAGTCTTTCAAATGACACTGACGACTCCGGGGTGAATAGTAGGATGAGTGCAAATATGTATTCTAGTGTTTGTCATTAACAATTAGTCAATTAGGGGACAATTAGAAGTTATTTTGTAAAAGCATAAGGTTGCACATCCACGTCTACCGTAGTAATCTTATTAATAAAATAACTCTTGCCAACATTAGGGTACCCCAAGAATCCTTATATTATATTTATACATTTATGCATTCATTTCATTACTTTTGTTATTATTACAGTTAAGGAATTGACTGTTATTGAGGACAGTGACTGGCATTTGTAGCACAGTCAACAAGTTAAACATACATCGATAAACATACAAGCATAACTATAAGGCATGGGAAATTTACAAAGCAAAGACATGAACATAAACATAATTTAGTATACATCAATACACCAAATACATGAATTGGATACCTAAAACATAAAAAATATATATTCGTAGGGCATGAAGTCAAATATATATGTCCAATAATGTCATACATTGAATATATTCAATACAGTAAAACTGGCTTCCTCAAAGCCAAATGGATGTACAATGTATCACTGATACAATAGACAAAAAATATGTCCACTAATGCCATATAGGCATACAATCCATATCCTTAATCTAGTCCTTTCTCGCTAGGGGAAGAAAACAAATCCTAAGCTATCTTCGATCGTCGCATCGATGGAGATGTAGTGGATGTCGTAGTCTTCCGAGTGCACTCACTCGTCCTCCTGTCTAGACTCTTCTATAGCTCGACCTGATAAAAGATAAAATTAGATAGAGATAACTAATATACATCAAAATTGAATTATACAATGACATAAAATTGAATATTGGCTTACCGCTAGCAAATAGTCACTATGTTCATCCACCGAAGGCGCATGCTGGCGATCTGGAGTCATAAGTCCCTACAACAATGATCAAAATAATAATTAAAATACATACATGGATATCATTATAAAATTCAATACAAACTATTAAAATAACAATTAAAGTTAAGTGATCTCTTTCATACCTCAGTCAGTGCTTTAGAACTAGCTACTGCTGCAGCTACTCCACAATCAAAAGTATCATGGATAGAAGGAGGAGTCTCTGATGTCAAAAGCTGAAAATGAAACAAAAAAAGTAAATTATGCAGTTATCAAGATTACATATATTTTTTACAACCCTACTAATGAGTAAATGATACCTCCGTGAAGGTTCCACCGCATCCTCCGGTGTGCAGTGTTGAAGTCAAAGCTACAACATTCAACTAGTGCACATGTACATGGAAAATTATAAGATAACCATTCATATAAGAACATACTACTGACATGTTAATTATAATGCATTATTACATGTATACCTGTGGACTCAATGGTGACCTCACAAACCTAGGTGAAAGAATGTAATCATCGTGCCTCTGGATTTTGATCATAATTTGTCTAGTAATTTAGTCATTCATTAATTAGTTAAATATGATTAATTAAATCCAATTAATATGCAAATAAAGATACCTCAAGGAAAGTTACACAATGCCCTTTGCTGTCTATTGTGAAAGTCAATGGTCCACCAGTGCACATCTAATGCACATGCACAATAAGTTAGGATATAATTTTTCATATAATTACATAATAATCAAATATGTTAATTAAATTTTTTATTCGATACATACTTGAAGAATTGACGATGATGTGTAAAAGGGGACATTAGGATCATTGCCACTTCCACTGCCACCACCATCGCCACTGACACTCTTGTCCTGAATTTTCATCATAAACAATAGATACTAAATTAAATAGTTATTCTTTTATAAATGAAATATGATCAAAGCAATTTAATGAACTTGGAAATATTTACCTGTGTGTCAATGCCAAATGTCGTATTTAGAAAGCTATCAGTCATCAATCTAGAATCCTCTTCCTCTCTCTCACCAGTACCAAATGTGCACAAGCATCCACATGACCGAAAAATATACCCCCTCGAGGATTGACCATAGTCACCCTCAACTAAAGGAGTGGCACACTGAATGAGAGTCTGTGTCAGAGCACTAATCGTGCCTAGTGTGTTTGCCTCTACATGTTCCTTCACAACGGAAGGAATACTAACATGATCCAACTGTGGCTTGCCAATAGCAGCCCTAGGTGCGTTAGGGTCATGATGTGCCCCTACTCAATCAAATGATGAACCCCCTCCTCTACCCTGAGAATCTAGAATGTCAAAATAATTTGGCACCTCCTTGAGTACAAACTCGCAATAGAGTTTCCTCAAGAAATATATAGGAACCTCATGATTGTTACAAGGAGGCAAATCAAAGACCATCCACCATCTCTCCCAAAAATTGTTTTTAATGTCTTCATTTATGCACCAATGAATTGGGAACCTCCTTGTTGTAGTTCTAAGAGTATTTGCGTCCCCTAGTTTTTAAAATAGCTGGCAAATGTCATCTTTTGTGATTTTTTTTTTTTATGTCCACATAAGATAATTTATTTGCATAATATTGTTTTTGTTCTTCTCTTTTATCTCGCTATAAATTAATTTTCCCACTAACTACGCTTACGTGGGTCAAGATTGCTTTCAATGATTTTGCAAGTCTTTCCCTTCTGGGATTTGTACCACTAGAATCTTTTAACCTATTAATTAAAGATTCTAATTCTTTTTGCCCTCTTTCAATTTGGTTCATCAAATTTTGTTGTGTTCCAAGAGGAGGTTTCTCAATTGGTGGAGGCAATTGAGGTTCATTTTCTTCATTTGTTTCTTCATTCGGTTCTTAATTTGGTTCTTCATGAGGAGGAGGGTTTGGTGCAGGGTTTGGTGGAGGGAGATTATTTCTTCTTGGAAATTAAAAAAACTACATTTTAAAATCTTCATTACACAAAAAATTTAAACAAAAAAAAATTTGAACAAAACAAATTTAAACAAAAACAAATTTTAACAAAACAAATTACAACAAAACTAAAATTTTAAAACAAATAAGAGGCATGATAAGCTGTAAAAACACTTACCTCTTCTTCCAGATCAAACTTGATGATGTCGTGGAGCCACTTGATTGATGGATGAACAAAAAAAATTGATTCACAAGTAAATATAATAGGGCATGCATGCTTTAGAATCTCCTCTTAGCTAAAAATGTCAGTTTGAGAAAGCAAAATGAGATTCCAAACTTGCATGCAGCAAACTTTATAATGGTTTTTTAAAAGGGCGTGTGCCCTATAGGGCATACGCCCTTTGGAAAACACTTTTCCAAAGCATGTGTTACCTATAGGGTGCACGTGCTTTGGTTTGGATTTCCCAAGCCTAAGGTTTGGGCAACCCAAGCCATAGGGCGTGCACCTTATAGGGCACACACCCTTTAGTGCATGCGAACTATGTGTGATGGGGGGCCAAAAAGAAAAGTGACATCTTTTTGGTCCCCCATCTTTGTGCACTTACCCTCTTCTAACAAGGATCAAAAAACACTTGTGCAGAATATTAGTGGGTATCAATTCCCATCGGGGTTTTACCTATTTGGGTTTCCCCGTAATCATATTGGTGTCATGTGTTGATTTCGTGTTTCATGTTTATGTGAATGTTTATTTCAGTACTTAAGCATTTAAGTTTAGAATAAAGATTAAGGAGAAAAGTTAAATTACAGTGAACACTAATTCACCCCCCCCCCCCTCTCAGTGTTCCATATTCCTTTATTGCCATCAACGACAAAGGGGGAGATTGTTGGAAAGTTGTTTATACTAAGGTATATGACTAGATACAGTGTTGTCATTATGGCAACAAAGTCGTATAGTAGTTTGGAGTCAGCGCACTTGATGTAAAGATCAGAATTTAGTTAAGTGTTAAAGACTGGACAGTGTACAGAGTTCCTGCAGCTCAGAGCATCAGCGCACAGTTGATTGATAACATCAAGGCCATCAAGCATGACAAGACAAAAATATTCAAGTTTGGGTCACTAATCATCTACATGTACCTTCATATTGTTGGGAAGATATCATATTTGTATTTGGACAAGTCCATTCCTACCATGCCTCAAATATCCAACAAAGCATCCATTGAAAGCACTTGAAGGGATTATGTGACATTGGAATTGAAGACCTTCAGGGTCAAGATGCAAATGAGATATAGGATTTCAGAAAACATTGTGGAAAAATACAAGGATACAATTTTTTTTATGGTAGAAACAGATACAACTTGTATGGAAGTTGTTGAGCCAAGAACTAAGTGGATTCATCCACTTGGTTATGAGGTAGAGGAAAAAGTCCTTGAAGCATATGCGTAGGTATTACTATCAGCCCCTAAAGATCCTAATGAATAGATGGGGAACATATGAGGAGAAAACCAGAGAAGTAGATGCAAAACTTAACAGCATAGCAACAAAAAGAAAGGTTGCTAAAGTCACATCAGAGATCTTAAGGATACATGGTGTATCTCAAGAAGACCTTGACAAGGCAAGGGAAGAGAAGATTGCTTTGGAAATGAAAAGCGCAATAGCAGAAGAAGAACAAGAAGATCCTAAGATGAAGAAGATAAAAATTAAAAAAGATGACAGTCAGAAGGATATAACTGATGACACTCCTTCTGTGCCCAAAGAAACCAGTGATTCTAATGCTCCTCCGAAGTATAAGCCAATGGTCAAAAGGAAGAAAGAAACCAGCACTAGTCATCCATCCTTGCGAGCTACAAGGAGCAAGAAAAACATTTAAGCAGCTCCTAAGGTAGGATTCAGACCTAGCCTTAAAGTATTGAGCACAAGAATTGTTGATGAAGGCATAATTGATCAAGTAGGGAAGTTTTATGAAACTTACAGTGAGATTGACAAATCATAAATACATGATATGATTGTCAAACATATGATAAAGTTCAAGAAAATAGTACTTGAATTGAAAACAACAATTCCAGATAAAGTTTGGGAGATAATGGATTCCTTGAAGAGACAAGCCATTGAAGAAGGCTTCAGAATAAGGGAACAAATTCTTGATTCCACTCTTCCAATATGTTCTGTTGAAGAAAAGGCACTATTGTTGAATTTGGTGAAGCTGCACTTAAGGTAAAAAATGAGAACACTACACCTCAGGAACAAAGACTATGAGCTGATCTCTAAGGAAATAGAAAATGCCTTTGGGAAGGTATTCTTAGAATAGCGCATGAAACCTATGTCTGTGCCCATCTCTCAAGTACCTAGTAAGCAAGACAAAGTAGCCGAGACTATCAAGGTATAGTCTATAGGTCCTCAGGATTCAACACCTATAGTGGAAGTACAAATAGAGTTAGATAAATCTGCGCCCAAGTCAGAATCACAAAAGGAAAACACCATTATCATTGATAATGTGGAGATAGCCATGCCGGCCACTGACACAGAATTGGACAAGTTTGAGGAAGGTTTTGTGAGCACACAAGAAGCTGAGATTTTATGCAGTAGCATACCTCCCACTCATCAAGAAGAGGTATTAATTGAAAATATAATAGATGAGAAAGAAGAAGAGAAAATGGAAGAGGAAGAAAAGAAAGAAGAAGATAAAGAACAAGAGAAAGATGAAACTTCTATTGATCTATCCAAGGTAAAACTAGAAGTGACGGATAGCACTCCCATCACTCCCTCCTCAGTATTGTTGTCAAGTTTGACACCTGACAAATCTATTTTGGACTCATGGAGAGAAGAAGACCTGATTAAGTTCATCGTCCTAGCTATGGAGAAGGCAAAGGAGAAACAAGTAATGAGAAATCCTCTCCTTGTGGAATCAGTGAACATACTAAACAATTTGTTGCCTATGAACATGAAAGTGAGTAAGGTACAGTCGGTTGATGATGTGAGTACAGTTATCTCATAGTTCAAAAGTAAATTTTCTAGCCTTGAAGAATCTGCATCCAAAGTTGCTGAAGAGAAGTACCTAAAGAAAAGATTGAATGAGTTGATGAGCAACTTTTCACTAGATCTAAATTCACTCAAGATAGGACAAGCATCCTTAAAATAATTTGCTGATCAAGGAAGGAAATTCATTGCAGACTACATGGATCAAGATAAGCTTATTGATGCCCATCTTAAGCCAATACAAGAGGTAGAAGCTATGATTGAGTAGGTGAAGAGTTTAGTGAAAGACACATCCACTGATGTGAAAATGTGCAACAATGTCTACCAAGGTCAGTTGGACAAAATTGAGAAGGCAGAGAAAGAGATAGCAAAGATAAGGTCTAGATAGACTCAGTTGAGGAATGCTCTTGCGCCCTCACTAGACATTCTCAATCAGAATATAAAGGAGATCGATGCCACCATGATAACCTATGATCAAGGTCTGAGCATATATTTGAAGAAGATGGAGAAGCTTTAATATGCTTTATGCACCCATCTCCAAATAGTTAACTCTTTGATAAATTTTTGGAAGAAGGAGATCCAGAATCTCAAGATAGCATATCCGGATGTTTTCCCTAAGTAAGTATGTGTAGATACATTTTTTTGGTACACCTTTGTCATTAATGTCAAAGGGGGAGTTGTGTATAGAATATGGAGTATAATATGTATAGGGAGATATAAGATTATGTATAAAAAAGGTATAGAAGACAAAAGTTTTTTGTGTTAAGGGACAGTTAGCAACTTGGCCATATTCCTTTGTTGCCATCAATGGCAAAGGGAGAAATGGTTGGCAAGTTGTCTATACTAAGGTATATGAATAGATACAGTGTTTTCATTATGGAAACAAAGTCATATAGTAGTTTGGAGTCAGTGCACTTGATGTAAAGATCAGAATTTGGTTAAGTGTTGAAAAATGGACAGTGTACAGAGTTCCTGCAGCTCAAAGCATCAACGCACGTGTGTATGGATGAATTATGGTATGTGCCCTAGAAGTTAAGTTGGTTAGACTATATTCTTGCTTATTTTATGAGCACATGATCAGATGTGCAAGGATGAGAAAGTTACAGTCAGTTGAAGTTGCACAACCAATGTGTGCCAGCAGAGAATAGAGCATGGAGCCGACAGTTAATATTTTGGTTTGTGATTGTAATGTAATATTGTAAAGGCTATGTGCCCATTGTATTTAGGTTTTTGAAATGTTTATATGTATAATTTTAAGCACACTTAAGACAATTCATTTGGAAGCATTGCTTGTAATTAGTTATAGGGCTGACCTAATTGTGTATTTTGTATGAGTGTATAAATATAAGGTGTGCCCATTGTATTTGGTATGAAAGTTGATAGAGAGTTGTAATAAGTAGAGAAGAAGTGTGCAAAGACACTAGAAGATGTATTAGAGCTTTGCTAGAGGTCAAAGCATTAGCGCATCAAAGGAACTGATCAAACAAGCAGTGTCACAGTGAAAGTTCATCCTGCAGATATATTGTGTATCTAAGATCAGAAGGTTGTAGCCTTCACCACTTGAGCAGTGAACTCTTGGATAGTGTGTCCTCTCCCCTAACAGGGATGATTTTAAAAGACTCCTAACAAGGTTTGACCCTTAACAAGGTCTATTGTACTTAAAGCATTGTAAAGCTACTCCTAACAGGGTAAAGGATCTTCTAACAAGGATCACAAAACACTAGTGTAGAATATTAGTGGGTATCAATTCCCACCAGGGTTTTACCTATTTGGGTTTCCCTATAATCATATTGGTGTCATGTGTTGATTTCATGTTTCATGTTTATGTGAATGTTTATTTCAGTGCTTAAGCATTTAAGTTCAGAATAAAGAATAAAGAGAAAAGTTAAATTACAGTGAACACTGATTCACCCCCCCCCCCTCTCAGTGTTCCCATTCCTAACAATTGGTATCATTATAATATTGCATGTAACAAGCATGGAAACATTGCAAAGAACTGTATAGGGGGAGTTGTGTATAGAATATGGAGTATAATATGTATAGAACACAAAAAAATTTTGTGTTAAGGGATAGTTAGCAACTTGGCCATATTCCTCTGTTGCCATCAATGACAAAGGGGGAGATTGTTGGCAAGTTGTCTATACTAAGGTATATGACTAGATACAGTGTTTTCATTATGGTAACAAAGTCATATAGCAGTTTGGAGTCAGCACACTTGATGTAAAGATCAGAATTTGGTTAAGTGTTGAAAACTGGACAGTGTACAGAGTTCCTACAGCTCAGAGCATCAGCGCACATGTGTACAGATGAATTATGGTATGTTCCCTAGAAGTTAAGTTGGTTTGACTATATTCTTGCTTAGTCTATGAGTGCATGATCAGATGTGCAAGGATGAGAATAGTCAGTACTGGCCTACTGGCAAATCTCAAACAATCTCCCCCTTTGGCATTGATGACAACATATGGAAAGTAGCATGCATGGAAGTCTTATGCAGTAAGCTTTCAGTATATGTAGCATGGACCTGATATTAGCATGATATCATGGGCGTAGAGGTTAACTATTAGTACATAGTTATATAATAGTTGGTGTCAGCAGTGTTCCTGATAGAGTACCAGACAGTGTTCTATGTATGGTTGTCCGTATAGTTATCATGGAGCCTTGTGCACTTGGATATGTGTTGATTTCATGTTTCATGTTTATGTGAATGTTTATTTCAATATTTAAGCATTTAAGTTCAGAATAAAGATTAAAGAGAAAAGTTAAAATTTAGTGAACATTGATTCACCCCACCCTCTTAGTGTTCCCATTCCTAACAATGAACCAACTTAGCCTATCAATCTGGGTATAGAAGAGGAACCTCAGTTAATTCATGTAGCACAATCTCTATCAAAAGAAGAAAAATAGGCATTCACAAAATTCTTAACAAAAAAGAAGATCAACTTTGCATGGAAATATTCAGATATGCCAGGATTAGATTTTGATCTCATCATGCATCATATTTCTATAGCTCCAAGAGTTAAACCAATCAAGCAAAATTTGCAAAAAATGCATCCTTACGTGGCACTCCTTGTAAAAGCTGAGCTAGAAAAATTTCTTAAAGTCGGATTTATTCAAGTCATAGATTATGCAGAGTGGATCTCAAACATAGTTCTAGTATCAAAACTAGATAAATCTATCAGAGTATGCACATATTTTAGAGATGTAAAAAAAGCACGCCCTAAGGATGATTTTCCACTACCAAACATAGATATGATAGTGGACATGACTGCAACCTTTGAAATTTACTCTTTAACGGATGGTTTTTCTGGATAAAATCAAATAAAGATAGCCCCAGAAGATCAAGAGAAAATAGCTTTCACCTGTGCATGGGCTACTTTCTGCTAGAACATAATGTCATTTGGTCTTAAGAATGTTGGTGCTACATACCAAAGAGCTATGATGTCTATCTTTCATGATATGATGCATAAAAACATGGAGGACTATGTGGATGACACATTAGCTAAATTAATGAAACGATCTAAACATCTAGCTAAATTGGGTACAATACTAGATAGAATGGAAAAATTTAGTCTCCAACTAAATCCTAACAAAAGTTCCTTTAGTGTCACTTCAGGGAAGCTTCTAGGGTACATTGTTTTAGAGAAAGGTATTGAGGTAGATCCAACAAAAGTCAAAGCAATCATAGAGATGTAACCTCTTAAGAACATAAGTCAAATGCAGACTCTGCAAGGGATGATACAATCTATTAGATGCTTCATCTCTCAGTTAGTTGACATATCGCAACCTTTCACTAGAACATTGCATAAAAGTGTGACTTACAATTGGAATGAAGAATATGAGAAGAATTTCATTCACATCAAACAATACTTGGTGAATCCACCAATTCACATGCCTCCTATTCAAGAGAAGCCATTAATATTGTATGTCTATGCTACTAACACATCACTGGGGGCATTGTTGGCACAAAATAATGAGAATAAATGGGAAAGAGCTATCTACTATATCGTCCGAACATTGGTGGCTTATGAGAAGAACTATTCTATGATAGAGAAGGTGTGTCTAGCTGTGATCTTTGCATCACAGAAATTGAGGCACTACATGTTAGCTCATACCACCCAATTAGTAGCAAAGATTGATCCATTGAAATATTTGTTAAGAAAATCTTTCCTCACAGGTATATTGGCAAAATGGGTATTGATACTGAGCGAGTTAGACATTAAGTATGCTGAAAGAAAAGATATCAAAGGATAGGTCATCGCAGATCAACTAGAAGATGCTCTAATGTTTGATGACCAACCAATGCAGATAGAATTTATGGATTCCTCTATCATGCACATATCCTCCAGAACATGGTGCTTATTCTTTAATGGATCTTACACACAAAATGGATCACTTGATTGTTCATGCACAGGGTTGCTTTGTCCCTTGTTCATTATTTTCAGATGTGCTTGAAATCACTTGCCTGTTGTTCTGTGTGCTTGTTTATCTACTTGGTTATTGAAAACAAACAATCCCAAAATGAACTTCAAACATGGACATAAAACTTTGCAAACAATCTAAAACTAAAAAACTAAAAAAATTGCAAATCTGAAGCAAAAATCCTTTCTGGTGTCAAAAGTCATCCTAAAATTTCAAAACTCATATCAAAGCTAAAGTCAAAATTGCCAGAAAACTCCCAAATTTGTCAGAAATATGGTTTTTAAAGCCTACTTCTAGATTCTATCAAAATATTCACTCTGTTAGGAACAAAGTAGAAACTAGAAAGAATACAATCTATTAACCCAAAGTGGTCTCTTGAGTCTGATCTAGCCTTCTGATTTATCAGTTTGAGTCATTTTTCATCTTGTGTCAAAACCTTGTCAAAATCATCTTCAATTCAATCTTCAAACAAAAATGGCTAAGTGTTGCGAGCTCATGTCTGCCATCTTTTGGGCATCTACCCATATTACTAGGGCACAGTATCTTTCATTTACGTCCAAATCTATCTTCAATCAATCCAATCTTAACAAGGTTGCGTCATTCGATCTTCTTGAATCAAGTCATTCTTCAGTTGTCTTAATCTTGCTCTTTTGCTTCACCCAAGGTTAATGGTGGAAACTAGAGCTTCATCACAGAGAAAACAAGGAGAACAAGCCAAATTCTCTTCAGCTACATCTTCTGTGATTGCTGAAACATTTCATCAATCTTACGACACTACAAAATTTGGAGAAGATGCTCTTGGCAATCTATTCTTGAAAGGTGGTTATGACACACCTCCTGCATCAACTCACATAGGTAATCAACCAACCCCACCTCAATCAATCCCCAATAGTCCTCATAATAGCACTATGTCTCAAGGAGGATAAAATCAAAACTCCCAAGGTAATCACTCAAATCATGGAAGAGATGCCGAACGAACACCCTCTGAAATTTCCCAATATTAGAATGATGATAACTTCAAGAGAATGTTGAAACACTTCTTGAGGGAAGACACAGAGGCATACTTCCTAGAGTTAGCTCAACAAGGGGCTAAACTTCCTTTGAACTTTAATGTCAAAGATATCATCACACATGAGGAAGAAACTCCTATCAAAGCCATGATGAAATAGATGCATGCCATGCAAGTCAAGCTCAACAAGCTAGAAAAAGAGAAGGAACCTAAAGAGTTCTCCATGGAAGCTCTATGCCCTTTTCCATTTGATAAAGACTTGTACATGCTACCATTCCCAAAAAGAGTGGAGATGCCTAAATATGACAAATACAATAGAAACTCTGATCCTCAAGATCATGTTATAGAATTTTGTACTCAATCTATGGAGTTCATGCACAAACCAACCTACCTAATGCATCTTTTCCCTCGATCTTTGGGAGGGTCAGCCATTCGGTTCTCAAAAATGCCTGCAACAATCAAAACTTTTGAGGAGTTAATCAAACTGTTCTATCAACAATAATCCTACAACATCCAGCATCCAGTCACTATGATCGACATCTGCAATCTAAAACAAAACTCGAGAGAACCATTCCTAACTTTTCTCAAATGATGCAGGAAATTTTTTTCTCTATATGCTAAACCTATTCTCGAAATCGAGAAGATGGAAATTTTCATCAACAATCTTGTTCTAGAACTCAACTACCATTTGCAAATGCAAAATCATAAATCCTTTGATAAAATGGTAGAAAATGCAATCAAAATTGAGAAAGTACTTGTACAAAAAGGAGACATATCACTTCAAAAAGACAAGTATGAATCTAGATCTAGTTCCAAAGACAAAGGCAAAAAATGGAACAAGAATAAAGGCGTTGTCACAAATGGCATTGTTGATAATATTTGTACCCCATCTAAGGCACCCACTTTCAATCTCACTGTTGGCACCCAAGCTATCAAAGCCTCAGAGGCAAAAGCAACAGAGTCAAACAAGAAACCATTTGACTATAAAATTAGGGCTATAGATCCTAAATGCAAGTTTACTCCTCTTGGAGAGTCCTTGGAATCTGCCATTAAAACTCTATTGTCCAACAACATCATCACCTTGCCTAAGATAAAAGTTTTTGATCCTGAACCTAAACCAAAATGGTGGAGAGAGAATGCTTTCTGTGACTTCCATCGCAATAAGGGTCATAAAACCAATAACTACATATGCTTGAAACACATCATACAAGACAAAATTGATAATGGAGAAATTGTAATTGACAATCATAAAAGAAATAATGATCATACAACATTCACAGAACCATTTTCGAAGCATGGTCTAGGAGATTCATCTTCTCAGCCTAATGTGGGTGCTAAAGTCAATTATGCCTACTCTAGAAACAATGCTATCATAAACATGGTTGAACCTTTCTTATCTGAACATTACAATGTCATCACCATTATAAGAAAAGATAGAGATAATCAATCAGCAAATGCAGTTACTCGATCACAAGCTCAGGCACATCTACAAGGACAAATCTCAGATTCATCAAATGTCCCTAAGATGCCTTTCAATCTTTCATGTGCTTTTAAACAGAGGGCTACCTCTAAATCATCAAATTCTAAAGACACAAGATCAACATCATACAGTATTGTCCAACAACTCGAGCATACCAATGCAAAAATATCAATGTTTGAGTTGCTTCAGATATCTCCTGCTCATCGAGCTATTTTGGATAAAGCTCTGCTTGGTTCTAATGTTCCTGACAATCTTTGATCTAGACATATTTCAGACTATGGTTGGTAATCTGACATCACCCTAGTATATCTCCTTTTCAGAGGAAGATGACAATTCATTGAGTCATCTGCATAACCAACCCTTGCACATTGAAGTCTTGATCCAAAATCATCATGTCAAATGCGTGTTGATAGATGGAGGTGCTAGTCTAAACATATGTTCTTATAGCTTGATCACATAGTTGGGATTATCTGAAGCTGCCATTGATCCTAAGAAGAAGATAACTATCAAGGCATATGATGAACAAGAAAGATCTTCCAAAAGAACAATTGTCTTACCTATCAAAATAGGTCCAGTTATTAGAGACATCACATGCCAAGTTCTTGATTTACCTTTGGCTTACAACATCCTTCTAGGGAGACCCTGGATACATGAAATGAGAGCTATTCCTTCCACATACCATCAATGTGTGAAATTTCCTTATGAAGGAGTAGAGGTAAAGATTTTGGCTGATCTATCCACCACTTGCATTGCATTGAAAGTAAGTATTCATAAACTTGTTCCTAATAATAGAGAATCTTCCACTAAGAAACTAGATATTGCTTCAACATCCAAGATAAAAGAACTTGCTAAAGAAGTCAAAATCAAAGACAATGGCATGGGAGAATACACAATGGAACCTATTTTATCTCTCACATCTCTCCCATTGTCCCCAAAATCTTATGGACAACCTTTTGACAAAATAAAACTCACAGCTAAAGAATCCTAGGTCATATTTAATTGAAGCTTTGTCACAGAGCAAGTATCTAAAAAAGAGTTTGACGAGGAAGAAGTTGTGCTTGCATGGTTATACAAGGATGAGTCTCAATCCTAATCAGTCCAAAAATGTGACTCCACTTTAAGAAAAATTCCTCAGAAGTCATATGGACCAAGAGACAAATTGACCACAAAAATGGGATATACTAGAAAAGGACCTCTAGGACTACAAGGTAAGGGTCTTCTATCACCTCTTGATCATCGTGGCCAAACAAACAAGAATACAACAGGTCTAGGATATCAAAAGAAGCCTTTCTATCTTAGCAAAAACTGTCCACATGTCTTAGAATAGATTGAATTGTCAACAACAATTCAACCAAAGGAAGAAACACCACAATCTGACAGTGATGATTCAGACACTACTAATGAGGTCATTCCTTATGAGCATTTTCCCAAAGAAATACTAGACCTCCTCAAAGATGAAGAGAAAAATAAGGAGAACATCAATGTAGTAGAAATAAAAGAACCTACTATGGAACACAAGACAGTTGCACCACAAGAACCAGTTGATCTTGAGGAAAACCAAATAGACAAGGAGGAAGGTGGTAGCTATTCTGTGACATATTCTCATGAGTATGAATTCAAATCAGAATATGAGGGTAACCCTTCTTGGGGTATCCATCCTAACTTTACACATGTTCTCAGATTTCCTATAGGCATAGATGAGGAATCAAATGACTATGAATGGGGAGCCATTCCAAAGGAAGATGAGCTTATCATAGAAAAAACATATTGATGTTATTCACCAATATGCAACTAAACCCAATGTGAGTCTACAACGAAATGATGAACTTAACGAGTTTGATCCACCTATGGCTAAAATGGATTCCCACAATGACATTGAGCCTATTCACAAATTGAACATTTTGAGTTATAATATCACCTTCAAACTCAAGAGTCAGGTTAGGACCAATGATGATAGATCCATATTTGTAAACACTATTTCCCAATCTTTCACCACTTTGACTACCCAACATCCCAAACTTCTTGACCAAACCTCCATGAATCTGAGCCAAGGTATTTATACCTTTCCAAATGACTATGCCCTTGCTTGCTACCTTAATGCAGTTGAGCCTATGATGAATTCCATCGGTGAACTAAGTGTTAGCATGATAGAGTCGGACATCAAGTATCTTAGTCAAAAGAATATGAATAAAAATAAAAATAAAAGGAGTTAGAGGGTGAAAACCACTTTATGGCAGTCTCAGAACCTACAAAAGTAAAAATAAAAGACGTATCCGAAGGTGAAAACCTCTTTGAGGCACCTAAGGATGAGATATTTGATGTCCTTCTGAGTCATTTACATGACAGATCTCTAGTACTGATTGAGCCCATTCAATCTATCAACTTGGGAACAATAGAAGAACCACAGTTGATCCATGTAGCACAATCCTTATCAGAAGAAGAAAAGTGAAAATTTACTACATTCCTAACATAAAAGAAGTTCAAATTTTCATGGAAATATTCAGATATGCCAGGGTTGGATCCTGATCTTATAATGCACCATTTATCTATAGCTCCCAGCTTCAAACCTATTAAGAAAAAATTGAGAAAGATGCATCCACATGTTGCACTCTTGGTCAAAGCTGAATTAGAGAAACTACTAAAAGTCAGATTCATCCGAGTTATTAATTATGCAAAATGGATCTCTAACATAGTTCCAGTGTCAAAACCAGACAAATCTATAAGAGTATGCACATATTTTAGAGATGTAAACAAAGCATGCCCTAAGGATGATTTTCCATTACCAAATATCGATATGATAGTGGACATGACTGTGGGCTTTGAGATGTATTCATTAATGGATGGTTTTTTTGGATACAACCAAAACAAAATTGCTCTAGAAGATTAAGAGAAAATTGCTTTCACATGTGCGTGGGGTACCTTCTGTTGGAATGTCATGCCATTTGGGCTTAAGAATACTAGTGCTACATATCAAAGAGCTATGACATCTATCTTTCATGACATGATGCATTGAACTATGGAGGATTACGTTGATGATTATTTGGAAAAATCTATGATAAGATTTGAACATCTAAATGATTTGAGAAAAATACTAGATCGAATGGAGAAGTTTAGTCTCAGACTGAACCCTAAGAAGTGTGCTTTTGGTGTCACTTCTGGAAAGCTCTTAGGCTACATTGTTTCCAAGAAAGGAATTGAAGTAGAACTAGAAAAGGTTAAAGCTATCATGGAGATGCAACCTCCCAATAATATCAGCCAAATGAGAACATTACAAGGGAGAGTGCAATCAATCAAACATTTCATATCTCAGTTATCAGACATATCACAACCTTTTACAAAGACATTACATAAAGCTATGACTTTTGCATGGAATGAGGAATGTGAAAAGAACTCTAATCATATCAAGAAATATCTATCCAATCCTCCTATTTTGATGCCTCCTGTTCAAGGGAAGCCATTGATCTTATATGTCTCTGCTACAGATACATCACTGGGGGCACTGCTAGCACAACATGATGAGAACAAGAAAGAAAGAGCTATATACTATATCAGTAGAACATTGGTAGCATATGAGAAGAACTATTCAATGATTGAGAAATCTTGTCTAACTATGATCTTTGTATCACAGAAACTGAGACACTACATGTTAGCTTATACCACACATTTGGTAGCTAAGATTGATCCACTAAAGTACCTACTAAACAAAGCTGCCCTCATAGGTAGATTAGCTAAATGGGTGATGCTATTAAGTGAATTTGACATTGAATATGTTGAAATAAAAGCTACCAAGGGCCAAGTAATTGCAGATCAACTGGATGACGCACCTTTGTTTGATGATACACTAAGGCAAATGGAATTCCTAGATTCTTCTATCATGAATCTTTCTTGTAGAGCATGGGAGTTATTCTTTGATGGTTCCTATACACAGAATGGATCTGGAGTAGGTATATTGTTCATCACTCGTCAAGGATACTCAATCCCTAAAGCATTCAGAATAAAGTTTCCTTGCACAAACAATATTGTTGAATATGAAGCCCTTCTTAATGGCATGAAGATATCAATTGAATGGAGGGTAACATAACTACACATTCATGGAGACTCACAACTTGTAATACATCAATTCAATGATGTGTATCAAATGAAAGATGGAAAGCTCATCCCATACAAGAGAATGGTCGATGATTTAAAGAAATATTTCATATCTATTACATTTGAGAAAATTCCTAGATCAAAGAACAAAGCTGATGATGCTATGGCAATGCTATCTATTTTATTACAGTAGCCTGAACATGAGCTACACTACGAGTTCCTGGTGGAAGCACTATCTTATCCTGCATATGATTCGCCCAAAACCCACATGATCTGCACTATTTTTGGTCATGATTCATCCTAATACAAAAGCCTATTCTCATACCTCCAAGACCAAATCAATCCTGAATCCTTTAACCTCCATGAGAAATGATAACTTATCCGCAATGCATCTCAGTATGTCATCATTGGTAACGATCTGTACAAATGAGGTCTAGATGGTATACTCCTTAAATGTTTAGAATGAGAAGAGTCTCAACATGCATTAGAGGAAGTCCATGAGGGTATATGTGGATCACATTCCAATGGTTTAACACTAGGTTGAAAACTTATTAGGGCTAGGTACTATTGGCCTAAAATAGAAAAAGAGGCTATCAAGTTTGCAAAGAATTTTCAAAAGTGTCAAGTACATGGTAACTTAATTCATGCACTAGGGAGAGATCTAATTCCCTTTACTACACAATGACCTTTTCACCAATGGGCATTTGATCTTATAAGAGCCATACATCCTCATTCTTCTAATGGGCATACCCATATTATTACAGCTATAGACTATTTCACAAAATGGGTAGAAGCAGTCCCTTTGACTCAAGCAACCGGCAAGCAAATTTTTATGTTCATTTTGAACTACATCATATGTCGGTATGGTATTCCACACTCTATAGTCATAGATAATGGTGGACAATTCAAGAACATAGACTTAGATGATCTATGTGCTAAATTCAAGATTAAACAACATTGGTCATCTATCTACTATCCTCAAGGGAATGGACAAGTAGAGGCTTGAAACAAGAATCTATTGAAAATATTACACCATACAGTTAATAAAATAGGAAGAGACTGGCATCTCATGATCAATCCAGCTCTTTGGGCCTACAAAAAAAGTATCAGAACACCCATTGGGGCTACACCATTCACTTTAGTTTATGGGTCTGAAGCAGTACTACCTATTGAGGCTAAAATCCCATCACTAAGAATCAGAATGCATGGTCTAGTAACTAATGATGACTACAGAGTGTCTAGGTTGCAAGAACTTGAACTACTAGATGAGCGCAGACAAGCAACATATGATCATTTCAGAGTATATCAAAAAAGAATGTCTAGAGGCTACAACAAGAAAGTCAGACACAGAGAATTTCAAGTCAGCGATCTAGTCTTGAGAGAGAATCCTAAAAATCAATCACATAAAGAGCGCAAGGGGAAGTTTGAACCCAACTGGCTGGGTCCCTTTGTTATCATTGCTACTTTTGGCTCTAGAGCCTATCAACTCTCAATGAATAAAGGAGAACAGCTTTGAGAACCAATCAATGTTCTCCATCTGAAGAAATTCTATGCCTAAGGCATTCAGTATTCAAAAATGTTCTGAAAAAATCATAAAAATTAGAAAAAGTCCTAAAAAAATGAACATTTTGGTGAAAACCTAGCAATAGGAGCCTTGATGATTCACAAAAAAATTAAAAAGTACAAAAAAATTGAAAAATATCAAAAGTACAAAAAAATTGAAAAAAATGAAAAATACAAAAAAATGAGAAAAAGAAAAAGTGCCTTGGTGAAAACTTAGAAAAAGGCGACTTGGTAGAAAAAATAGAATCTCTGCCAAGATGGTGAAAACTCAGAAAATGGGTGCCACTTGTTCAAAACACTCCATCTATCAGTGCAATCTTGGTCTCTCCCAGCTTTAGGTCTTTCTTTAGTTTGTACATATCTCCTGGTTTGTTTCTACATTCCTGTTTTCAATAAAGTCGGTCTATACACCAATTGACAAAAGTGTCTGTCTCCTATCAATGTTTCAAACTTGGGGGCAATAAAAGTCATATCCTATAGTCCTCAGTATCTCAGACCTGTCATATCCAGTCAGGGTCCTTTGAAGCTACATCCGAGTCAGTCAGTCAATCTCCTCTCGAGAAAGGATTTTGCATCTACAACAACGCAATCAAACATCAACATGAATGAAAACAATCTATGCTTCACATGCTTTTATCTCCTTGTATGCTTACTGATTCGCATTGAGATTTTTGCATATTGTGTCCTTTTGAGCTCTTGATGATGTCCTTTACAGGATTTAGAGAGTGATGACTGGGGCATAATCTTTTCTTTATTTTCTGCTTTGAGTGAAAATCTAACAACTTTGGAAATTCTGGATTGAAATGGTGTCCATCTGTAAGAGCCTCCATCACATGTTGGATGGCCATGAGTACCTCAAACATTGATACCCAAACAATTAAAGGAAGTTTGATCTAACTATTGTCTTTTGAGTGAGATCTTACTCCTACTATGAAACACAATCTTACCCAAGGATGTGAACGATAAAGGGTCACTGTGGGTAATTCACAGTGGATTCTAAATGATCTCTCGGTTGTTTGGCATATTTGTTTCACAAGGTGTATTCAGGTCATCACAACGTTCATGTTTTGATGCTTATACAAATTGCTATATCAAAATGGACATGATATTTAGGTCATCCTGGTGTTTGTGCGTTGGTGCTTATATCTAATTTGACATTCTGAAAACAAAATCAATATTCATATGTCCATGGTTGTCTAGCCAGTGGGCGTTGTATTGACTTGGGCACAAAAATCAATATTCATATATTCATAGTTTCCTAACTAGTGGATGTTGTATTGATTTATCCAGTTACCTAATAAAAATTCAATGATGAAAATGACCGACACATGATCAGTGACTAGGTCCTAGGTCTTAGGTCTTAGGTTTGCATCTCATTTTTCACTTTGCATGATTGCATTTATCTCACGATTGCCTAAATCAACTTGATACTTAAATGATTCTTCAAAATAATGCTTAACATGACACAAGGACTGACCATTATATGAAGGTCCCTCCAACGAAATAGCAAGTAGAATCCATTTTCGGGATCAAAATCAAAATCTGAGATCATTTATATTGTCAAAATAGAGATTTCAAATTTTCAGACCCAGGACGGTCGACTGCTTGCATCATCAACCTTCAATCATCACAAAAATCTAGAATTCAACTTAACTAATTATCTTACATCAAACTATCAAAATTTCAACTTGGTCACCCATGGTCAACTCATGGTCAAACCTAGTCAAACTTGGTCTCCAGGACCTCTAAACGATGCAGAACATGTTCTCAAATGTGTATAACCACTTCTCAAATCAATTAACATGCTTCTAAACCATTTAACACCAACTTTTCTTGTCAGATTTTGATTTTCATCCCGAAGGGGGCATGGTATTGCACATCAATCAAGTTTGTAAATCAAATCTTTCCTTAGTAATCAAGACAACAACCACGTCTAGTTGTTGATTCATCAAAAGACCTTGTTGCTTGGGGCATATCAGATTCATCGAGATCCATATCAATCTGGTATCCTAATCAATCTTGTAAACTGTATCAGTTTTTAGTAACCATCAGTTCATTAGTGTTATTTCCTTGGTTCTTCATAACTGAAGGGTTCAAATGTGATACCATTTCAATTCCTTTGGACAATCAGGTTTGGAATCAGGTCACTCACTTCTTCGTAATTATAAGGTTCAGATTCAGGCATTTTGATACTTTTTTGTAATCATCAGTTTGTTGTTGCTATAGTTGACATCATCACAATTCTTGGTCAACCAGGACCTGAATCAACTTTTTCCAATCTTTCAATCACTTTCTATCTCGAACTCAGTTTATCTTTCATCATCATCAAACACAAATTATTCTTTGAACCACTGAGCTTCACACAGTAATTCAAAGAGGGGCAAAATGTAATACCTCAAAAATGCGTTATAGGTTCATTAACCTCTTACATCAACAATTCAATCAAAATCGACATCAAAGTCCTAACCTAAGGCACATCTACACATCAGTTTATCAAAAACCTAATTGATTATCTTAATTCTGCATTAGGGAATATTCCTTGAATATTCCTAATTTATCATAATTATCTTTAATTGAATATTATTTGGCAATAAATGTCATTATTTATCTTAAAGTTGATTAATTAAATATAATGAATATTTAATTAATTAATTTAATTCTGTCACTTAATTATTTAATTAGATTTAATTGCATTTCTTCCTAATTAGTATTGTTTTTATTTTGGCAATAAATCAAAATTCCTACAAACAATCAATTGAATATTTATTTAATTGATTTAAAATCAAAGTTGTCAAATTTAATGATTTAATTGGAATAAAGTTTGATTTAATAATTGATTAACCCATAAATCAATTATTTCAAAAATTAGTTAAGTTGAAGATAAATCACTTTATTTATTAAATTAATTCATATTAAATCATGCACAATAAAAAAAGTAGTTAACTTTAAATCAATTTTCAATTTCAATTTGTTAACTTTCTAAACTCAACATATGATGATGAGTTGAAAAAGAGAACTAAACTCTATTTTAAGATAAAAACTGCTTTTGCATGATTTAATGAGTTTATTTATTCTTAATTTCTTGTTAACTCAAAAATCAACCTGTTTTTATCAAGAGTGATTTATGGATTTTCTCAAGGCATCCTCAAGCCCTGGATTTCTATAAAAACAAGGCTCAGCTCTTCACAAAGATATCTCTGGAATTTGCACAATTACTCTGGCAAAATTACATACGAAGAATCAAGATTTTGCGACAGGCGACTTTGTGAGATCAATTCATATTTTTTCATAGTTTTTCATATCAATCCATATCATTGTTAGATTAAATCTGCATATCATTTCATTCAATTCTATATTAGATTCATATCAAGTTTTTCATCTTATTGCATAGAAAATACAAAAATATAGATTAATTTGCATTCATTCTACATTCATCTTTTAGCATTAAATCCTTCTTTTAGGTGTTGCATTGTCACTGATCTCGGTCTAATCTGAGAATACATACTCACACCTACTAGAAGGCAGTAAATTGCCCAGTTAGCGTAGTTTCAATTACTTGCAGTTTTTTATTTTGCTGACCTCTAATGTTTTATTGAAGGGTTGTGTCCGCAACTAGGTACAATTTTCACACACACATGAACAAGAGAAAAATGTATCATCAAACCCATTGAACATTGTGGGAGCAAAACCAAAGATACTACATGCATAGGTTATCAGAAGAAACCTTTCCATCTTAGAGGAAACTCTTCTCATGTCATAGAACAAATAGAACCAGGAATGGATAACCATGAAGAGGAAGAAACATACCATGAAGACAGTGATGATTCTGATACAACGAATGTCTTTCCTTATGAGTGCATACCTCAGCACATCTTAGACCTTCTTAATGACAAAAAGAAACCTAAAGAACAAGTCAATGTGCTAGACACACAAGAACTGATGCAGGAGTATCTCGGGTCCTTGGAAATCCTATGTCACCAAAAGCATGTTTGTGTTTTCCTATGTTGCTTGGTTCCTACTTTGATCGAGTTGGCTCAGTAGTTTCTTGGTTTCCTTTGTTAACCAAGTTGGTCGGTTATCTCTCTGGCGCTTGGTTATTTCCCTGGCACTCGGTGATGCTTGTCTGGTGCTCGGTTAGCCTTTCTTACCGAGGTGTTTGTTTTAGTTTCCTGTTGAGGCCGACTCTTGCAATTAATTATGGTCATGGATTTAATGATGGTATCTATCATTGGGAAGTGCATGGACCTAGATTTGGTCATTCCTTTCGTTGATGGTGGATCTGAAGGCCGACTTGTTCGGTAGCCTCTTGTATATATTGTAATCTTTGGTTATAGTTTAGGGAGTCAATTTTTGGGATAGAAGATAGAAGTTAGAAGATTGAAGATTGTTTCAGATCCTTGCATGTTAGAGGACTTATGTACTTGAATTGTAATATCTAGCCTAAATTGGGAAGGCCTTATAGCTCAGCATGTATGAATCCATTTGAATGAATATAAGAAGTTGATCTGCATTCTCTCTCTCACTTGTGTGTTTTTTTCTTTCACGTGTGATCTTTGCAAGGTGCATCTGGTTAGGGTGAGCCTTTGGCCCCTCTCCCTATCCTATCTTGCTTCAAGAACCTACTACTACAAAAGAACAAAATGATCCAACAAAAAAAGGAGATACATCCCTCACTATAGCGGAACATCTGGGACATTCTAGTGATTTTAAGACAGATTCTCATGAGTATGAATTATGTTCAAACTCTAAAGTCAACCCTTCTTGGGTAATTCATCCTAATTTTACACATGTTCTTGACTTTCCCATAGATGTAGATGAATCAAATGACTGTGAATAGGAAATTGTTCCAGAATAAGATGAGCTCATAACAGAAAAACATATAGATGTTATTCACCAATATGCACATACACCTAACATGAGTCTAGAATGAAATGGAAGACCTCGTGAGTTTGATTTGCTTATTACTAACCCAGGATCCAATGATGACATTGAGACACTTAATGAACTAAATATCTTGAGTAGTAATATCACCTTTGAATTCGAGAGTCGAATCATGGCCAATGATGACAACACTATATGTGTGAACACTATCGGCCAATCCTTTCCTACACTTACTATTCAACATCCCAAACTCATAGACCAAACATCTAATGACCCAAGCCAAGACATCCATACTTTCCAGACAGACTATGCTCTTGCATGCTACCTAAATGCACTAGAACCCATGATGAATTCCATCAATAAACCTAGCATTAGCATGTCAGAGTCAGATAACAAATATATCAGGCAAAAGACTAAAAGAAAAAGAAAAAGAGTTCTGAGGGTGAAAACCACTATGTGCTTGTCTCAGAACCAAAAATAGTAAAAACAAAAGACGTATCTGAAGGTGAAAACCTCTCTGAGGCACCTAAAGATGAGATATTTGACATCCTTCTGAGTCATTTACATGAAAGATCTCCAGTTTTGATAGAACCAACTTAGCCTATCAATCTGGGTACAACAAAGGAACCTCAGTTAATTCATGTAGCACAATCTCTGTCAAAAGAAGAAAAATAGGCATTCACAAAATTCTTAACAGAAAAGAAGATCAACTTTGCATGGAAATATTCAAATATGCCAGGATTGGATTTTGATCTCATCATGCATCATCTTTCTATAGCTCCAAGAGTTAAACCAATCAAGCAAAATTTTCAAAAAATGCATCCTCACATGGCACTCCTTGTAAAAGCTGAGCTAGAAAAATTTCTTAAAGTCAGATTTATCTGAGTCATAGATTATGCAGAGTGGATCTCAAACATAGTTCTAGTATCAAAACTAGATGAATCTATCAGAGTATGCACACATTTCAGAGATGTAAAAAAAGAATGCCCTAAGGATGATTTTCCACTACCAAACATCGATATGATAGTGGACATGATTGTAGCCTTTAAAATTTACTTTTTAATGGATGGTTTTTCTGGATAAAATCAAATAAAGATAGCCCCAGAAGATCAAGAGAAAATAGCTTTCACCTATGCATGGGGTACTTTCTGCTAGAACATAATTCCATTTGGTCTTAAGAACATTGCTACTACATACTAAAGAGCTATGACGTCTATCTTTCATGATACGACACATAAAAACATGGAGGAATATGTGGATGACACATTAGCTAAATCAATGAAATGATCTGAACATCTAGCTGAGTTAGGTACAATATTGGATAGAATGGAAAAATTTAGTCTCCAACTAAATCCTAACAAAAGTTCCTTTGGTTTCACTTCAGGGAAGCTTCTAGGGTACATTGTTTCAAAGAAAGGTATTGAGGTAGATCCAACAAAATTCAAAGCAATCATGGAGATGTGACCTCCTAAGAACATAAGTCAAATGCGGACTCTCCAAGGGATGATACAATCTATCAGGTGCTTCATCTCTCAGTTAGCTGACATATCACAACCTTTCTCTAGAACATTGCATAAATGTGTGACTTACAACTGGAATGAAGAAAATGAGAAGAATTTCAATCACATCAAACAATACTTGGTGAATCCACCAATTCGCATGCCTCCTATTCAAGAGAATCCATTAATATTTTATGTCTATGCTACTGACACATCACTGGGGGCATTGTTGGTGCAAAATAATGAGAATAAATGGGAAAGAGCTATCTACTATATCGACCGAACATTGGTGGCTTATGAGAAGAACTATTCTATGATAGAGAAGGCATGTCTAGCTGTGATCTTTACATCACAAAAATTGAGGCACTACATGTTAGCTCATACCACCCAATTAGTAGCAAAGATTGATCCATTGAAATATTTGTTAAGAAAATCTTTCCTCATAGGTAGATTGGCAAAATGGGTAATGCTACTAAGTGAGTTCGACATTGAGTATGTTGAAAGAAAAGATATCAAAGGACAGGTCATCGTAGATCAACTAGAAGATGCTCCAATGTTTGATGACCAACCAATGTAGATGGAATTTCCTGATTCCTCTATCATGCACATATCCTCCAGAACATGGTGCTTATTCTTTAATAGATCTTACACACAAAATGGATTTGGAGCTGATATAATGTTCATAACACCACAAGGTTACTCCATTCCTAAAGCACTCAGGATCAAGTTCCCTTACACCAACAACATAGTGGAATATGAAGCTTTATTAAACATAATGAAAATAGAAATCGCATGGAGAGTAATAGAACTACACATTCATGGAGACTCACAACTGGTCATACACCAATTCAATGATGTGTATCAAACAAAGGATGAAAATATCATTGCATACAAGTGCATGGTCGATGATCTAAATAATTACTTCATTTCGGTCACATTTGAACAAATACCTAGAATGGAGAACAAGGTTGTTGACGCTATGGCAATATTATCATCTTTACTACAGCAGCCTGAACATGAGCTACACTATGAGTTCTTGGTGGAAGATTTATCATTTCCTACCTATGATTTCCCAGAAACCCACTTGATTTGCACCATTGTTGGTCATGATTCCTCTTGCTACAAAAACATATACTCCTACCTTCAAGACCAAATCATTCCCAATACTTTTAACCACCATGCAAAATGTTACCTTATTTGAAATGCATCGCGGTATGTCATCATTGGTAATGATCTATACAAACGAAGTCTGGATGGTACACTTCTTAGGTGTTTAGAACGTGAAGAGTTGCAACACACATTAGATGAAGTCCATGAAGGTATTTGTGGATCACATTCCAATGGTCTAACATTAGCTCAAAAAATAATTAGGGAGTGGTACTATTGGCTAGATATGGAGAAAGAGGCCGTGAAATATGATAAGAATTTTTAGAAATAATGGGTCCATGGTAACTTGATTCACGCACCAGGGAGAGATTTGATTCCCTTTACAACACAATGGCCTTTTCTACAGTGGGAATTTGATCTCATAGGAGCTATATGTCCACATTCATCAAATGGTCACACCCATATCATAATAGCAACAAATTACTTCACAAAATGGTTTGAAGCAGTTCCATTGACACAAGCAACCGACAAACAAATCTCAATGTTTATCTTGAATTACATAATTTATCGGTACAGTATTCCACATTCCATCATCACTGATGATGGAGGCCAATTCAAGAACAAGGACCTAGATTCCTTATGTTCAAAATTCAAGATCACTCAGCACTGGTCATCCATTTACTATCTGCAAGGGAATGGACAAGCTGAAGCATCCAATAAAAACTTATTGAAAATCTTACATCATACAGTTAACAAAATAGGGCAAGATTGGCATCTCATGATAAATCTAGCTCTTTGGGCTTACAGACTAATCATCAGAACACCCACTAGGGCTACTCCCTTCACTTTAGTATATGAGACTGAAGCGGTACTTCCTATAAGGTTGAAATCCCATCACTCAGAATCAAAATGCATGGTCTGGTAACCGATGATGATTACAGAGTGTCTAGGTTACAAGAACTTGAACTATTAGATGAGCATAGACAAGTTGTGTATGATCATCTCAGATTCTATTAGAAAATAATGTCTAGAGGATACAACAAGAAGGTCAAACACAAAATTTCAAGTTGGCAATCTAGTCTTGAGAGAGAACACTAAAAATCAATCCCATCAAGATCGCAAGGGAAAGTTTGAACCCAACTAGCTGGGTCCCTTTGTTATCATTTCTGCTTTTGGCTCTAGAGCCTATCAACTCTCAATGATTGAAGGAGAACAACTCTGAGAACCGATCAACGTTCTCCATCTAAAGAAATTATACACCGAAGACATTTAGTATGTGGAAAATATCCTGAAAAAAGTATAAAAATCAGAAAAAAGTCCTGAAAAAATGATCACCTTGGTGAAACCTAGCAATAGGCACCTTGGTGATTCAACAAAAAAAAATCAAAAATAGAAAAAATGCAAAAAATTGAAAAGATGAAAAATACAAAAAAAGAAGAAAAAGAAAAAAAGTGCCTCGGTGAAAACCAGGTAAATAGGCGCCTTGGTAGAAAAAATAGAATATCTACCAAGATGGTGAAAACCTGGCAAACGAGCGCCACTTGTATCAAAATGTCCTATCTATCAAAGCAATTTTGGTATTTTCCCATCTTTTTATCCTGCTTTAGTTTGTACATATCTTACAATTCAATAAAGTTGGTCTGTACAGCAAACAAAAAAATGTCTACACCCTATCAACGTCTCCAACTTGGGGGAAACTAGTGTCATATCCTATGGGCCTTAGTCCTTCAAATGATTCATATCCAGTCAAGATCCTTCAAAGCTCTATCTAAGTCAATTTGTTTGTCTCCCTGCCAGAAAAGGATTTTGTAACTAACACCAATACGAACAACCTACAACGACAAACAAAACAATCTTTGCGACATGCTTTTATCCTCTTGTATGCTAACTGATTCACATTAAGATTCTTACATATTATGTCCCTTTTAACTCATCGATGATGTCCTTTCACAGGATTCAGAGAGTGATGACTAGGGGCATAGTCTTTTATTTGTTTGATGTTTGTAAGTGAAAATCTAATTACTCTGAAAACTCTAGATTGAATTGGTGGCCACTATAAGTTCCTCCATCATGATTGGATGGCCACATGTACCTTGACCATTGATACCCAGACGCTTTAGAGATATTAGATCTAAATTTTTAATTTGAGTAATTTCTTACTCCTATTGTGAAACACGACATTACCCAAGGATGTGAATGATAAAGGGTCACTGCGGGTAATTCACATTGGAATCAAAATGATCTCTCAACTACTTGGTGTGTTTGTATGCAAGGAGTATTCAGGTCATCATAGTGTTTATGCTCTTATGCTTATACAAATTGCTAAATCAAAATAGACATGATATTCAAGTCATTATGGCTTTTGTGCCTTGGTGCTTATATCTAATCCGACATCTTCGACTAAAATTCAATATTTATATGTTCATGCTTGTCTAACTAGTGAACATTGTATCGACATTCGGTGTTACCTAAAAATATTCAGTGATGATAAAGACCGACAAATGATCATTGACTAAGTCCTAGGTTTTTCATTTCATTTTCATTTTGCATTTAGTCTTGTTGCATCTTGTATAAGGTAAAATATGGATGAGGTCCTAGAGCAATGGTTTGCACATAAAAGAGACCCCAAAGCCAATATTTTAAACTTATATGAAATTGTATTGATATGGAAAGTAAATGTAGATGACTAATGCTGAAATGAAGAGATAAAGGTACTTACCTCTGAAAAAGAATCGACTGAAAACCCAGTCAAACAGTCTCAGAAACTGTTGATTTCTACGATCTTAAATTGAAATTGCGAGATCTACAAAACCCATAAATCTTTTTCTGAGGTTAGGTCATATCTACCCTAGGTCAAGGACAAGGTCACCTCTACCCTAGGTTAGTGTCTAGGTTATCCCCAACCTAGGTCAGGGGTCTAGGTCATCCTTGACCCAACTGCTCCGATGGAAAATCTATTCGTGGATCCTGGAAGTTCGACGAAATGGGTATCCAAATATGCACTTCAATTCATCATCTTGTACCTGTACCTACAAGAAAAATGGTTTTGTTTGTTGGGGGAGGGCTTTACCTTAGTCAAACCCCAATTTGGAATAAACCTTAATAATGAAATTGAAATGGAGAATGCTAGCAAGTAGTAGAAGTAGATCTAATAACGAAGCTATGATATTCAATAGATATGCAATTGTACTTCAAATGTAAACAAGTATGTTGATATGAAAGCTTGAACATAACATTTAATAAATGTAAATCAAACCTTCCATGATTTCATGCTTGGAATCCACCTTGAGGGAATAATGAATGGATCTTGAAGATGAACAAAGGATCTTGAAGGAAGATCACACCACCATGATGGCTAGATCTAGGGTTTTGAATGATGAATCTTGAATGCTTGAATCAAATCCCTTCAAAGGCTTGAATGCTTGAATCCTTGATCTTCAATGGAGAACTTGAATGAAGAAGAAGACTTGAATGGATGATTTCTTGAATGTGAATATCTCCTTGAGAGATCTTGATCATAAAATTTCTTGGTGTCTTGATCATGAAAAGTGGATGTGAAAATGAGAGAGGAAGGCTTCCTTTTATAGTGATCTAGGGTACAATCCTCTAGAGGGGTCACCTTGGGGAATTAAATTCTAATTAGGCCTCAACCTTTTATAAATTGACCTAAATTAAATATACTTAAGAGTTTACCATTTTGAAGATCAAAATAGCCGACCCGAAAGTGGGAAAACAACTCTTTTCGAAACCCGACATCCAGAAAGCATGGAAACTTGAAATTTGGACCTGGGGTCAGGGATGAGGTAGACCTCACCCTATGTTAGGGTCAAGGTAGACCACACCCTAGGTCAGGGTCGAGGTAGTCCTTGACCCAAAAATGTCACCCTTGACCCAAAAGTCAAGAATCCCAGAATTTCAGTCTAGAATGCTAGGAAAATGCAGACATAAAGTGGAAAAGGGGGTAGAATCAGGGGAAAATGCTAGATCTAAGCTAGGAACCCATTCAAGGTGTTCGACATGATCCCAAATCACTTAATCATAGGGCTAAATGCTCTTAACATGGAAGTGCTTCCATTTTAAGATGATACACATCTTTTTTAGGGTATGAGTTCAGTATGGCATTTGATGTTCTCAAAATTGCACTAAACACATCACAAGGACTAAGCATCATGTGAAGTTCTCTTCATCTCAATCAGCAAACAGTCATTGTTCTGAGTTAACCATCATTTTGACAATGACTGAGCACTTGAACTCTTCATGTACCTACATAAAAATCATGTGAATCGCTACATTTACATATTATCTCATTTTCATAAACATCTCATATACCCATTGCATTACACACATGTGCATCCATCAAATATAAATAAGGCATACATTTTCATTATTCATCTAACATTTATCATTGGAATTTAATATTGCATAATCATACATTCAAAAGTAAAAAGGAAACATTTCATACATTTGCATCACATGATAATAACATCATAATCAAAATAACAATTGCTATGAAGTCGCAACCAAAAATGATCCCATATATAAATGTCGCTATAGTACATGGGGTGCACGATGTGCATACAATACAAAAGAATGAGCTCCACTGAGTTATCAAGTACATCAAAATGTCAAAAATGAGTTGAATGAGCCTATTAGCTCTTGGCCTAATCCTCAACATTAGGGGCTACTCTTCCTCCTATTGGCACATCTGGCGGTGGATCAGTATGCGATGCTCTAGCTCCCTCGGATCCTAACATATACTAAGAATATGAAGTCACTCTCTGCCTAGGTGGCACAACTGAGAAGTAAGTAGACACATAATACGCTGCCCTACCAGTCTAATGTACTACCTCTATCTATAATCATCATGTCTCTACCTGAGACTCACGCAACTACCTATCCCTCTCTGCTAGCTGGATCTCAAAGGCCATCCTCTCAGCTCCCATCTCCCTGTTGTGATGAAACAATCTTTGTATAACATCTTGAGGTGCCTACCTCGCACTAGGATCTACCTTAGCGGCCACCTCCTCCTCACCATCCATAGCCTCCTCACCACCACATGTGCCATTTTGCACCTTACAACATCTAACCTTTTCTCCCAGGTCAAAATCAGGCACCTCCTATGCCTTATCCATTTGCACATCCTGGTGTGCACCCAAAACCTCCTCAACCACTATCATGTTTCCCATACCACCTAGTGTCCCTCCCTCACCCCTAGTATACCGACATTGCAAAATTGACGGTCTAACCAATGGTACTACCCGTGGCATGGGGGTAGGCCTCACATCTACTATCGGTCATGGTGGGATACCTATCACTCTCTCCACAAGATGGATCAGTTGTGCCATAGGGATCTGTACCTCCCTCCTCCTTTGTCCTCTCCCCTGAGGGGCACCTGTCACATCATCTACCTCCTCCATTGTTGGAATTAGCTCTGTAGGATCAGAGAATCACCTAAAGGGATGCTCTGCTAAGTATTTCCTATATGCATCAGTAATACTAGCATCAATCACCTATGCTCGATAATCCCAATCTCTGCTCTGGAGTTCATTGTACTCCAAACTACACACTGCATATGACAACCTAGGATCCCACCCCAGTCTGATCTCTCTCACCTATCGAGCATAAGAGGTAAACTCCTATGGTACATCCTAAATGAGACCAAACTACCTCCAAACCTAAGTAATCAAGAATCACTCTAGCACACTGGTAGAGCAATCGATCAATATCTTGCTTTGATAGAAATAGCCAAACTGTGCCCTAGCAATGGGCCAAGCCTCAACTTGTAAGTATGGTCACCAGATAATAATGGTCATATCATTAAGTACTCAATGCCAGTACTAAATCCTCCCCATCCAGACTTGTGTCACATAACCAACATATCTATATATGAGTGGCTCATGCGCCTACCTCTCAACTCCGCATATGGGCATGCAGATGGGGATATGCTCCCATGCCCAGATCTATAAAAGTATAACCCCTTAAGAAAAAGTCTTACCCTTGTGGTAGAATATCTCATGCATCTCTGAAAATATGTGTGCCAAGAGGCACTTACCCCATCCATAATCTTTAAGATGCGCCATGAAGTGCTACACCACAAGAGCCCATCCCATCAGAAGCTATTCTGCTGATGGTCTAACATGATGATACCCTCAATCATGCCTACAATGATGCAGTCCAGCCTGTGAGACTGCCCATATCTCTAAACTAATACCTCCCAGGGTATCTGCTATGATATCTGCTCGTCAACTCTGAGCAGTGTCCTAAAGGCCTGTAATCCCATGTTCTCAGAACTCAGGTAGTCCAGGTGTGGTCCATGAAATGGGATATAAAGAATGTGATAAACATCCTCCAGAGTGATCATGATCTCCCCTATCAGGAGATGAAAGGTCTTGGTCTTTGAGTGAAATCTCTCGACTAGTGCAGTAATCAATCCGTGATTCACCTGAATCTCAGGTAAACCTATGAGGTACTCGAAACCACACACTGCAAGATGAACTCTCAATGGATTAGGTAGCGCCAAACATAATCTCTGGGTGGTCAGATGAGAGACACGAACATGGGCATCAAGGTATCTCACTTGCAAAGCACATAAAATTGAGCATGACATTAGTAATTCACCTGAAAGCAATGCTATATGCATGCAAAATGAGAAAGTGAACATATTAGAAGGTGCATTAAAAGCCATAGAATCCAGATGAGAAAATTTTTTTTTTGAAAAAAATTGCTAAATGCCTTAAAAATGCTCACTATTTTTCATATGACATTTCAGAATATCAAAAACTAGTGTTAAGTGTTGTACGACACTATACAACTACCCATACGACATTTAGCTCTCATACAACAATCCATCAATTCCCGTACGACAACTGATGGATGCGATGAAATGTCGTACGACTCTTGGGTATGTTTCATACGACTCTATACTACAGTGGATTCGTCATTTGGTTTGGACTTAAAATGTTGTACGACATGCTAATTGTAGTAATATGACATCCCATGAAGCAAAAATTAAAAATGCGTAAAACATTCTAAAAAATCCTAAAAAGCAATTAAAAACATGCTAAAATTATTCAAAAGAGGCTTCGAGGTCCACATACCGAATGTCCATACTTTCGAGGTCGTTGATATCACCTGGATCACTCAAATCAATGAGAAGACATGAGGACCACCACTTTCTTGCTTAGAGGGCTCCACAGAATCTCTAAAGTCAAATCACACAAATGATTTGAAAATGATACTTTCTCGTCTTATATAAGTTTTGACCTAAATTTTCAAAGTGCCCCATTTTGCATGAAAATTGCACCCCTAGCTAATTTTGAAGTTTTGAACCCATTTTCGAGATCTGAATCAAAATTTGAGATCGTTTACTTTGTCAAAATCATGATTAAAATTTTTGGACCTAGGACAGCTAACTTCTTGCTTAATCGACCTTCATGACATCACAAAAATCTAGAACTTAACTTATCTAATTATTTAACATCAGGCTTTCAAAATTTTAACTTGGTCAACCATGGTCAACTCATGGTCAAACCTAGTCACACTTGGTCAACATGACCCCTAAATGATGGAAAAATGCATCTCCAGACGTGTACAACCACTTCTACAATCGATTACATTGCTTCTAATCATTTCACATTGGCTTTCTCGCTAGATTTCAATTTTAATCCTGAAGGGGGCATGGTATTCTATATCATTAATCATTTATCAAATTTGTTCTTTTTCAAATTTCTTCAGCAATCAAGACAACCACGTCTAATTGTTGACTTATCAAAGTCCACGTCGCTTGGGGCATATCAGATTCATCAAAATCCATATCAATCTGGTGTTCTTTTAATCTTATAAACTGTATCAGCTCTTCATAACCATTGGTTCATTAGTGTTATTTCCTTGATTCTTCGTAACTGAAGGGTTCAAATTTGGCATCCTTTCGATTCCTTTGGACAATCAGGTCTGGAGTCAGGATAGTCAATTCCCCATAATCATAGGTTCAGAATTAGGTGTTTTATCACTTCTTCGTAATCATCGGTTCATTGTTGTTACTGTTAACATCATCTCGATTCTTTGGTTAATCAGGACTTGAATCAACATCTACAAATCTTTCAATTGATTTTTGTCTCAGACTTGGTTAGTCAACCAGGATCAGTTTCTCCATCACATAACTGAGTTTGGATCTCATCAAAATAGATTTATCTTTGAACCACTGCACTTCACACAGTAATTTAAAGAGGGGCAAAATGTAATACCCCAAAAATGGGCTCTAGTACCATTGACCTCCTACATCCACAAATTGATTGAAATCGACCCTAAAGTCCTAACCTAAGGCACATCTGCACATCAAATTATCAAAACCCTAATTGATCTTATTCTAATTCTGCATCGGGGAATATTCTTGAATATTCTTAGTATATCCTAATTATCTCTGATTAATATTATTTGGCGATAAATGATATTATTTTATTTATCCAAAGTAAGATTAATTGAATATGTTAAATATTTAATTAATTAATCTTTATTTAGCCACTTAATTATTTTAATTAGATTTAATTTAATTTATTCTTAACCACAAAAGATTTAATTTAGCCACTTAATATTTATTTAATTGATTAAAATCAAATTGTCAAATTTAATAATATAATTTTGGATAAAGTTTGATTAAAATAATTGATTAACCTATAAATCAGTTGTTTAATTGATTAAATCAGTTAAGTTGAGAATAAAACACATGGAAATTAAATAAATCAACAATTATCTATGCAAAAATCAGAAGATTGGTTAAACTCAAAATCAACTATTGAATTCAATTTGTTAACTTTCTAAACTTAACATGTGATTGTGAGTTGAAAAGCAGATTGGAGTGATCTCAACTTCTAATTTGAGTTAAAAAGTTGTTTTGCATGATTTTACTGAGATGACTATTTCTAATTTCTTGATAACTCACCAATCAATTTGAGTTTATCAAGGAGTGATTTTTGGCTTTTCCATGAGTTCTCAAACCCTGGATTTCTATATAAACAGGCCTCAATCCTTTACAAACAATCACGAATTTGGAGAATAGCAACACCATACTGTCGAATCCTTGAGATTGCACAACTTTGGAGATCCATTGTTAACATTGATTTATTGATTTTGCATTCATAGCATAGATTCAATTCATTGTTTTCAAGTTTTTAGAACATTTTTCATATAGCTTTTATAGTTATTTTGCATAGAAAATCCAAAAATATAGATTAATCTTGCATTCATTTCATAATTTTTACATTCAAATCCTTTGTTTAGATGTTGCATTGTCACTGATCTCAGTCATATTATGAGAATACCATACTCGCATCTACTAGAAGGCAGTAAATCGCTTGGCTAATGATATATCTCTTTATTACTTATTTTCTAGTCATTAATCAATAATGTTTTACTGATGTGTTGTGTCTTCTGAACAGGTACAATTTTCACACACACAAATAAAGGTATTTATTTAAATAATAGAGAAAGGGGATTTAATTAATTAAATGGTTATGAGTTTCCATTAGATTTTATTAGACTATATCCAATTAATTAAATTAATTTAGCTACAAGGGCAACATTAATCAATTAAATAATCATGATTATTCAATCAATAACATGAGTAAGATGACTAAATTTAATTAATTGTTAATAAAATTTAGGTGTCTACATTTTGTCTCCCTTTGAGATGGTGTTACGAAGTATCATCATTTCAAAGAAGATTAAGACATGGAGCTTGAAAGAAGATGATTGAATTAGAAAAGGTTCCCCAATCATTCAGAAGAGTAACTAGGAGGAAGGATGATGGGAGATAAGTATGATGATTTCCCCTTAAGAGGACAAGTGGGTTGAAGAGAAAACAAGTGTGCTCTAGAAATGGATGAGAGGATACATGCATAATGAGTGAATAATAAATGGATAGATACATAAGAATCTTGAGCTAGAACACTCCCAACGGGAGATGTCATATAGTGAGAACTTGTTTTGATTTAGCAATATCCAAGACCTACCAAGGTTATGAAGAACTCAAGGCCTTGTTAAAGATGTTGCATGGTAATGACTTAAAAAACATGCAAGGATTTCCCCAACATCACACCTAAATCTAAGGGAAGCAGTGTGGAAATGATGTTGGGGAACCCACAAGCAAACATAATTTTCCAAGTGCATCATGCAACCACAGAGGATCACATGTTGCAAATGTAAGGGTTGTATTGAACTAAATTGTAAACAAAAAACAAATCAAGACCTTTCCCCTAGTGTCACCATTCACAACACACCATGATATAAAGGATCATGGTGATCATGAGGAAGTGAAACAAAGAATCTCAAAAGATAAACAAAGATCCGAAAGCACCAAAGAAATAACAAGCATCTTGCATATCTTTTTCCAGAGGGAGGATGATGGATGATGACTCATTTGATTGGTCTGATATGAGGAAGCATACATCTTGTAAAGACCAGTGATGGATTGATAGACTAGGATTCCTTTGACAAGAGACAAGAAAGATACAAGAATCTCAAAGGGATTATGGGATGATTGCTAAAGAACCAACTAGATAGGGACAAAGGTCATGATGACACAAGGATTAAATGACACAAAGGATGTAACCTAAAGACACACACACAAATGAACCTAGGTGGATACATGACTGACATTATATACAAGACACTAGTTATAAGATCTACATGGGCTTGGGGTGGTTGATGATGGTGCAAAGAAATGCATGATGATCCCTAGCGAAAGCTAAAAAGCCAAGATGGATTGAAGGTGGATAGGGTGATGAGGGAATGATATGTCTTGAATAAAATAAGGATTGGGAAGAATGCATCCCATGATGATGATTGGATTGTGATCAAGGTTGGGAACAAGACTAAGGATGTGATTGGATGGGTTGATTGATGTTTGATTTTGGATAGCTAGATAATATGAATATGATTTTCATGTGGTGGTATATTTCTAGGAGAATTGGGATAAGGAAAGTGATAGGGGGTGTATGGATGGTATCTTTAGGTAAAGTGGATGGAATGATGGGAGGTTGTACAATTATGATAGAGGGATGATTGGATTGTGATCAAGACTGGGAACAAGACTAAGGATGTGATTGGATGGGTTGATTGATGTTTGATTTTGGATAGCTAGATGATATGAATAGGATTTTCATGTGGTGGTATATTTCTAGGAGCATTGGGATAAGGAAAGTGATGGGGGGTGTATGGATGGACTCTTCAAGTAAAGTGGATGGAAGGATGGGAGGTTGTGCAATTGTGATAGAGGGAAGAAGGGTGGAATCATGAGGTTCATTGGATGGAGTTTGGAAAATGCTAGAAGAAGATGTGGATGGGAATTGGATGGAGTCAATGGATGGAAGGGATTGAATGGGGTTAGGAGATGGAAAAGGATCAATAAGTGGGGTGGATGGAAGAAGGATGATAGGTGTGAGAGATGGAAAGGCCTCATCACTGGTAGTTTCATATGAGGGATTGAGATGACATGACTCATTAAATTTAGGAGAGGGATTTTGTATTGGCTTCCTTGTGAAACTCCTCAGAGACTTGTGTGTTGGAGGTTGAGGTGGTGGATTAGCATGTGCAGATGGTGGAAAGCTGAGGTTGTCCACATATGAAGGTGTAGCAATGGATCGTGAACTTGCTAGGATGAATGATGGTGTAGGAATAGGTATGGAAGATGGCATAGATAGATAGTTCACATAAGTAGACATGGAGGTGACTTGTGAATTAGATTGACTAATTGCTAGGGTAGGATCCATGGATTGGGGTACTGAATATGAAGTAGATTGAGGGATGTATGTGGATTGTGAAAGGGGATTTGCACTAACGTGGGTAAAAATGGAAGATGGTGGATTGAGATAGGATGGAGGGGATGGAGGAGAAAGGCATTACACAGTGGATGATAGATTGACAATAGTAGAGGTATTATAATTATAGATTGAAGGAACTAGAGGATAATGAGATGGTGGATTTGGATTAGGGATGTAGGAGGTAGGGCTATTGTGGGAAGATGGAGATTGAGAGATGATCATGATAGAATATGGGGGTAGGAATGCCACATGAGGGGGATATGTAGATGTGCTATAGGAGGGAGGTGTGGATGGATAACATAATGGATTTCCCTTGTCAAAGGTATGATAAGGAGTATTAGTGGGTATGTACGGAGGAATGATGGGGTAGTTTGGATTTTGGAGGATGTTTGGAGAAATATTGTTAAGGTTTTTAATGTGCTCATCATGATCAACAAGAATCTCATCATCATTGGAATAGGATAAAGTAGAAGAAAAGGTAAGGTGACCAAAATCATCATAATGGGATTGTAACATGACTATTATCTAATGAGTTTAGACAGGGATGAAGGATGAAGATGGATGAAAAACTAAAGCTCAGATTAGGATGAATAATAAGCTTAGACTGAGATTTGGATTAAGCTCAAGATAGAAAGAAGGGCTGACTCTAGAAGATGGAAAGGGGATGAGGAATGAAAAAGATGACTCTACTACTCTAGGATATATAGAGAAAAGGAGGACCTCATGGTAAACGAGAATACTAATACAAGAATAAAATTACATGGGATGATTGCAAGGATGCAATTATGAACCTAGGATGACAAAATTTTGGAGATTGTGATGATTTTGGACTAGAAATTTGGACAAAGTTTGGACTAATTTAAAAAAATATTTTCTTGTGACACTCTTCATTTGTGTATGTTCAAAATATTTTCATTGGTTTTGTAACAACAAAAACATGCCCAAGAAATTCTACCCTATGGAATCAAATTAGTTTTGAAAACCTTTGCTCACAAACTTAGGCACACACCCGAGAGAAAATTAGAGTACGACCACTGCGGACCACACAATGGGTAAAATAATGTCGTATTAGCCAAATCTAAACACTCAAGGATGGAATGATGTCCAATGAGTGTCTTGGGGAGGTTACTATCCTCCTTGTACAAAGATTATCTAACTTTTAGGGGTAGATCGGGTAGGTTTCTAGTTAATGGCTTTTAGTGTTTCCATAACATCTACCCAATCATTTGTACATGGTGTGACTCACTTAAGAGCCTAATGGACCACATCGGCTCCTTAGACAAGTTTTCCCTATCCAAACTATCATCTGCACACCACGCCTAAGCTTGGTTGAATATAAAACCATAGTTTACTCACAGTCTTATTTATATACTGGCTGAGGTATTTATTGGTTTGAGGTCATCCTCTAAAGGGGAAGCACACCCTCTAGATAGGCCTTGCTAGAAGTAAAACTATTTAAATTTGATCTTTCTCTTCACCCAAGTTCCACGAAGGTGAGGGGAGAGGATACAAATACAAATTAATTATTTTTACATCGCTTAACTAACAAATATTTGCAATGAAATAAAAGCTCTAAGGAAGTGTTGAAAAAAACTTCTTCGAACACATAAAAAACTCATTCTTTCCAAATTGATAATTAATTACCTAAGTGCTTTCTATCTATGAAAAAAGACACTCATGTTTAGCATGTATGGTTCAGTTTGGAAAAATAAGAGCAATGCTTGGAAGGAAAAATTTGTTTTGCAAAAAAGGAAAAGTATTTTACTCCTTTAGTATTCAAGATTGTATGAGCTCATTTCAAGCTCAAATTGAAGTGTTTGTCATTGCTTTTTTTTTAAAGACCTTTAGGCATTAAAGACTCAAGTGTGTTTGATTTTAAAACCCAAATTGTAGTGTAAAAATTTGAGGGTTCTTTTTAACCTTTGTTTGTTTTCATTGCACAAAAATTGAAGTGTGAAGTTTGATGTGAGGCAAACAACATTTATTTTAGTGTACCAAATTTAAATGTGGGTTGATTTTAATTTTAAAAAAAATCAAAAAATTTAGCGTTCCCACAAGTAGAGACTTCAATCTTGCGAATCTACACATACACATAAAACATAGTTTTGGAAAGCAATCCCACGGGCCACGCATGCAACCCTGTAGATCCGTCAGATAAAAATAAAAAACTAGAGTTGCAGAAAAACTGACAAAATAATAAATATTATACCTACGATCCCACAAAGTCAACTCACAATCCCATGGGGTAAACCCTCAGTCCTGCAAGCACAAGTAGCGATGAAAATAACTGATAGAGGTTTAAGACGTGATTTTTTGTCTACCTTAAGGCTTACAAATAACACGTTCCTGTGGGGTCAAACTGCATTCTCACAGGACTGTGTAAAAACAAAATTTTAAGATAGAAGAGAAAAATGGGTTTTGGGAGGTTGAGAGGCCTTTGGTTGCAAGAATGAGATCCCTCAAGTTGTACTGGTGATCTTGTTAGCTGTTAGAGAATTCCCGTAGGTGGATTTTTTTGAGTTGTGCAAAATTTGGTCTTGGGAATGATGTCGCCCAAGCCTCTTCTTTTAGCTTCAAACCTAGAAAAACATGAAAACCTTGTAAAAACACCTCAAAAAACAAAAAACCTTAGTATGTGGTTAGTTTTTCAAGTAGAAATAGATGGAAAATAGAAAGAAATGACCATTTAAATTAATAGAGGAAGAAGATTTGATTAATTAAACATGGTTATGGGTTTCCATTAGATTAATTAGACTATAGCTAATTAATTAATTAATTTAGCTAGAAGGGTAACATTAATCAATTAAATAATAAATGATTATTCAATCAATAACGCAAGTAAGATGACTCAATTTAATTAAAATCATTAATCAAATTTAGGTGTCTACACTATGCTTAGTAGCTGGTTCTACAATTTCCATCCTTAAAAGGAAATGATGCTTTGGCATGAAATGAATGGGCTAATAGAATTTTATCAACCCACTTGATAAGTTTCCATGTTTTTTAATGGAGGCTTGGTTAATACAAAACTGAACCAACTCTTTCCATGGCTAATTACCACTGACCACTCTAATTATCCACTTAGCAACCAAGCAAATCCCTTGAGTTTGGGGATTTGAAAGGCCCAATCCTCCTTTTGATTTAGGTTGAATACAATGAATCCATGAAGTATATTTGAAACCCTCATTATCACTCCAATTAGACCAAAGAGAGTGGTGAACAAGTTTAATAAGGTTATTATAACTTCTTTTGGAGGGCATCCAACAAGAAGAGTAATAAATACGTGACACTAAGAAAATACGATTCACCACTTGAATCTTGCCAGCTAAAGATAGAAAATTGTTTTCCCATGAGTTTAATTTTATTTTGGTTTTATTGAGAAACTATTTTCATATATCAAACAAAGAAACACCCAAACCAAATGGATTGAACAAATAATGAGAAATCTAGCGATGCTTGATTAGCTTCCATTCCTTAGGAACCCCAAGAGGTGTAGGATCTATTTGCATCATAAGTAATTTTGTTTTGTGATAAGCAAGCTTGGAACCAGAAATTGAACGATAAAAATCGAGAGCATCCAAAGTGTTAGTGATCTCTTCTTCAGAATTCTCAAGGAAAAGCAAACTATCATCAACGAAATGAGAATTCAACACAACTGAATTATTTGGGATGGTAATACCCTTGATCTTATTCAATTGATTGCATATTTACAACAAATAACTAAGAGCATCACCTGTGAGCACGTAGAGAAAGGGAGAGAAGGGACAACCTTGTCTAATAGAGTGTTGTAAAGGAGGGTTAAGCATGTCCTCATTAATTATCAATTGAGCATTAGCATATGTAAATAACATTTCAATAGGTTTGCAAAACTTAGGACCAAACTCCAACTAATGCAACATTTTGAAGATAAAGTTCCAACAATGGTTTCTCTCCTTTTTTATTCCCTTATTTTTTCTCCAACTTTTATGTACAAAATATATTGTTACTAATTTTATTAAAAAATACAATGCGTGATAAAATAAACAATGAAATTAAATATACAAATTACTTTAGAATGGATGGAAATAAGCCAAGTAGATACATAAGGACCTTCCCTAAGATAGGGGTCCCACAAGGGGAGCTTAAATGCTATTTTTGAGGAAGAGGGTGCTCCTATGAAATTTTTTTTGATTGACTATGAGATTATTTAGAATCTTCTCCTTCAAAACATGAGCTCCTACTTTTTAGAAAGTGGGTACAAAAGGGGTTGGGCTAGAAATTGCCCCACCAGTTTAAGAATGTTTTTTTTGCCATTTGTCAAATATTTAATTTTAGAATTTCTCTAAAAAATGATTTTGGTGGTAAAATATTTTTTTAACTTATTTTTCTTATGCACAACCCCACCTTCCTAAATGTTAGAGTTTAAAATTCATGAGACCACATCCTTTAAAATACCCTGAAAAGTGACAACCCCTTCCATAAAACCACAACCTAATTAACAACTTTAGATAAGATCCTAAGTATCTCTCCACTTCTTTAAATAATCGAGGGTTGAAAGACTACGAAGTTAGAGATTATTTTAAGAACAAAACTTCAGTTTGTACCTGACCCTACGCCTTCTCTTGTTGTAAACCCTAAGCTTCTTATTCTGTTGTGGTTGCAGTGGCTTCCATGATGAACACAATGTCATGCTGTAGATTTGCAGTAGCTCTTATGAACTCCAATTTATACTGCAAACTGTCAATTGTTCACCCATTCCATTTTCGTAATGTTTTCTCAAGTAAAGCTCATTCGCAGAACCTCTTTTCACAGTTTGCCTCCACCCAACTTAACCTGTCTGAGGCGGACATCACTCGGATTCTCAAATTGCAACCTCAATTGCAGAACCTTCGAACCCTTGACAACGTAGAGAAGGTTATTCATTTATTGAAGAAGCACGGCCTCTTTGAAGTCCAAATCGCCAAAATATTAAGGATAAAACCCCAGGTCATCGCATATGCAGAAGAAATATTGGAACCTAAGCTCAAACTACTGGAAGATTTCGGTATTGTGGGTCTAAATCTGGCTAAAGTTTTGACGAGAAGTCCGGACCTATTGTCCTATAGCCTGGAGAACAAGCTTCTTCCCACGATGGAGTTTCTGAAGGATGTATTTCAGTCCCAGGATGTGCTCGTTAAAACCCTGTTAAGATCTTCAGGACTTCTCAGATGTAGCTTGGAGAAGACCCTGAAGCCCTCTCTTGCTTTCTGGGAAGGATGGGGTTTCTTTGGGACGAAGCTCGTAAGCTTCTTACAGGTATACTCGCTTGTTCTCGCACGAACGTCTCTAATCCCCGCACAAGTGGATCTCATCAACAAGATTGGCGCTGACAAAGACAGCAAAATGTACAAATATATTGTAGCTATAGTGGCTATTAGTCGCACAGAAACGTTAGAGGCCAAGATTGAGAATCTCAAACTCTGCGGGCTCTCGGCTGAAGAAGCCTTGCAAGTACTTAGAGCCGTCCCTCTAGTCTTTTATCTCTCCAAGGAAAATGTGAGTGAAAAGATGAACTTTATAGTTAATGACATGAAGCTCCCTGCAAATATTGTAGTGAAGCACGCTAACTTGTTGCAAATCAATGTGGAAAAGACTATGAGGCCAAGGTTTCTGATCTGGCAGAAAATCAAATCCATCAATGACTTCGATATCCCTCTTTTGACGGTAATGAATATGGCAAAGGCAAGATTTGTTAGAAAGATCAAGAAGTCTGAAACACTGTGGACAATTTATGAAAACGCCATTGCTAGTGCCTCCAATCGCACAAGAGCTCAGCCAAAACATGGATTTTGGCGAAGGAAGTGAGAGTCAGATTTCAAATCACAACAAACTTATTGATTAGTCTTGGGCGGAAGAAAGGCAAGCCGTTCCCGTCCAGGTGCTGCCTTCAAGCATTATTCTTGGAGGTACCATATTCAACAACAGGTACTTTATGCCCTGCTTTCTGTGTCTAGTTGCCCTTTAACCTAGTTAGGTATTGTACCAGGTCAAAATTCATTCGATAGAATTTTGGTTACTTCTGAAAGTTATCTCAGAAGTTGGATCATTATGTTTCAAATAGAAGTCATGCTAGAGCTAAACAACTAACTGTACAGAATGTTCAGCAAACAAGTTTTGCCGCCCACAAACGTTTGCAAATGTTGTAATTATATTTTTGATGTGGTACTATTTAGAGCACCGGAGTCAGTTTGTGTTAAGATGCCATATACGTCCTTAAAAGAATACATGAAATTAGTAAACAAGAACAAAAGGCTTTTCAATTTATTGTGGAAGTTCATTAGCAATTGGACAATATCAGAAAAGATTTAGTTGGAAGTAAGTTAGGTTCGTTTCAGACTCTGGCTTGTCAAAATTAAATTGCATTTCAAGATAAAATGGATTTTTATTGTTTCCAATTTAGAATAGCATCAATGACATATGGATCAAAACTGCAAATCCTCTAGAAATTCTGGAACAATCTGCAAATTTTTAAATTTGTTTTGTTACACCTAGCAGATACCCAACTGGACAAACTGCTAATGATTCAATGGATTTGAGACATTCATAAACTAGTCAAGTTGTTGAGGGTTCAAAGAAAAGGCTGCTAAAAAAATGAAGATGAGTGTTTTAAGCTTTAGTTTTTAAGTTTTTTTGACAGTGTTATGACTTTTTGAAAGAAAGCGGTTCTGAGATCGATTTATATAGGACACACAAATGTAGAAGGCTCTGTAGGTTTCTGTAAAAATTTGTGAGCTGACTGAGTCAAGGCAACACAGTGCTTTGCAAGTTTACCATAGATTAATGGTCTCGAAGTTCTGTTTTTAAGAGTGTTTCGTTGAGTTTTGGGGATGGGAGGATAGATTTCAGATAGGACAATTTTCTTTTCCAAATTCTCTGCATGGCGGTCAAAATAGAATAGAAAAATTAATATTTGGAAAATTATATTAAAAAAATGGAAATTTTATTGCTAACCAGGATGTTCCATATGGTCACCACACCCCATATGTCCGTTTCTGGAGAATGAAGCACAAGCCCCAGGGATGCCTACAAATTGTACACATTTTTAAGCACACTACGATTTTTGTGGTTAACACCTCTATTGCTGTACTGATCATGAAATTGATTGCCGCGTTTTGTATGTATTGTAGTGGGATTCTGCCAACACTCTTCCAGTCTGTATTCACATGCACCGAACAGTGAAAGCTATTTTCATTTTCTGTTATATAATAGTTTCTTATATTGTGACAAATATGGTTCAGTCACAGTTACATTTTAGGACTTAGTGTTTGTATGTTACCATCATCAAGTAGTATAGATAAATGCAATCTCCTAAGATTCACATGCACAAAAAATTAACTGGTATATTTGAAAATGGATATATTAATGTAGGGAACATAAAAAATTGTTTAGATGGTAACATTCTGAAATAAAATTTGGAATAGTTCACTGCAACTTATATGCATGTTTCAACAGAGCTTTGAAAAATATCTCCCTGCAAAAGTGATTGGTCTAAAATTCATATTATCACCAAGAAAATCCTACCTTAGAATGAATGTATTAGCATGCCCACCTTCAAGATTCTTTATCTCACCTTCACAACTATATAGAAACAAAATAAAAAAGTACGAGAGGCTATTGGCAAGATTGTACTGATGGAAGATTTACTTTACCACAACGAAGTATTGGGAAATCAGTGTCTCAAAAATAATTTTAGAGAACCGGAGAGGGGGCGATGTAGGCCTCTGACATTGATGAAATGCTGGTGCTGATAACATTTGTTGCTTCAGATCTCTCCCATGCAATATACAATGTAGGGAAGTCTTCTTCTGCTTGATGTATGATCATGATTTGGCATATACACGGACTTCAATTATAAATTTATAATGCAATAATATTGAAAAGAATTGGTGACATCGAATCATGTTACGATATAATTCATCTTTCATTTGACATTATAGTGTGAAACGTCTATCCATTCAATTATGTTGTCACGAGTCTATTTAGACCACCTTGTTTTCATGATATGATACCAATGAAATCATGATTTTTAATTTGGATGGATGGATGAGTTTTAATTTTTAAATCATGATAATTTCTAAAAAAAATCATTAAATTGTTAATATGATCAATTATTACTAGTAAATTGACTTCAATATTCTATTACTAATAATTTATATATTGAAATTGAATATATATAAACATGTATCGATAAATGCAAGTGAATTTCACATGTGAAATAAATAAATAGCAAGAAAGGAATACAATTCATCAAGAAATGATATAGGATAACAATAAATATACATAATAGGTGCTTTCAGCATAGTGATTAAATTGTTCTATATCCTAAATTATGCCTCATGCGTGGGCTATCCAATTAGGGTTAATAATTTATTTGGTTAACTTGCTAACCAAATCTATGAACAATCTATTAGCTCCCTCATTTTAATTTCGTCAAATTTAAAATTTTTGCATCAAAATCATTGCATTGAGTAATTCCTAGTTGAAAACATTCCTTAGAACTCTAATATGTTGAGTCCCTTGTCGTTTTAGAACACATTTGTCCATAGTCTTAATTAAAAAAATTATCAGGAGCATTGGTGTTTACAGGTTGTAAAGTTGTAATATAAATAACCACACCATTAAAGATGGAAGCATGAGACCTTCCCACACCCAAAGAACTATCTGCAATCTTAGCAAAGTCTTCAACACCTTGAAGGGTAGTAGGGGAGTGATTCAGAGTAGAGGAGGGCATAGTGAAGAAGAGGAATTTACTAGTTCTACATTTTTGCCATATTTGGTTACATGGAACTTAACAAGAGTTATTATTTCCTTTTACTCTTCATACATGACACAAAATAGTTACATATAAAACAAGGTACATTTGATCAAGTATCAATCTTAATTCATGTCTCATTATTTAAACCTTATCATATATCAAATACTATTGTATACAAACATATTCACACATTAATAAATATGTTTGTAATATGTGAATATGTTTGCATACTCACCAATTCGTGAATATGTGAGGAATGTGTGAATAGGTCTAAAATGTAATATACTCAATCTATATAGTGGATAAAGCAACCATAGTCTATCACTTGTTCATTCAATTGATAAACCATCATATAGGTTAAATTATCCCACTAATAGATCCTATTATTGACATCTCTTACCCAATTAAAATTTGTTTAAACCCAAACATCCACAAGTTTTGAAGACCCCCCAGATACATCTCCTTGATAACATAAAGAATGTACGAAAGTACCCTACAACTATCTATAGGCACTCTTAATTACAACCAAATGATCCCATCTATGGTTAACCATGAACCAATTTACGATTCTAGTTGTTAAAAAAAATGTGTGCATATTTCAGCATACATAAGATAATAGTGTAAGGAACATAAGGCATATCCTTTCCCTCATTGGGACAACTAATAACTTAGCCTCCACTAAGATAAGAAGACTAACAAAACAAGTTTTGAAGGGACCTGAAACCCTTTACAACATGATTACATAAAGAAAGTGTGTTGTCCTTTCCCACACCAAGCTCCTCCAAGAACTCCAGCATATTGGTAAAAGCCCTTTGCTTGATTTTGATTTCTTTAACTTAATGGAAGACCCATCTAATGATTATGTAGAAGTCTAGAGCACCTTGTTTGGTGGCCTGTAGAACCCCAATGGACTCCTCTCTACTACAATTGTCCAATTCATTGAAATTTACACCTTCTCTAGAATTCTCCCCTCCCACATCGAACTCCTCCTCACCAATAAGGGAGATAGGGATATCCTTATCAAATGCAACATTCTTCAGTTTGCTGTCTCCAGGGGTAGGCTTACTAGCCATCTTAGACGCCGGAGAGGGAGAAGGGGCAGGGGACCTACCCAAATCTTTTCCCATACTCTAAACAGAGAAGGTAAAAGGAATTAATACCTTATCATCATGCCATAAATGATTCAAGAGCATGAAGTGGTAGTTGTAGACCCTTGTAAACCTTCCATCAAGAGTGATATACCACATAAAATCAAAAAGAACTCGCCTCCACACCTTGTTGATGGGTTTTGGTGAGTAATAGGTCTTGTTGATTTTCACTAGCTTCTGCTTCTCATCTTCCTCTTTGGGAAAGCGTTTAACTATCAGATCAGTAAGTTTTCCATCCCTATAGAATTTCTTCCCCTCCAACAGAGGAACAGTAACTTTAGTGATGACACCTTCACCCACCTTACCATCACACCAATCCTTCTTGAACATCTTGGTAACAACAGAGTTACAACTATGAAGCCTCTCCATAAAATCAGTAATTTTCCCATTACTCAGGAGGCTCCAAATCTTAGGCTTACTCTTCCAATCCTCACAATTGAGCGATTCCTTTCTTTTCCTGTCCCCTTCCATCTTCCTCTTCTCAACACACCACAAGATTTCCCAGAAGTTAGTTCTCTACAAGAAAATTGAGGTATTTTTGCCCAAGAAGATGACAATCAAAAGCCAAATTAAAGCCTTCAACACTCACAAAACATGTGAGATCTTATAATAATTACAATCCAGTTTGTCAATCAGACAACTGCCACCACTTTCCATTATTAAACTAACCGTTTGTGCTCACATTGGAATTAGTAGAAATAACTCACTTTTCCGTGGGTACAATCAAAGTTTAAAATGGCTTTTGTTATTTTTTATTTGTTTGCAGTGTGAGTTTTGAATTATTTGACTCTATATGACACAATATTAAATGTATAAATGACATTAGTATTAGAATTAGTATTACTATTAGTAATTTTAATTTCAGATTTTATATTTTGATTCAATGGTTTTAATGTTCATATTTAAAGCTTTTCATTGTTCTTGTTTTCAAAGCTCTATGTTTTTTTAATATGGTAAAAACAGGTTTTGAATGGGCCTCAAAACCATATACATTGAGTTTTTCAAGGGAACTGTAACCCCCAGAATATAGGAAGAATTAGCTTAGATCTAAGTGAAACAACTGGGGGAAAAAGAAAAACCTTACTGCGCCCCCCAGCACATAATGCCAATAGAACTACCAGCAACACAATTCCAACAAAACAACAACAGCCAAATGAAAGATACACAGAAAGACTCAAATTGCTGAAGCCAAACATGTAAAGCCAACACTTTACAACAACATCAAGTATCTAGGGTAAACAGGCACCCTAAACAATCCTAGGATTTCCTTTGCCTCCCTTCTTCTGGGAGCAAAGAGTCATATCAAAATGTAGAGGGGACTTTTTATTATGTTTACCTATAACAATAGTCCATCCCTCCTCTACTAAAGAAGCTTTCTCCTGCCAATTAGAGGTAGTAGAGGAGCCAGCCACAATAGAACCAGCATGAGAAGTCTGGACAAAACCTACAGCAGCCACACAGCCAGTGCTAGACTTCCCAGCACTAGTAGGAGCTTTCGAAATAGAACTGGCTAGAAGGATGCCAGCAGACCCAACAGCCTCAGTAGACAATCCAACACCTGTACTACCAGCAGAAGGAATAGTACACCCAGCAGAACCAGAAGTAACAAGAGGAACACTAGCAACAAAAGTTTTACCTCTAGCAAGAGCAGAACCAGCAAAGAGACCAGCAGACACAGAGACCCCAGCAAGAACAGAACTAGCTGGAGAAACCCCAACATCAAAAGAATTGTTGACAGACAAACCGGTTGTTCCAACAGAAGAGACACCGGCAAACAAAGTAGGAGAAGGAATAGGAACAACCATAGGACTAGAAACAAGGCCAACAACTTGTTCAACCACATGCACGAAGCTCCAAACCTTCTCCATTGTATAGTGCTGAGAAGAGGCCCCCTTCCACCACGAAGCAAACTTATTATGTCTCTGAAGATCACATTGAGAGGCAACATGACCAGTCTTAAAGCATCTTCTACATCTGAAGGGGATGCCTTCATAGTCCAATTGTTGAATCCAACTTCTACTCTCGGGAGAAAAAAGTTCAATCTCTGAAGGCAGGCCTTTAGAGGTATCAATATCCACCAGGATATGAGCATAAGTAGAATGGAATAAATCTGAAGATTTCTCATCCACCATTAACATTTCCCCAATAGCATCCCCCACAATCTCCAGAACAGAGTCAATACAAAGATGGAGGGGAAGATTAGGAAGCCTAACCCAGATAGGTTGCAAATCAAACGATTCAAAAGATGGAGAAAAATCAGAATGTCATGGCTTCAGCAATAGCATAAAACGATCCTCCCAGCTAAAGAAGTTTTCACACAAAATAATATTTCTATCCTCAACATTATCAAATTTAGCCACGAAAAAGCCTTTTTCCATAGGGAAGATATGGATTGTATTAGAGATTAGAGGTTCCCAATGACTAGAAATCTAGGAATGAAGATCAGGCAAAGAGGGCCAAAAACCCTTGAATCTGCAAATCAACCCATGCTCCGACAAAAGAGAGGCTACCGCGTCAATCTCAGAGAGAGAGTATCCTCATCCAGCTCAACGAAAATATGGGGGCTAATTGGAAAGGCACTACGAGGAACAGTAGCCTTCCGAGCAGCAGCAGCCTCCTGAACATTGATTGGCGCAGAAGCCCTAGCCGGAGCTACCAGCGTTGCCCTAGCAACACCAGCGAACCCCCAGTAGAAGAACTAGCAACCAGCGTCGCCTCAGCATCCAACAAAACCCTAGAACCTCCAGCGACCTTCGGGGCCTGCAACTTCCCAAGAACACCTCTAGCTGGAGACGGAACCCTAGCCGAGACAACCGGCATCCCACCAGCAGAAAGCGAAGCACCAGCAACCTGCGAGCCCCCAGCAGAAGCACCAGCGCCCGACGAGCCTCCAATGACCAATGTCACCCTAGCACCAGCAACCTTCAAACCCCTGGTAGAAGCACCAGTGGCCTGCGAACCCCCATTAGAAACACCAGCGACCGGCGAACCCCCAGCAACCAGCGTCACCCCAGCACCAGCAGAATCTCCAGCGACCTTCAGACCTTTTGTAGAAGCACCAGCGACCGGCGAACCCCCAGCAACCAGCGTCGCCCCAGCATCCGCAGCCATTCCAGCGTCGCCCCAGCACCCGCAACCATTCCAGCGTCTTAAAGCAATTGACTTACAACCTTTGTTACGATATTGACTCAAAGCTCTATGTTATGATATTTCTTGGAAATTATTAAATCATATTAAAAAAAAATTGTTGTCTCCAAGTACCGCTAACTCATATTTTTGTAAAATAGTTGTACCAGTATCGGTACCAGTCTCTGAGACCAACAAGTCTCCCCGTCTCTAGGTGACTATGCTATTTTATTATCTCCATATTTAAGATGAACTTAACAATCCCCAAATCTTTCATGTCAAACCATGCAAAAAGCCGATTAATTTTAAGTCTTTAATTGCATCCTTATTGTATATCATCTACATACACTATGATAACAAATAAGTGATCACCATTATGTTTATAATAAATATAATGATCCAATTTGGCCCTCACATATATCAATCTTAATAGAAAGGAATATTCTAGGTGTCACAATAGGTGATTGTTTGAGGCAATACACAGATTTTTCAATATACAAATGAGTTCTTACCTTTCACAACATAATTTTTTTATTGAAACATATAAATTCATTCATTCGAACTAATGAGTCCTTACCTTCTACAATATAGTTTTTTATTGTAAAATTTATTCCTCCAAAACATTATGGAGGATAAATATTTTCATTCACATCTAGATTATTTCTAAATTTAATGCTACTGCAATAGATAATAAGAATCTAATAAATTTGTTAGCTTAAAAACTAGAAAGTAACAAAATCTATTCCCTCAACCTAGGAATATTCTTTCACAACCAATATCACCTTGTATTCCCAATGTAACTACTTTAATTGAACTATAGATGTACTAATGGCAGAGTACTCTCCGAGTTGCAAAAATTGGCTGAGTTTTCTGGCCTGGCGAATTTTTACGACTTTTACTGGCACCAAAAACTCCCCATTTTTTTGGCAAAAACTTATCGAGTTTTTGGCAAAAATTTGGTCGTAGCTTTATAATAGCACTTAAGGCAAAAAACTGCCCAAATTAATTTCATTTCTCATTTCTTCACTTGTATTTTGTTGAGAGGGGGAAAATAGTCTTCCAAACACTTGCAAACTGATTTCTATCAGTTTGAAGCGGATTTGAGGTGGTTTTTGAAGAGGATGACATCAATGATTTGGAGAGGCAGGCTATGGAGGAGGGGGGTGGATTTGGTTTCACACTAGATGACATTGAGTTGAATGAGTAGTCATTGCTAGTGCCAGGAGAAGCCAGAGGCAGAGTTACATCTAGGATGGAGGATGAGCCACAGGCTAAGTCAAACATACTGAGCGAGGAGGCACAGTCATGCCCAGTGCAAACTTCTAGGACTAGACCCTCTAGTTCTACCTCTCCCTTAGTTTTTACTAGAGTCGGGAAGAGGAAGATGTAATTGTAATGATGTATTTACTTTTAGTTTTACATAAATTAAATATACTATTTTTCTTCCAACCATCAGCATTCCTCATGAGAATGCGATTTTGTACCCACTTTGTGTTTAAATATATCTAGACTAAGCTTGTTTCTTTTGTGTTCTCATTTATTGACTCATTGGAAGCATCTGCTCATTGAATTTTGCTAGAAAATGCATTTCTAATTAAATTTAAGCAATTTTTTAAGTTTCCAAGTTTTTTGCCGAAAACTGGCTTAGTTTTTTTCCTAATTTTTTTTTTCAGGCCTTGGTGAGTTTTCCAACTATGAATTGAACTACTTCTTGAAGATCAATTTACATCCAATTAGTTTATTTCCCTTTGGTAGCTAAATCAAATCCCAAATCCCAATTTTCCTCAGCACAACCATTTCCTCATTTATGGTCTATACCCAACATTGACTACCATCTATCTCCATTCCCTCTCTCATAGCGTAAAGTTCCACAATATTAGCAATAAATGTATAATATATATAAATCAAGTGGTTTACACCTCTCTTATCAACTCCTCTATCAAGTGGACCTCTTTAGAAGCTGAGATGGAGGTTTTTCTTATTTTGAACTCTCTAAATCCTCCTCATCAACTATATCATGAACCTCCAATTCTTTATCTATTGCAACCATCTCAATCTTTGGCTATAATTGCACAATTGACTTCATATTCTCCTTTGGCACTCAACTATAGGATATATCTGATCTACCTAAATATGACCATCCAGTTATATAATAATTTCCTAACAACAATGTCCCAAATGTTGCACTCTTTCACATCAACACCATAGTCAAGGAAGATATAGTTTATAGCCTTATTATCCAACTTTAAATGCTATCCTTAGGCATAATAGCATATGCCTCACAACCAAAAACTCGAAGATCCTTGAGTGAGTTTCTTTTCCTATCCAACTTTTTATAGTACTTAACAATTTCTCATGTTAGAGACTTGTTGATAAGGTAAAATATAGTGCTAATTACTTACCTAGAATTAATTTTTGAATCTTGACCCAACAGACATACTCTTAACTCTTTCCATCATAATCATATTTGATTCTACAACTCCATTCATTGAGAGATATATGGAGTTGTCTTATGGCCTTCACTTTATAGAGACTATCAAGCTCCATTGTAGAAAGTTCTCCATAATTTTTAGTCTTTAATGCTTTGATAACTTTACTAGTATAATTCTTTAAAAAAGTCTTAAATTCCTTAAACTGACCTATAAAAATCGTTTATAAATGATCTACATAATATATAAATTTTAATAAAAAAATAAATAAAGATAAAACTAAAGACATTATAACAAATAAAATCTAATATACTAAAATATTTATTAAAATAAAAATAAAATTAAACATTATTTTATCTTTAATAAAACAATACTCATACAAATCAAACTTAAGAGAATAGTTAACATGCTCTTCTATAAGATTTATATTTTTCAAGATGTATAGACCTTTCTCATTTTTTGTTTTTGTTTGGCTTGTTCTATCAAAATCTAATCTCTGATTGTTATAAATCCTATTGATGTTTATTGTGAACTGAACATTTGATTAATTTTTTAAAAAAATATTATAAATTTGTTTTTACTCTGAATTGAAACATTTTATTGTGAACTAGACACTAAAATTTGTTATTGACTGCAAATAACATAATTTTATTGTGAATTGCATTCTGTAAATTTGTCCATGTTGCAAGTTGGTCTGTTATAAACCTATTCTTGAATGCAAAAACAAGAATTATATTGTGAATTACATTCTACAAATTTGTCTGCACTTGCAAATTTCTTACTATAAATCTGTTCTTGACTACAAATAGAAGAATTTTATTGTGTATTGCATTCTGCAAATTTATATACCTTGGTTCGATGCATTAGAGTTAGTTTATTATTTCATCATGAAATTTTTTCTAGTGGAGACTGGAGCACGAGCCTTAGACTGACTTCTTCGGCTAAGAGTCAAGGACTGAGGGGTATCCATTCCGCCAAATTCGTACGGGGCACAATGCCGCCCTCATCTCTTATGATGTCGAAGCCTTGCATTCAGCAAGACTTGATCTCTAGTGGACTCATTTAGAACCATTCAACTTGACCAGAAACCAAGAACCCATTGACATTCCTATCCACTATCACAAAATAAAATGCTTCAAGTGTTTTAGCGGAATGGGGTTTGAATGTTGTGTATTGCTCCCATTGGTTTGATGTTCATTGTAAAAAGACAACAAATTCTGCTAAAAAATTAATTCATTAATTGGAGCTTGAGTGAAGAGGACGGGGATGTTAAGTTGGCTCCAAATCTTTTCACTTCTCACGTCTTGTACACAAGCAAGCAATCGTCTTCCCTGCAGCTTCACACACTAACACAAAATGAAATGCTCTGTGCATACAAACTCAAATGGCATTACCCCAAAATCACAATAAAGCAACCCAGTTTTATTTATTCTCGTCTCACATTCAATCCACTCATGTAATTACAAATTTGGCCTTTTCTTTACACATTCAATCCATTCACAGGGCGTGGCTTAAACAGCGCACACAAATTGTTCACATCCAAGTTCTCTCACCGTTGCAATCATTGAAACCAGTGTTGAGGTATGCTGTCGAACAGACCACGTGCCAGATCTGCATTTCCACATTTCACATTCATGCTTACAAGGGTAGTTTATAATTTGACGGATTTCCAAAGCTTCCATTTTTGCAGGCTGACAAGTAAAAAGAAGTCAAATGAAACTGAAACAAATTCAGAGAAAATAAATGGAAAATATTTTTGGTTGATACTGATCGCCAATTCACCCGGGATTCTCCTGCATTACCAAACAAAGCTTTCTTAGATTCAACCGTATTTTGTATAGTTCTATACACTTCAGATACGCTGTTTCAAGACATTCTGTTAAACACTTGGTACATATTCTCTGGATTGTGCTATTCAATGTAAACATTCTGTCAAACACTTAGCATGTATTCTCTAGATTGTGGTATTCAACGTATTTGTTGACAAACTTTTTGTAAATTTTTGCACATGCATGGATTTCTAAGAGCTATTTGATTGTTTCAAATTTATGTAACACAGAATAATAATAAACTTGAACATTATTGTGTATATGGGTTAATGTCTCGTGTCATGGTTTATATAAGGAAAAATGATATTGTTAAGAGTAAGACTATGACACTAATATTTGTGTCAATGTATTAGTATTTTTACACTTCTAAACGAAAGGGAGATGGAATGTTGGCATCATAAAAGTTTTGAACTTCGTTTTTGAACCATATTTATAGTTTCATTGTATTTCTTATTTATTATATGTTTCACCTACTGACAATGTTTCAGTTCTCTGTGAATCATGGAGATGCATTCTGAGTAGTGAGAGACATTTTTTATGAATCCTTGTTTAAATTCATCTAGGTATGTTTGAATAGACCCCCCAATGACCTAAGTAATAAGTATGTTTTCTAAGTAGTTTGGGGAGGTCCATTGCAAAAAGATCATAAAATAGTACTCTAAGTAGAAGCTCCTGGCTGCCATCCACCCATTTCATTGGTGTTAGTGTAATGAATTTTGACATTTGACAAACACATCTAACACCAATGGTGAGTGACATCTGATTTGTTCCTTCAAATTGTGTTATCTACTCATGTTGGTCTGATATGTGGTAATTCATGTTAAAATTATTAGATTGATTTGACTCTAAGTTACAAATTGAAGCTCATTTGTAGTCCCAAATTTCACGTAATATGAGCATTGTTCTCAGAAAAGTAATATTGGAAAAAATTTCACAGGCTTTTCAATCCATAGCATTCATGCATTTTGGAACTTGAAAGTGGGGAATCCTAAGAGAAAACACAAGACCTAGATCACAAGATTAAAATCCTAGACCACATATTCAACACTATCCAAAAATTGAAGACAATAAAACGTAACATAACAGGGCATAAAGCCTTCTTCACTTTGATCTCCACAAACTTAGGAGGGTATTCTTGTGACAAATATCTACACATAGAGTAAAATCATGATATACAACACATTGCTGATCTCAAAATGTGGATATTTCTCAGATTTATAGGTAACAAGTTTTTGAACTTCACCAACCTTATGCACAATCCCACTTGCATTTAACATGTTGAGAACAAAACTATAACAATCCTACTCCTACTCCTACAACAAAAAGTAAAACGATTTTGAATTTGGTTGGTATTTGAGACAAACTTAACAAATTTCATTAGATTAGTGCCTAATCCACAATGCACAAAGTCAAGCTCCAGATCATAAACATATTCATATAATAAAGATTACTCCAATCAACTAAACTTCAACATTCATATCTTACATAAATGAATCCATTTGAACAAACTTATAAAATCATGCTTGCATATCCTCCTTATTTACTCACTCTCATAGCAAAATGTATACAACATCTAATTCCTTCCTTGAAGGAAATCGATACATGATTACATAGTTGCAAAAAGTTTGCAATGACAAATCAGAAATATAATCAATATTCCAACTTGATATGAAGAGTAAGTACATAATCTAGAGACAACTCTATATTTACCTTAATTATTTCATGAAAACTAATTGAAATTAATAGATGAACACACAAACTCTAAACAAGGCCCTATTCCTATGTTGTACACTTCACTACCTTTACATTTCTTGAGAATGAAAATCAAAACCCATTGCTATGAGCTTTGATGTTTAGACTTGTCTTCACAACTACCTGCCATCTACGAAACATATGTCTTGGGTTCCTCGCCATCACCATTTTCATACTGATTTTTTGAGTCCATTCTCTTGAATTGGAATATGGTAATGCTTTAGTGGTGTCCAATAGAGCACACAACCTTTTAGACACATAGTTCTCTGATGTAGATGAATCTAGGCTCCAAACAATTCCTATCTTATTACCAATAAATTCTAAAATATCTAGGTGTTTATACTTTGAAGGCAAATTTACTAGAATTATCCAAAATAGAACAAATCTCACATTCAATTCTTCTATAGAAAAATTAGGGACCCACAATTGCATATGCAAAGCACATCCATTATAAAATCAACATTTTCTTTTGTAAACCTTATCTCTGCCCTCTTTTGAGGATAAAATAACTATGAAAATTCTATTTGAATCATATAAGAAAGAAACATTCTCTACTTCCTGCCAAAATTGTCTTATCCATCGTAATAATGCATCTTGAAAGAAAGAGGAGTTCTAAAACTTAGAGATTAAAGCATTATGCATTAGACTTCTCCCCCTGAGTTGGAGAACCTCATCCTTCCATTGAATTTGAAAGAACCCTTGTTCTATAATCGGTTCTTCCTCTTGTTGACATATATGGTGATTTCCTTCATCATTTGTAGTCTCCTTAGATCCCTTTGTCCCTTGAGCCTCTTCTTTTCCTCTATATTCATCAGAGCCTCCTTTTGTTCCTTGGCCCTCTGCTTCTCTATGTTCATCTCGCCAACATTCCATTTCTTATTCGCTATTATTAGTTGGTCTACTATCCATTTCTACTTCACTACTTGTGGTCTTTCTAATCCATACATGTCGACTAGCTTCCTTTTTTTAGATAGGTTGACAAATGGCCCTTTTTCTATAGAATTGATCCTTCCCTCCATTGTGTTCTAACTAAGGTCTCTTTTTTCCAATTGTTCTCTCATCCATTCCTCTATTGTGCTGTAACTAATTTCTCTTTCCACCAACTATTTTTTTTATCCATACCACTTCCAAACTACTAGTATCTATCTTCTAATCAACCTTCCTTAAATTGTTTCCACAACTGATTCCTTCTCGTATGCATGTCCTAGTGATGTTGTGACCAAGCTTTTCAAGGAAGTTATAGGTTAAAAGGAGCTCACCTCTTCAAAGTTGGGAAAATGAGGATGTTATTAGGGAATGTTTCTTTTCTCTTTGACCATCTCCGTTGCTTTTCCTCTATGTCCCCTTCCCTCCAAATCCTTTGTCTTCTTCCTATTGAAAATCCAATATATGGGTTCTCCTGTAAGTGATTTCTAGTGTGTTGAAATTTGGGTACATTAGAATGTAAGCTTATCTTCCATTGGCTTATCTTCTCTGTATGCCTACAATCTTGTGAAAAATTAAATCTTCCTTGATGTGAACTTGGTCTCCAAACCCATTGACTGTTCCTACCATATTGCCTTTCTTCCTGAACTATGTTTGAATTCTTTATGTAATAAGGCGACAAGTTTATTTTGGAGGAAAAGCCCCATTTTTGAGAGGGACTATTCCAACAAGTTTGATTCCATTCTCCTCTATTCACCTCAAAAGGATTAACCCATTTGTCCTCACCCCACCATTTATAATGTGAAGGTGATCCATGTTTGTAGCTTGCTTAGAACCAATGATTTACTATATGTAATACCTAAAATGTAGTATTTATGGAATACTAAACTAAGAAAGCATTCGACGAAACAAAATAGATAAACAATTAGATTAGATCACAAAAATAGCAAGAAACAAAGAAGGGTTTACAAAATCTTCATAAACCCAAGATAAGCTCCCTTTTTTGAGTAGATGTGGTCCAAGAGATTGGATGTTTTCTCATTAACTTGCTTCAAGCTTCAATGGATATGAGGGATTTTGGAATCATGATGTTGTTTAAATTATATATTTGGAGACAAAATGATATTATAACAATGTATTGATGGTGGATGATTTGTGAAGGGGGTAGGGTTCAATTTATAGGTCAAGGAGAGGTGAAATGGTAGGTCAAGATGTAAACTTGAGGAAGGGTGGAGATGCATTTGAGGAGGAGCACATGGATTGTGATTTCTCAAATGGCTCTCATTGTGACAAGTGTCACAAGGAGAGAGGTTTGGAAGAATGGGGAAGGTGACCATTTTGTTAGATGTGAGAGGTGAGAAAAGTGTAAGGGGGATGTAAGAGCATTTAAGTCAACCTTAAATGCTTATGGTTGGGGATTTGAGAGATGTGACATGAGGGTTTACTTGGGAGAGGGTTAAGATTCCTTAATCCTCATGTTTAAGGTTGTGAAAATGATTAGGGTAGGATTATTATTGGATTAGGAGGAAAGTGGAGGATTATGGAAGACGTGATGGGAGGCAAGAGAATGTGTGGAGGGTTAGATTAGCTAATCATGGGTCATTATCTAATTAAGAGGGATTAGCATGTGTGAATGAGTTGGGTTGAGTTAAGATCATGGGTCAATGGTCAAGTCAAGGGTTAGGTTGGGGTTAAAGTTAGGAGCCATGTGCTCTAATTGATTAAATGAGTTTATTTAAAAGAGGGAGGAAAATAGGATTTTAGAAATTAGTTTAAATAGATAAAGGTTTTTATTTAAATTAATAGAGAAATGGGATTTAATTAATTAAATGGTTAGGAGTTTCCATTAGATTTTATTGGACTATATCCAATTAATTAAATTAATCTAGCTAGAAGGGCAACATTAATCAATTAAATAATCATGATTAATCAATCAATAATGTGAGTAAGATGACTAAATTTAAATAATTGTTAATAAAATTTAAGTGTCTACATTTTGTCTCCCTTTGAGATGGTGTTACAAAGTAGCATAATTTCAAAGAAGATTAAGACATAGAGCTAGAAAGAAGATGATTGAATTAGAAAAGGCTCCCCAATCATTCAAAAGAGTAACTAGGAGGAAGGATGATGGGAGCTCAGTATGGTGATTTCCCCTTAAGAGGAAAAGCAAGTTGAAGAGAAAATAGGTGTGCTCTCGAAATGGATGAGAGGATACATGCATAATGAGTGAATAATAAGTGGATAGATAGATAAGAATCTTGAGCTAGAAACCTCCCAATGGGTGATGTCATATAGTGATAACTTGTTTTGATTTAGTAATATCCAAGACCTGCCAAGGTTATGAAGAACTCAAGGAAGGTTGTCAAAGATGTTGCATGGGAATGACTCAACAAACATGCAAGGATTGCCCCAACATCACACCTAAATCTAAGGGAAGCAGGGAGGAAACGATGTTGGGGAACCCACAAGAAAATAAAATTTTCCAAGTGCATCATGCAGCCACAAAGGATCACATGTTGCAAATGTAAGGGTCGTATCAAACTAAATTACAAACAAAAACAAATAGTGTCACCATTCACAACACACCATGATATAAAGGATCATGGTGATCATGAGGAGGTGAAACAAGGAAGCTCAAAAGATATAAAAAGATCCAAAAGCACCAAAGAAATAACAAGCATCTTGCATATCTTTTTCTAGAGGGAGGATGATGGATGATGATTGATTTGGTTGGTCTGATATGAGGAAGTATACATCCTGTAAAGATTGATGATGGATTGATAGACTAGGATTCCTATGACAAGAGACAAGAAAGACACTAGAATCTCAAAGGGATTATGGGATGATTGTTGAAGAGCCAACTAGATAGGGACAAAGGTCATGATGACATAAGGATTGACTGACACAAAGGATGGGACCTAAAGACACATACATACAAATGAGCCTAGGTGGAGACACAACTGACGTTATATACAAGACACTAGTTATAAGATGTACATGGGCTTGGGGTGGTTGATGATGGTGCAAAGAAATGCATGATTGTCCCTAGGGAAAGCTAAAAAGACAAGATGTATTGATGGTGGATAGGGTGATGAGGGAATGATATGTCTTCAAACAACATAAGGATTAGGAAGAATGCATTCCAATGATGATTATTGGATTGTGATCAAGGCTGGGAACAAAAATAAGGATGTGATTGGATGGGTTCATTTGATGTTTGATTTTGGATAGCTAGATGATATGAATAGGATTTTCATGTGGTGGTATATTCCTAGGAGCATTGGGATAAGGAAAGTGATAGGGGGTGTATGGATGGACTCTTCAGGTAAAGTGGATGGGAGGATGGGAGGTTGTGCAATTGTGATAGAGGGATGATTGGATTGTGATCAAGACTGGGAACAAGACTAAGGATGTGATTGGATGGGTTGATTGATGTTTGATTTTGGATAGCTAGATGATATGAATAGGATTTTCATGTGGTGGTATATTGCTAGGAGCATTGGGATAAGGAAAGTGATAGGGGGTGTATGGATGGACTCTTCAGATAAAGTGGGTGGAAGGATGGGAGGTTGTGCAATTGTGATAGAGGGAAGAAGGGTGGAATCATGAGGTTCATTGGATGGAGTTTGGAAAATTCTAAAAGGAGATGTGGATGGGAATTGGATGGAGTTAATGGATTGAAGGGATTGAATGAGGTTGAATGAGGTTAAGAGATGGAAGAGGATTAATAAGTGGGGTAGATGGAAGAAGGATGATAGGTGTGATATATGGAAAGACCTCATCACTATTAGTTTCATATGAGGGATTGAGATGACATGACTCGTCAACTTTAGGAGAGGGATTTTGTATTGGATTTCTTGTGAAACTCCTTAGAGACTTGCGTGTTGGAGGTTGAGGTGGTGGATTAGCATGTGCAGATGGTGGAAATCTGAGGTTGTCCACATATGAAGGTGTAGCAATGGATTGTGAACTTGGTAGGATGAATGATGGTGTAGGAATAGGTGTGGAAGATGGCATAGATAGATAGTTCACATAACTATACGTGGAGGTGACTTGTGAATTATATTGACTAACTGCTAGGGTAGGATCCATGGATTGGGGTATTGAATATGAAGTGGATCAAAGGATGTATGTGGATTGTGAAAGGGGGTTTTCACTAATGTGGGTAAAAATAGCAGATGGTGGATTGAGATAGGATGGAGGGGATGGAGGATAAAGGCATGACATAGTGGATGATAGATTGGCAATAGTAGAGGGATTATGATGATAGATTGGAGGAACTAGAGGATAATGAGATGGTGGATTTGGATTAGGGATGTAAGAGGTAGGGCTATTGTGGGAATATGGAGATTGAGAGATGATCATGACAGAAGATGGGGGTAGGAACGCCACATGAGGGTGATATGTGGATGTTCTATAGGAGGGAGGTGTGCATGGATAACATTATGGATTTCCCTTGTCAAAGGTATGATAAGGAGTACTAGTGGGTATGTACGGAGGAATGATGGGGTTGTTTGGAGGAATGTTTGGATTTTTATCTTGCTAAGGTTTTCAATGTGATCATCATGATCAACAAGACTCTCATCATCATTGGAATAGGATAAAGTAGAAGAAAAGGTAGGGTGACCAAACTCATCATAATGGGATTGTAACATGGAAATTAGACAATGAGTTTAGATAGGGATGAAGGATGAAGATGGATGAAAAACTAAAGCTCATATTAGGATGAACAATAAGCTTAGACTGGGATTTGGATTAAGCTCGGGATAGAAAGAAGGACCGACTCTAGAAGAACTCTTCTAGTATAGGATATTGAGAGAAAAGGAGGACATCATGGTAGACGAGAATACCGATACTAGAATAAAATTACATGGGATGATTGCAAGGATGCAATTATGAACCTAGGATGAAATTTTTTTGGAGACTGTGATGATTTTGGACTAGAAATTTGGGACAAAGTTTGGACTGATTTGGAAAAATATTTGTTTGTGACACTCTTCATTTGTGTATGTTCAATATATTTTCATTGGTTTCGTAACAGCGAAAACACGCACAAGAAATTCTACCCTATGGAATCAAATTAGTTTTGAAAATCTTTGCTCACAAATATAGGCACACACCCGAGAGAAAATCAGAGTACGACTATTGCGAACCATGCAATGGGTTAAACAATGTCGTATTAGCCAAATCTAATCTCTCAAGGATGACATGATGTCTAGTGAGTGTCCTGGGGATGTTACTATCCTCCTTGTACAAATATTATCAAACTTTTAGGGGTAGATCGAGTAGGTTGCTAGTTAATGGATTTTAGTGTTTCTGTAACATATACCTAATCGTTTGTACATGGTGTGACTCACTTAAGAGCCTAATGGACCATGTCGGCTCCTTAGGCATGTTTTCCCTATCCAAACTATCATCTACACACCACACCTAAGCTTGGTTGAATATAAAACCAAAGTTTACTCTCAGTCTTATTTATATACCGGCCGAGGTATTTATTAGTTTGAGGTCATCCTCTAAAGGGGAAGCACACCCTCTAGACAGGCCTCGATAAAAGTAAAACTATTTAAATTTGATCTTTCTCTTCACCCAAGTTCTGTGAAGGTGAGGGGAGATGATACAAATACAAATTAATTATTTTTACATCGCTTAACTAACAAATATTTGCAATGAAATAAAATCTCTAAGGAAGTGTTGAAAAAAACTCCTTCAAACACATAAAAAACTCATTCTTTCCAAATTGAAAATTAATTACCTAAGTGATTTCTATCTATGACAAAAGACACTCGTGTTTAGCATGTATGGTTCATTTTGGAAAAGTAAGAGCAATCCTTGGAAGGAAAAGTTTGTTTTGCAAAAGAGGAATAGTGTTTTACTCCCTTAGCATTCAAGATTGTATGATTTCATTTCAATTGCAAATTGAAGTGTTTGTCATTGCATTTTTCTTTAAGACCTTTAGGCATTAAAGACTCAAGTGTGTTTGATTTTAAAACCCAAATTGTAGTGTAAAAATTTGAGGGTTCTTTTTAACCTTTGTTTGTTTTCATTGCACAAAAATTGAAGTGTGAAGTTTGATGTGAGGCATACAATGTTTATTTTAGTGTACCAAACTTAAATGTGGGTTCATTTCAATTTTTAAAAAAATCAGAAAATCTAGTGTTCCCACAGGTAGGGACTTCAATCTTGTGAATCTGAACATATGCAAGAAACATAGTTTTGGAAAGCAATCCCACAAGCCGCACATGCAATCCTGGAGATCCGTTAGATAAAAATAAAAAACCAGAGTTGCAGAAAAATTGACAAAATAATAAATGTTATACCTACGATCCCTTATACCTACGATCCCATAGAGTCAACTCGCAATCCCACAGGGTAAACCCTCAGTCTGACAAGCACAAGTAGCGATGAAAATGACTAACAAAGGTTTAAGACATGATTTTTTTTTATCTTCCTTAAGGCTTACAAATAACGCGTTCTTGCGGGGTCAAACTGCGTTCCCATAAGACTGTGTAAAAACAAAATTTTAAGACAGAAGAGAAAATGGGTTTTGGCACTAGTAAATTTTAGCTTGTTTTTCGACGAGGTTTAGTCAATTTTTAGACGCCAATTGGTCGACCACTCGACCATAATGGTTGTTGAAGTTTTTTTGTCGATACTACGACACATCAAACCTTCGTTGAAATTACAATGTATGCAGTGGTTGAATTATCGACGTGTACAACGTCAAAATAATCGCTTCAACCTGGAAGAATTATCGGCAATACTGTTTATCTCTGTGACCAATGTTGGTCGGAATAGTTGTCAACTTTCGTCGAACTTGTGACTCGAAATCCTTGCAATAAACGTCAAGTATATAACACTCTCGTCGACATGTCTATTCTTTTTTTGTCGAAAAACCGAAAGAAAATTTAAATTTATTTTTAAAAAAATATTATCAAATTAAGCACATGAATATTATGTCGTTGTTGTTTACAAACAGTCACACATTTTCTGTCCTTGGAAAATCTCCACAAAAATCCCTTCTGGCCTCCACTGCATATACGTCTTCTCAGAATCTAAAAACTCTGGCCCATCATTGATTCTCATCAGTGTACCAATTTGGATGGAAAAGATTACTCTCAAATATATGCAGACCGATTAAGGTGAGTTACAAGAAAGAATAACTACCAAAGGGACTATGAAGAATGATAAGAGAGAATAGATCCACCACTAATGTCCAACCCACTCATTTTTTTCAATACTATAGAAATAAGATAAAGATAAATCACTTTCTTGACATAGGACTTTTCATATATCCAAAGATCACAATGACACCAAAGGCTTAATAGCATAGTTTGATATGATATGATTTGAACTAGATTGAGAAATTAAGTCACAACAATATTGAGTCTAAACACAAAAAAATTCTCACCCTTGATACCATGTGCCAAATATTCATAATGGATTAGTTTAAACTACTCGAGTGCACAATGTCCTTTCAATAACCAATAATTGAGTTGCATACCCAGTCAATATGCACATAATTGTTAAGAGGACATATTTGTGAAGGTTTTATAGACATAGGTTACTGAATCATCATCTCTACACTGGTACTCAATCCGGAAACCCTCATATGTATATAGCCACTCTAGCAAATCTCCACATCTAGAAAATCTCCACAAAAATCCCTTCTGGCCTCCACTGCATATACGTCTTCTCAGAATCTAAAAACTTTGGCCCATCATTAATAATCATCAATGTACCAATTTGGATAGTAAGTCTAATTTAATTTGTCTGTGGACTGAGACCTTAAATTATTGAGCTTCTCTTTGTTTCAAGAAGAGTATAACATTCTCTACTTAACAGGGCCAACCACGTGAAGGTGGAAGCTCATCTGGCCCCTCCTAGGAGCCTCTTATGACCTTTTACGACATCTTAAGACCTCTAAGATGTATTCTTAGGGATTGTAAATGGTCGTAAAGGGTCATAAGGGATCATGGGACACAACAATTGAGAAACATAATTGTAGGCATCATGGTCACAATTTTTTGGAGACAACGTAATTGAGTTGTATACCCATACGATGGAGAGCAACTTCTGCACCTCTGATTCCAAGTTGACACTGCGGGATCCAAAGACCATACATAAGGAATAAATTTAGAGAGCAGAGGAGGGCCATAATGACAAAAATAATACAGGACAAACCTCAAGTTAAATGACCTGGAAACTACAAATATTTTAATAGATTTTTATTATTAAATAATGAAATTTGCATATACTAGTGTTCTAAGAACCCTCATTACATGATTTATTATTGCAAGCCCCCTCTGACTTATGCATCTAGAAAATGAAACTACAACCTATTGGGATTGAGACAAACCTTATAAAACAACAACAACTAAGAAGGATCACTTGCCAACATCTGTTGAATACATCTATTGGAGGACCTTGTATTCATGAGCAACAGATGTATTCAACAGATGTTGGCAAGTGATCCTTCTTAACTAATATTGTTTTATAAGGTTTGTCTCAATCCCAATAGGTTGTAGTTTCATTTTCTAGATGCCTAAGTTAGAGGTGGCTTACAATAACAAATCATGTAATGAGGGGGCTTAGAACACTAGTATATGCAAATTTCATTATTTAATAATAAAAATCTATTAAAATTTTTGTAGTTGCCTCATTTAACTTGAGGTTTGTCCTATATTATTTTGGTCGTTATGGCCCTCCTTATCTATGGTCTTTGGATCCCGCAGTGTCAACTTGGAATCAGAGGTGCAGAAGTTGCTCTCCATCGCTCGGGTATACAACTCAATTACGTTGTCTCCAAAAAATTGTGACCATGATGCCTACAATTATGTTTCTCAGCTATTGTGAAATCTACATTTATGTTTCTCATCTATCCTGTTTATGTGCATGTTTTTTATGTGTTTGGGAAGACTAATTTCTAGCCTGGGCCTGTATCCTTCGGCAATTAGCTTCATAATAATGTAGATGACAGATGAGCAATTAGCTTCCTAAGAAAAATCCCATAAATGAACTATGTGTACCCCAATTCATGTGCCCTTTGTGCGTACCTAAATGATATATTTGAAACAACAAGGGTAAGGCTAAATTTACCCTTGTTGTTTCAAATATATCATTTAGGTACGCATAGAAGGCACATGAATTAGGGTACACATAGTTCATTTATGAGATTTTTCTTGGGAAGCTAATTGCTCAACTCTCATCTCCTTCATTTATTATCAAGCTAATTGTCGAAGGATCCAAGCCTAGGCTAGAAAGATGTCTTCCCATTCTATTTAAGCCATATTCCTTGTTCTTGTCAAACTTCCTTGGTATGGTAGGCCTGCTCTCTGTAGTACTCTTCTTCAATTTGTGTTCAATGATAAGCATCTTCTTCTTCTTCCTAATTGCAGCCAAAGATTCCTTTTCATTAGGATTCAACTCCACTTCCCCCATCTCATCATCCTCATCCAGTCATCCCAATTGATTGATCTCTCGAGGACCTTGTATTCAGCAGATGTTGGCAAGCGATCATTCTTAGCTGCTATTGTTTTATAAGATTAGTGAGTAGTTGCAATCAATTTATTAGAGTTAGGAGTTTATTTCAAAGACATCCATGTGAATTGGAGTGGGTGTGGTCGAATTGATGTATCAAGGAACAAATGGAATAACCAAGAAAACACTATACATTAAATCATGTGATTGATAGCAGATTGGGGCTCACCTGAGCCATAAACATGAAGAATTATTGTAAAAAAAGATGTAAACCATATATATGCACACTTGAGGCAAAGAGAGGTTACGCCATATCCATATTAAAATATTAATTACACTATGAAAATACTAAACTGATTAATTCCCAAGCTCATCTCCGCATATGGTCACAACAAAGATATGCCATTACAATATAGAGAAGGCATCGTAAAAATATAATTTTGGCATTTGCCCTAGCCTGATATGTTTTGCACTCAAATCCTTCATCGCGGATAAGTGGAGATGGGTGGATAGATGCAGATGAGTTGTCATCAACCCAACTAAAGTATCTACAGCCATTATTTCCCTATGATGCCCAGTCTACATTAGTTCTTATAATATAATGAATAGTATTTACATTAGAAACATTAAATATATAGACATTAGCAACCTTTTTTCTATTTGGGCAGCACCAAAATTGTCATCCAGGGTTGTTCTGTGTCTGTGAAGTCTTCAACACACATTTCCCATCACCACATTGACATTTTGACACATTGAGAAGAGTCATCGAGCCTATATCAATAATGCACCATACCATCGTTACTACATTTATTATTTTTATATGATTATTTTTATATGGAATACACCAAGGAGTACCATCACAAATATTAACCATTTACAATAATGAAAAGTAAACCTAAATCAAATAGCTCATTTTTTATTAGCATGTGTAGTCTCTGTGTATATGAAAAATGAAAGAAATATCAAGCTGAAATAAAATAGTGAACAAAATAGTATTCCACATAGAGTGAATGAAATATACCATCAAAAGAAGGTGACAAAATCTTGTCACAAAGCACAGACATAGGAAATAAAAAAGGGACAAAAGACAAGAAATAAGAAAAATCATTACGACTATAGAAAAATCATTTATACTATAATAAAAAAAAGAAACACTCTTTGTCAACAATTTTCAAAATCATTAGGACTATAGAAAAATAATTAAGACTATACAAAATCAAATTTTAGAAATGGACGGTTCTTATGCTTTGCCATTACAATAATTGAGCATTCATCATTTGCTATTGTGTATTCCATTTAAGTATGTCAACAATGTTCAAGAAATAAGAAAAATCATTAGGACTATAGAAAAATCAAGTTCTAGAAATGGACGGTTCTGATATTGCTTTGCCATTACAACAATTGAGCATTCATCATTTGGTACTTCTTGGTGTATTCCATATAAGTTTTTCAGCTGTCGTGTTTATGTGCATGTTCTTTATGTGTTTGGCTTCTCTCCCTTACAAGAGATACGCCGATAGGTAATTGATTTGAAAGCATAATGATTTGACAATTAGAAGGTTGGTTAATAGATTCTAGTCAGTTCTTTGTAGAGGACAGTCTATTTGGAGTACACTTAATTTCTCTACAATTTTGGAGTACATTGTCTCGTAGGTACAGTCGAAACACTAGCGTATTGATTTGAAAGTTTAGAATGTGATCTTTGCTTGGTGGTAACATAGGAAAATTTCCAGGCATTAGTTTTACTTGTTTATGCAAGAACTTTGTTGTTTTTGTTGTTTGTGATACCAAAGGAGTAACTGGTATTGTGTAGACAGTGACTGGCCAGATTGTTCCTAAAAAGAAATTACAAAACTGAACCAATGGCATGTTTACAACAAAAAGAAAATTACAAAATTGAACCAATGGCATGTTAATTCACAAAAAAATTTACAAAACTGAACCAATGGCATGTTTACAACAAAGAAATAGAATGATAATAATATGCTGAAAATTCTATTCTGTTTAATACACGCTAAAGGACCAGTCCCAACAATTCTTAAACATACTTTATCTGATATGATGAATTCTTAATAAAGGTCTAGTCAATTTTTACTACTAGCATGAAGGAAGATTAGGTCAAATATTCCTTGTACCACACAAACAACTGTGAATAACTATGTCTACTCCAACCTTAATTGTTTAAGAATTCATCATATTAGATAACATATGTTTAAGAATTGTTGGGAGTTCTATTAGACTTTTGTTGTTGTATCATCTTAAAATGGAAGCACTTCTATGTTAAGAGTGTTTAGCCCTCTGAGTAAGTGGTTTGGGGTCATGTTAAGCACCTTGATTAGGTCTTTGCATGTACCTGGCTTTCTCCCCGCTTTCCACTTCTTTTCTGCACTTGATATCTTCATTCTAGGTGAAATAAGGGTTAGGATCTTGAGAATTCTCCTTAATTTCCATCTTCCATGTCTCTATTTTCTAGGTAGGATTCAGAAATAGGTCCTCCTGGCTTTCATCACAGTCATCATAGGATTTTATGTCTATCCTTGGCATTCTGTCCCTATCTGATATCATTTCTAAGTTTCTGGGCATCCCTGGGACCTCCTGACCTAGCAATGACTGAATCTAGGCCCAGGGTCAAATTCGAGGTTGATCCTGACTAGGTCAGGATCGAGGTCGAACATGACTAGGGCAGGTCCAACCTTGATTTTGCCCCCTTCATTCAAATTTCCAGAATCTTGGATTTTCGAGATTCGGGCTTTCGAGATATTTATTTTCCCGCCTTCGGGTTGGCCATTTCAGGTTTCAGGATGGTAAATCCTCTAATTGCATTTAATCTAGGTATATTTTCTAAAGGTTAGGACCTAATTGGGATTTAATCCTCCAAGGTGGCCCCTCTAGAGGATTGTGCCCTAGTTCAACATAAAAGGAGGCCTTCCTCTCTCATTTTATCATCCATCCACAATCAAGCAATTGACATCTCATCTCAAGCAATTTCATATGCAAGCTGTCAAGGTGATTAAGTTCAAGAATTGAAGTCCTCTTCTCCATCCAAGTTCTCCATTGACGATCAAGGATTCAAGCATTTAAGCCATTGAAGGGATTTGGTTCAAGCATTCAAGATTCATCACTCAAACCCTAGATCTAGCCATCATGATGGTGTGATCTTCCTTCAAGATCCTTTTGTTCATCTTTAAGATCCATTTCATTCTCTTATCAAGGTGGATTCCAAGCATACAATCATGGAGGTTTGATTTACATTTATTATTTTGTTCAAGCTTTCATATCAATATACTTGTTTACATTCAAAATACAATTGCATATCTATTGAATTGCATAGCTTCATTGTTAGATCCTTTTCTACTACTTGCTAGCATTCCTATTTCAATTTCAATATTAAGGTTGATTCCAAACCAGGGTTTGACCAAGGCAAACCCCTCAAACAAACAACAAAAACCCCCATTTTCTTGCAGGTACAGGTGCGGAATTTTGAATATGAGAGTGAATTTGGATACCCTTTTCGGCAAACTTTCGAGATTTGCGAACAAAATTTGAATCAAACTTCAAATAAAGAATGTAGTATTTGACCTTTTATGAGGGTCAAACCCGACCTGAGTTCATCTTGGAGAAAGATTTATGGGTTTTCTCTGTCTCGGCATTTCCAATCTAGATCAAGTTTCATAATTGCCTGAAAGTACACACAGACATCAGAATTTAACATTTTCCAGATCTACCCTAATTCGAGGTTAGTATTTGTATTTCAATTATTTCATATTCCAAGTATAAATTCCTTCAATAGGGAAATATTGGATTTACTCTCTCTCTTCCATATTCTCCATAAATTGATTCAATTGTGTATTAACCTCTTGGTTGATCAAATTGGATCTCTTCTTTGGGAATTTGGGTTAGGGAATAGATCTCATATTTCCCCCCTTCCCTTTACATTTGAATAGAGTTGAATCCATTTTAACCCTATTAATTTTGGTGAACCTGACATACTCTCCTTTATTTTGTGGAATTAGATGCCCTATTGTGTTAGATTTTCGATCCTTTCTTGCATTTAGATTAGATCTAGTTTATGCTCTTGCATTTTAAAATTCAAAAACAAAAAAATAAATCTATATATTCATTAAAATACAAAACATTTCTTGTATTCACTATGGAAATTATTAAGATGTTTTGGTGCATGGTTATGTTCTTTATTACTATTCTTCTAGCATTTCTTTATCATACCTATGATGTTTATGAAAGTATCATTCACTTCATTATGTTGATGACCCTTCACTTTTCTCTTGCTTATGCTTTTGTGAAGTTGATCGACACTAGTCTGCCTACATTTAAAACTTTTGTTAGAGATTTATGTGGTAGCCTTATTCATCTTTTGGATTATGTGAAGAATTGCGTAGATGACACACCATCTCCTAATCATCCTAATCCTATCAATCCCAATCTTAATCCTAATCTTCCTATTTTGATACCTAATTCTCCATCTGTTAATCCTCGCTCTTCCCATACTTATGATGGGATTCAAGCTATAGTTCAGGATGCGGATGTGCAAGATTTCTTTGATTTACCTTCTCCTCTGATTCATAATGATATTAAAGGAAAGGGTAAAGAAACTTCTTCAAAACCTATTATCCCACCTTATGCAACCTTTACTCATGAGCATGATAAGCAATCACCTCTTGTAGAAGCTTTACATAATCTGTATACTACTGGATATAATATGGTGACTAAACAAGGTTATAAAGGTTTAGGGCTAGGCGTTAATGAGCATGGTATTAGATTTCCAGTTCATATACCTCCTAAACCGAATATGTATGGTGTTGGGTGTTCAAAATCTCAAGTTAAGGTAGGTGATGCTAAACATCATCCTCCTCTCCCCACACCTATCCTAGATAACCCTAATACTCGACAAGAAATTGCTAAGAAGGTATATGTTGAGCTAATGAATTCCAAGAAAGAAACCTTTATACCTATGTCGATAGATGCTCTATACAAATATAAATGTCCTTTTCATTATAGTAACAAACAATTACTTGCTGATTGTAAACATTTCAAGTCATATGTTAGAGAAAGAGCTGCTTTAGGAATTATATCTCACTCTCGTGCAGTTTTATAATTCCTTCATAATTTTGATATAGGAGATTCCCCTCCTTTAGATATAATGTAGATGTTCTTTTCCTCTTGTCTCATGATTGGGGGGCAAGAGGTGTATCTTCATCCAGTCTCCCAGGATCCATTAGGTCTTTTTATTTTGGCTTAATTGGTATTCTTTCTCTCCTATTTTTCTATGGCTTTGCATTATGTTTTTAATCATCCATAGAATCTATCCTTTCTTTTCAAGATATCTTTTCTAAGACATTTGTTTTGCAAAGGTATCCCTTGTCTCTATCTCTAGGGGGCAAGGTACCTCTTTCTTTTTCTTTGTCTAGGGAGCAACTTTCCTTAGCTTAGTGGTATTTGTTTACATTGTAATATTATTTCATCATATTGATAGATGTATTGACTACAGATAACCTTCTTATATGAGAAGTTGTTGTCATAGGTCATCACCTCTTCTCTATCTTGCAAATTATGCTCTTTATAAACTCTCACCCTTGCTTCGGTGTTAGAGTTGCTTCTCTCAATCCAAAGATTCCTCTTCCTCTTCTTTGCAGGGGGCTTGATGATTGAATCTTTGTTCCCACCTTTGAAAGCTGATATTTTATCTAAAGCACTCCTCTTTGATGGGGGTCTTGTTGATAAGATCTCTTTCATTTGAGGATCATTTTCCATGAGTGACATATTCTTTTCATGATTATCTATATTCTTGATGTAGGGGTCAATATCCCTCGCTAAGGATATAGTATACATTGTTGTTGAACAGGATATCTCCTTGCCTTGTGAAGTAGGTATCCTCTTTCATCTTTGTCCTACACTTGGGGGGCAAGGATGCTATCTCCTTCTGTCTTATCGAGATTCACATCTTTCTTTGGTTAAGCAATATTAATCTATTATGAGACATCCAATCATACATGAAAATTTTGGTTTGCATTAAGGACCTACGTCCTTGATACCAACCTCTTTTGTTGTTTGACATTGGGTTCCCATGGTTGATATATCTCTCACCTTGGAAACTGAATAGTGTGCTATCCCTCGTAAGGGTTACTTTCTTTTCACTTCTTGCATGATATCTCTTTACATTTGTCCCTTCCATGGCCTCATAGGAGTTGTGACCTTCTTGGCTTGGATTGGGTGTTGATTGAGGATATTGTCTTGATGTTGAAGAAGGCTTTATCCTTGTTCTTTTCTTTCCTTAACATGTCAAAATAGTATGTTTTTGCCATATTAAGGAGGGGGGCATATATAGGGTCTCCCTTGTACTATAGTTTTTTATTTTTACATGCTAAATCTTGGAAGTTAACGCACATAAGTTGCTAAATCTTGAAAAGACACACATTTATATGCTAAATCTTCTGAAGGTAACGCACATAAGTTGCTAAATCTCGAGGAGACACATTTTTCAAATTTTTCAATATGCTAAATCTTGGAAGGTAACGCACATAAGTTGCTAAATCCTGAAAGGACACGCATTTCCAATTTCAAATATGCTAAATCTTGGAAGGTAACACACATAAGTTGCTAAATCCTTAAAAGACACGCACCTATATGCTAAATCTTTCGAAGGTAACGCACATAAGTTGCTAAATCTTAAGGAGACATGCATTTTATATTCATAGTGATACAAGAAGGTGGATCTATGGATATTCCAGAAGCTGTCAAAAGACACATTACAATTGCAAGCATAGTTTATGGGTGAACCTATTGGGCTTTCCCTCCAGGGTGATTCAAGGTAAGGTGGGCATCTTACTGGGCGAGGTAATCACTTTCTCTTTTCTCTCTTTTTGCTTTCATGCTAATAGGACGGGATCATGAAGCTATGTTATTTATAGTTTTGTTCTTGTCTTTCTTATGTAAACATTTATGCTTTTATGATAGCTTTCCAAATATGATATTAGTATGAAAAATATTTCTTAGCGAGGTTTCTTATGCTAATTGATTTGGGTTGTTTAGTACTAACCCTTGTTCTTTTGACACCCTCATGCATGTATGTTGAGTTAGAATCCTTAGTCTGGGGGCTTGTGTCCTTAACTAAGTGTTATTTTATCTCATTATGAATCCACTAGGATCTTCTCTTTCTTCTCCTTTACCAAGAGTTTGCATCGAGTCCATACTCTTGCTAAAGTGGGGGCTTAATGTATCGTCTTAAAATGGAAGCACTTCCATGTTAAGAGCATTTAGCCCTCCAAGTAAGTGGTTTGGGGTCATGTTAAGCACCTTGATCAGGTCTTTGCATGTATCTGGCTTTCTCCCCGCTTTCCACTTCTTTTTTGCACTTGATTTCTTCATTCTAGGTGAAATTAGGGTTAGGATCTTGAGGATTCTCCTTAATTTCACTCTTCCATGGCTCTATTTTCTAGGTAGGATTCAGAAATAGGTCCTCCTGGCTTTCATCACAGTCATCATAGGATTTTATGTCTATCCCTGACATTTTGTCCTTGTCTTATATCATTTCTAGGTTTCTAGGCATCCCCGGAACCTCTTGACCTAGCTCTGACTGAATCTAGGCCCAGTGTCAAATTCAAGGTTGATCCTGACTAGGTCAGGATCGAGCTCGAACTTGAATAGGTCAGGATCAAGGTCAAACCTAACTAGGTCAAGTCCAACCTCAATTTTTCCCCCCTCATTCAAATTTCCAGAATCTTGGATTTCCAGGATTCGGGCTTTCAGGATATTTATTTTCCCACCTCCGGGTTGGCCATTTCGAGTTTCAGGATGGTGAATCCTCTAATTGCATTTAATCTAGGTATATTTTCTAAAGGTTAGGACCTAATTGGGATTTAATTCTCTAAGGTGGCCCCTCTAGAGGATTGTGCCCTAGTTCACTATAAAAGGAGGCCTTCCTCTCTCATTTTATCGTCCATCCACAATCAAGCAATTGACATCTCATCTCAATCAATTTCATGTGAAAACTCTCAAGGTGATTAAGTTCAAGTATTCAAGTCCTCTTCTCCATCCAAGTTCTCCATTGAAGATCAAGGATTCAAGCATTCAAGCCATTGAAGGGATTTGGTTCAAGCATTCAAGATTCATCACTCAAACCCTAGATCTAGCCATCACGATGGTGTGATCTTCCTTCAAGATCCTTTTGTTCATCTTCAAGATCCATTTCATTCTCTTATCAAGGTGGATTCCAAGCATACAATCATGGAGGTTTGATTTACATTTATTGTTTTGTTCAAGCTTTCATATCAATATACTTGTTTACATTCAAAATACAATTGCATATCTATTGAATTGCATAGCTTCATTGTTAGATCTTTTTCTACTACTTGCTAGCATTCCTATTTCAATTTCAATATTAAGATTGATTCCAAACCAGGGTTTGACCAAGGCAAACCCCTCAAACAAACAACAAAAACCCCATTTTCTTGCAGGTATAGGTGCAGAATTTTGGATTTGAGAGCGAATTTGGATACCCTTTTCGGAAAACTTCTGAGATCTGCGAACAAAATTTGAATCGAACTTCAAATAAATAATGTAGTATTTGACCTTTTATGAGGGTCAAACTCGACCTGAGTTCATCTTAGAGAAAGATTTATGGGTTTTCTCTGTCTCGACATTTCTAGTCCATAGCATGTTTTAGAATTGCCTAAAAGTACACACAGACATCAGAATTTAACATTTTCTAGATCTGCCCTAATTTGAGGTTAGTATTTGTATTTTAATTATTTCATATTCCAAGCATAAATTCCTTCAATAGGGAAATATTGGATTTACTCTCTCTCTCTCTCTCTCTCCCATATTCTCCATAAATTGATTCAATTGTGTATTAACCTCTTGGTTGATCAAATTGGATCTCTTCTTTGGGAATTTGGGTTAGGGAATAGATCTCATATTCCCCCCCTTCCCTTTACATTTGAATAGAGTTGAATCCATTTTAACCCTATTCAGTTGTAAACATGTCATTGGTTCAGTTTTCTAAATATTTTTTTTTTTGTGTTAAATGCATTTAAATGGAACATTAAGCATAGTAATAATATGCTTAATCTATTAGTAATTGGCAAATTAAATGCTCAAAGCCCAATCATGGCAGGGTTGTGTTATGTCCTTTTCTTTCTCATGATTTGGTCCTAGGTTAGGGGATTGGGAAATGACCAATAATGGTTTTAAATGATGTAATAAGGCTATCAGATTTAACACCATAGAATCAAGGCTACCATAATGAAGAAATTCTGCAAATTGGAATTAGCAAAACTGTGTTTTTGAAGTATTTTTACTAGTGTTTGTTCCTGCCTGAGCCTGTACAGATAAATTTTTGCAATCCGACTTCATAGGGAGTTGATGCATACTTTGAAAGTGAAGAGGTACCTGAAGAACAAAAGGTCAGATTGGAAAAAACAAAACTCAAAGGGCATGCACTCCTATGGTGGGATCATGAGGAGGCAGACCGAAGGAGAAGAGGTAAGCCAAAGATTGTCTCTTGGGACAAGATGATAGCAAAAATGAAAGGTAATTTTCTTCCTAAAGACTTTGATGTACAAATGCATAAAAGAATGCAAAGTTTAAAACAAAGAGATTTAGAAAGCATATACAAATGAATTCTATAAACTAAGCATAAGGTCAGGACTGGAAGAAGATGAAGTTGTTAAGGTTGCTAGATATCTAGGTGGTTTAAGATTTAACATCTAGGATGAATTTGTGGCTTCTAACCTCAGAAGTGTGAAGGAATGTTACCAATTGGCCCTTAGAATAGAGGAGAAATTGAAGAGGAAAAGTGAAAGACAGAATAGGAGCAAAAGAGGAGGTTCTTCAATGAGGGGAAGAGGAGGAAGGACAAATCATGTTTGGGAAGAAAAGGACAAGGGAACTACTCCAGAGGCAAGAGGAGGACACACCCAAAGAGGTGGAAGATTTAGAGGAGGAAGAGGAAGTGGCATCTTCACAGATAGATGCTTTCATTGCAATGAAGTCTGAAATCAATCTTTTATGTGTTCTAAATAGATAGACTCTGATCAAGGCAAGGAAAGGAGGATACATCTGATTGAAGAAGAGGAAACTCATGAACCTAAAATAGCAAACCCTAAGGTAGGAGAATTTCTTCTCATGAGGAAAGGAAGACCATTACCAACATCGGCACAAGAATGTATATTTAAATCAAGATGTTTGGTCCAAGGCAAGGTATGTACTCTAATTATTGATTCAGGGGCACATAGCAATTTGGTTTCAGTTGATATGGTGCCTAAGTTGGGATTGTCATTAGTAGAACATCCTAACCCTTATAGTGCCACTTGGGTAAACCAAGAGTTGAATGTGAAGGTTATTCATAGGGCTCTTGTCAATTTTTCAATTGAGCCATATCATGATTAGGTTTGTTGTGATGTCATATCTATGAATTGTGGGCATATGATATTAGGTAGACCATGGCAATGTATGAGAAGGACAATTCATGATGGCTACTCTAATACATTTATTGTTCACAAAGGTAAAGAGAAATTTCAGTTAATACCACTAACTTGCAGGGATAAAGACAAGATGATAATGTGTTTTGGTGATACTATTCATCTTCATAAGCAAGGAAACATTGCAGGTGATACAGCTTGGTATGGGCAACAAGCATAGAAACATGGATTAACTAGGACAATGCTGATCAGTCCTAGAAATGAAGACTTTTGGGATTTGAACTATGTTCAAATAGGTACAGTCAAGTGTTCTATTGAAGGGCAGCTAGTAAACAACCATGATTAGATGTGGACGGACAGTGGGCAGAAAGAACCAACAGTAAGGCCACAATCTGATTCAAAATTAGAGACTATGCATAAGGTTTTTGGTGCTAATGCTTTCAAGGTTTGTGTAGGGTACAAGAGAAGGGAAGTGAACTTAGGGGACTTCATTCCTTCCCCAAGGCACCACATTCATAAAGTACAGGTTTAGACTCAAACATCCAATGCAAGGACTGATTCTTGGGACAAGAATCCTTTCAAAGGTGGTGAACATGGTGCAGGGGCACCTAGAACATCCAAAGACTACCAGGAGTCCATAATGACAACCATGAACCTAAAGACATCTAAAGACATCAATTGGAATGTATTGGCACCTATAATGGCCTATAAGGTCATTCTGTGCAATGAAAATGGAAAATATGTAATAAGTCCTAAAAGGCCTAATAGGCCTTAGGACCAAAATAAGAGCCTAGGATGGATTTTGGTGTTACAAGCTTATTATAGTTTAGATTTGATTTTAATAATGCTTAATAAGTTCATTTAGGTCACATTTCAAAGTCTTAAGGCTTCATTGTCTTTAAAAGTTTCAAAACTCCAAATTTGTAATGTTGCAAATTCAAAAATTTGAAATGCATCAGTTATTAGAAAATGGAGGGAATTGGATTTTGTTATGTTTTAGTGCAAACTAATCCATCCAACTGATTGGGATTGGTTGGGGTAGTTTCTAGGAGTCCCTCAAATATGCCAAAGTTCCATTGTACGGCATAGGAGGCCTGGTGTATGGACTGTACTGAGATTTTGATGAATAAACTTCTTTCAAATGCAATTTCCTTGAGTTCTTAGAGTGATTTTGGATTCATTTGTCATTATCCTACATTTCAATGCATTTGGAGTAATTAGATATTGATCTTAGACCACATCTATGCTTTTGTAAAGTCTGTACTAGCATTTACCTTTACTGAATTCTGACTGGCAGAATTGTTTCAGCATTTTGGTTAACAGTTTTGATAGATTTTACTTGAATATGGTCATTCCATGATTTCTAACCACTGTAACACATGGAATGACTCAATCTTGACATGTATTATAGTATACTAATCCATTAATGTGCAGTTAAGAAGAAATGTTTGGGTGGCCACCATATTTTGTAAGGAATTTCAATGAATTTGCTTGGAATGCTACAACAGCAGCAAATCTACCTTAGGGAGGGGGTTGTTGGATGATTGATTGTGTGTAGACATGTTGAGGACAAGGTGATCCAACCATCATTTGTTGCAGGAAACCTTTGGAAGTGAGACATTGAGGAAGCCCTAGTTTTAAGGGTTTGGAGAGTACAATTTGGGGTTTTTGCATCTAGAAGCCTCTTGGAATCAAATTGGTTCCATATTCCTTTGATTTGAACCTATTCATGATATTGTGAAAAATATTGAAGCATGGGAGTTTGACTGGTTAGGATTTCCTTTGGAAATGCATGGTTTTTAGGCCTTGAAAAACTGAGACACAGTGTAAACAATCACATACTTTCCAAAATAACCTACCCTGTTCTTTTGGTATATTATCAAACTCAATAAAGGGTATCTGAAAATTTGGTTTATTTATCTATTTTTTTGGGAAACATAAAATTTATCATTGGTTGAGGCTTGCTGGAGACCTATTAGACAGGGCTAATAAGCCTAACTTGGTAATTTTGAAGATTTGGTGTTTGAAACCTTGGGAGGAATTTGGAATCTTTTAAAACACCTTGGATTGCATAAGTTCTTTGATCAAATAAGCTTCGTGGCTCCATGCCCATCATTAGAAGGATCTCCATCTTGGTATGGGTTTGGATCATTGTTTCTCAAGGATCCTAAGTAGAATGATTCAAGATCGTTCATTCAGGGTCCTCGAGAAGAGTTAGATCTTTTCTCCATGCCACATGTTCATTATTCTCCATGGTTTATTTCATTTCTTTAGGCCAAGACATGGGCGACAAAAAATCTACAAGCACCCTGGTCTAGTATTCAAATTCACTTAGTTTGCCTCATTATTTTGTTATTATCTATTTAGTGAAGGCACTAGTTCTGTAGTTTTATCTATGATTACTTTACATATGATATTATTTTTGTAAATGTTTGTATGCTCAATAGTCCTAATCCTAATACCATACCCATTTTTTAATTCCCTAACACATATATTTTATTAGGCCAAATATATTCTATAGTACTACTAAGGAATGATGATGCTTTTGGAGGGAAGGAATATATGAGGCTTAGTGTGGAGACTTGTAAGTGATTTTAATAGGGTGGAAGACTAGCTGGTCCCAACCCATATTTGTTTATGCTTGAATGGATTGATGACTAGAGCAACAATGTTCTTCACCCATGCTAATGCATATGAGAACTATCCTAGCCCATAATATGATCCTTCCTGATTTGGAATAAGGATTTTCTTTATTATTATTCCTCTTCTATCTTTGTCATTTCATCTCTCTAGGATAGTTTGTTCAGTCTAACATTAGTGGACTACTGTCACCCATTGTCAACTTCGTTTATCCTGATAAGATTTATCCTTTTTTGTGTGTGGACTAGATGAAAAATAAAGCCCAATTTTTCTAATGTGGGAAAGGGGATCATAGTGTACTATTGTTCTTATGTGTGTCATAAAATCATAAATACAAAAAGCTAATGGCACCATCCTTCTTGTTAGTGTCATAAAAATAAAAAAGTTGAGACTGTTATTTTTACGTATATAATGGTATTAGTGTTCTTATCCATAACATAAAAATAAAGAGGACAAGGCTTATACAATTGCGCCATCTTAACCATATCATAAAAACAAAGAGAATAAGACTGTTATTTTTAGTTTTTAGTATTTACGTAACAAAGATTAAATCAAATAATCTCCATGAGATACAATATAGGGTTCACATGTGAGAAAAGAATGGAGCACCCATGCCAAAAGAAGATAAGAACTCAAGAGAAAGTAATGAAAAAACTAAGAAACAAAAGATGGTTATCCCTAAAAGAGAAGAAATAAAGATGAAACAAATAATGGAGAGAGAAGAAATATAAAGAAGAAGAGATGAGTGTGTCATTAAGAGTGTTGATGAGCATGCCACTGTGGGTTCTGTTGAAACAAAAAGGGAAATGAATAGACCTAGAGAAGAAAATACCATAGAAAATCAAAATCCACAATTGAGGAGATGTAAGAAATGGTAAATAACTTAAAGACAACACTTAAAAATTATGAAGTAAGCAAGAGATTATTAACATATTTTGATATATTCCCATCATAGCACTATGACATAGTTTTGTATTTTGAGGCTAAAAACTCCATTTATGAGCATTGTGGTTCACGGTGACTGATGTTAGTGTACTATAATAGAAATGTCTTACTATTGTCTTGTAATATTTGATACTCATGATTATGCTTTGGAATCAGAGTTTTCTTTCATTTGATATCCTATTACAACATTTCTCTTATACCTTGAACATGGCTTGAGTTGTTAGATCTATATGTATTTCTTTACATTATTTCTATAAGACCTATATGATCATGACAGGCTTCATTATTGCTTCTTATATAACATGTTAACAGAATGAATAATACATTGTTTGAATGCAATGATGCCCTAGGCAAGCCGGTTGAGCACAGTTAGGGACGTCAGACCATTGCAAGGAGATTACAATGAGTTGAATGCACTGCTTGCTTCAACTAAAAGCTCATGGAGAGGTAGACACATGTCTATAGAAGCCCCAAGTCGAAGTAGAAGATTGGGTGAGTTTCTTTGGTTGCCAAGAAAGAAAACTCTTAGTCACACTGTCCAAGTTGTGTGAAAACATTGGTTGCATGAAAACTCAATGAACGCGTGTATTGGGGGATTTCTTCCATTGTTGGTAGTGGGATAGGAGGGTTTTGTGTCGTCAAATTTAGAAGAAACCCTATTCAAAATGGTTTACAGTCGAAATGGAAGTTGAATATGTTCTGAAGGGTCCAAACTCCATGACTTTTTCCAGCATCCTACCAACCTGTGCCGAAACGGGAGTGTTAGAACATTAAGGTATGGGCATCCATCAAAGCATAATGGAAGGGGGATTTTCGTTGGATATTACAGTGGAAAATGCTTTGATAGATATGTATGGAAAATGTGGAAATATACACAAGGCACATAAACTGTTTGACATAATGCCTCAAAGAGATGTTATCTCATGGAATGCGATAATACTTTGTTTTATGATGTGCTATCCCTAGGATTATTTCTCAAATCCCTTGACTAAATCTTCACAAATATTATGTTATCTACCTTTAAATACAACTCCAAATGTATGAATGAAAGAAGAAAATGATAATGTAAATTAAACAGTTTTTCAGTTCTACCTCACAAAATTCCAACAATCCAAATTTTAATGCTTCCTGAGTGGGGTTGATTATTAAGTGAGATGTTTTGTTGAGGTCTATGCTCAAATCTAGCCTCTTGTGGTTTCTCAGCAGTTGTTGCACCCCTTTCAAATAGATCCAGATCTTGGCATTGAGAGGAAGATGTTATATAAAACTTCAAAAACCCTAGTTAAATCAAACAAGTGGACCTCCTTCGCGCGCTACCCTTCGAACGTCGTGCCAAGAATAATGAAATGATAAATGAAATCTTTTTTTTTAAAGTTAAGCCCGTGTTCGTCAAAATTTTGACCCCCATGATATTGGTCGCAAGTTTGACCAACATGGGCATAACTTTAAAAAAAATCAAATTTTTCCTTCTATAATCCAACCAACCAAAACCTTTTTATTTGTTGGTCAAAAATTTTGGTTGAAAAATAAGGTCAAATGTACTAGTGTGGAAGGCTGAGAGGCCTCTAGTTGCGAGAATGCGATCCCTCAAGTCATACTAGTGATCCTGTTAGTTGTTAGAGCATTCCCGTAGGTGGGTTTTTTTTAGCTATGCAAAATTTGGTCTTGGGAATGATGTTACCCAAGCCTCTTCTTTTAGCTTCAAACTTGGAACAATATGGAAACCTTGTAAAAACACCTCAAAAAATTAAAAACCTTAGTATGTGGTTAGTTTTTCAAGTAGAAATAGATGGAAAATAGAAAGAAATGACCATTTAAATTAATAGAGGAAGGGGATTTGATTAATTAAATGATTATGGGTTTCCATTAGATTAATTGGACTATAGCTAATTAATTAAATTAATTTAGCTAGAAGGCTAACATCAATCAATTAAATAATGAATGATTATTCAACCAATAATGCGAGTAAGATGACTAAATTTAATTAAAATTGTTAATCAAAGTTAGGTGTCTTCACTATGCTTAGTAGCTGGTTCTACATTTTCCATCCTTTAAAAGAAATGATGCTTTGACATGAAAGGAATGAGCTAATAGAATTTTATCAACCCACTTGAAAAGTTTCCATTTTTTTTAATGGAGGCTTGGTTAATACTAAATTGAACCAACTCTTTCCATGGCTAATCACTAGTGACCACTCTAATTATCCACTTAGCAGCCAAGCAAATCCCTTGAGTTTGGGGATTTGAAAGGCCCAATCCTCCTTTTGATTTAGGCTGAATACAATGAATCCATGAAGTATATTTGAAACCCTCATTACCACTCCAATTAGACCAAAGAAAGTGGCGAACAAGTTTAATAAGGTTATTATAACTTCTTTTGGAGGGCATCCAACAAAAAGAGTAATAAACATGTGACACCAAGAAAATACGATTCACCACTTGAATCTTGCCACCTAAAAGTAGAAAATTATTTTCCCGTAAGTTTAATTTTTATTTTATTTTATTGAAAAACCATTTCCATATATGAAACAAAGAAACACCCAAACCAAAATGGACAGAATGAACAAATAACTAGAAATCTAGCCCATTCCTTAGGATGCTACTTTGAAGGCTACGAAAATAAGAAGACCACGAAAATTGTTAACCATACGACGGGGAAACACTTGTTTTTTTTCATAAGTTTGCAAAAAGTTATATAATGAAAAAGATTTTCGTGGTAAACCGACTTCTCTTGTTGTAAACCCTAGCCTTCTTATTCTTTCGTGGTTGCAGTGGCTTCCATGATGAACACAATGTTATGCTGTAGACTTGCAGTAGCTCTTATGAACTCCAATTCATCCTGCAAACTGTCAATTGTTCACCCATTCCATTTTCGTAATGTTTTCTCAAGTAAAGCTCATTCGCAGAACCTCTTTTCACAGTTTGCCTCCACCCAACTTAACCTGTCTGAGGCCGACATCAATCGGATTCTCAAGTTGAAACCTCAATTGCAGAACCTTCGAACCCTTCACAACGTAGAGAAGGATATTCATTTGTTGAAGAAAAACGGCTGCTTTGAAGTCCAAATTGCCAAAATATTTAGGATAATACCCCATGTCTTCGGCTCTGCAAAAGCAATATTGGAACCTAAGCTCAAACTACTGGAAGATTTTGGTATTGTGGGTGTAAATCTGGCTAAAGTTTTGACCAAAAATCCGTACATATTGTCCAATAACCTGGAGAACAAGCTTCTTCCCACGATGGAGTTTCTGAAGGATGTATTTCAGTCCGAGGATGTGCTCGTTAAAGCCCTGTTAAAATCACCAGGACTTATCAGATGTAGCTTGGAGAAGACCCTGAAGCCCTCGCTTGCTTTCTGGGAAGGATGGGGCTTCTTTGGGACGAAGCTCGTAAGCTTCTTACAGGTATACCCGCTTGTTCTCGCACGAACGTCTCTAATCCCCGCACAAGTGGATCTCATCAACAAGATTGGCGCTGACAAAGACAGCAAAATGTACAAATATATTGTAGCTATAGTGGCTATTAGTCGCACAGAAACGTTAGAGGCCAAGATTAAGAATCTCAAACTCTGCGGGCTCTCGGCTGAAGAAGCCTTGCAAGTACTTAGAGCCGTCCCTCTAGTCTTTAATCTCTCCAAGGAAAATGTGAGTGAAAAGATGAACTTTATAGTTAATGACATGAAGCTCCCTGCAAATATTGTAGTGAAGCATGTTAACTTGTTGCAAATCAATTTGGAAAAGACTATGAGGCCAAGGTTTCTGATCTGGCAGAAAATCAAATCCATCAATGACTTCGATATCCCTCTTTTGACGGTAATGAATATGGCAGAGGCAAGATTTGTTAGAAAGATCAAGAAGTCTGAAACACTGTGGACAATTTATGAAAACGCCATTGCTAGTGCCTCCAATCGCACAAGAGCTCAGCCAAAACATGGATTTTGGCGAAGAAAGTGAGAGTCAGATTTCAAATCACAACAAACTTATTGATTAGTCTTGGGCGGAAGAAAGGCTAGCCGTTCCCGTCCAGGTGCTGGCTTCAAGCATTATTCTTGGAGGTACCATATTCAACAGCAGGTACTCTATGCCCTGCTTTCTGTGTCTAGTTTCTCTTTAACCATGTCAGGTATTGTACCAGGTCAATATTCATTCGATAGAATTTTTGTTACTTCTGAAAGTTATCTCAGAAGTTGGATCATTATGCTGCAAATGGGAGTCATGCTAGAGCAAGTAGTGAACAACTAACTGTACAGAATGTTCAGCAAACAAGTACTGCAGCCCACAAACGTTTGCAAATGTTGTAATTATATTTTTGATGTGGTACTATTTAGAGCACCGGAGTCCGTTTGTGTTAAGATGCCATATAAGTCCTTAAAAGAATACATGAGATTAGTAAACCAGAACAAAAGGCTTTTCAATTTACTGTGGAAGTTCATTAGCAATTGGACAATATCAGAAAACATTTAGTTGGAAGTAAGTTAGGTTCGTTTCAGAGTCTGGCTTGACAAATTTAAATTGCATTTCAAGATAAAATGGATTTTTATTGTTACCAATTTAAAATAGTATCAATGACATATGGATCAAAACTGCAAATCCTCTAGAAATTCTGGAACAATCTGCAAATTTTTAAATTTGTTTTGTTACACCTAGCAGATACCCAACTGGACAAACTGCTAATTATTCAATGGATTTGAGACATTCATAAACTAGTCAAGTTGTTGAGGGTTCAAAGAAAAGGCTGCTAAAAAAATGAATGCTGAAAATGAAGATGAGTGTTTTAAGCTTTAGTTTTTAAGTTTGTTTTTGATAGTGTTATGATTAATAATATCAGATTTCTACAATCTATTTTTAAATGCATGTGCGTTTCTGGATTTAATTGTGTGTGTTTTTAGTATCAATGCTAAAAACACACACAATCAAATCTAGAAACGCACATGCAATATTATGACTTTTTGAAAGAAAGCTGTTCTGAGATCGATTTATATAGGACATACAAATGTAGAAGGCTCTGCAGGTTTCTGTAAAAATTTGTGAGCTGACTGAGTCAAGGCAGCACAGAGCTTTGCAAGTTTACCATAGATTAATGGTCTCAAAGCTCTGTTTTTAAGAGTGTTTCGTTGAGTTTTGGGGATGGGAGGATAGATTTCAGACAGGTCAATTTTCTTTTCCAAATTCTGTGCATGGCGGTCAAAATAAAATAGAAAAAATAATATTTGGAAAATTAAATTAAAAAATGGAAATTGTATTGCTAACCAGGATGTTCCATATGGTCACCACACCCCATATGTCCGTTTCTGGAGAATGAAGCACAAGCCCCAGGGATGCCTACAAATTGTACACATTTTTAAGCACACTACGATTTTTGTGGTTAACACCTCTATTACTGTACTGATCATGCAATTGATTGCCGCATTTTGTATGTCTTGTAGTGGGATTCTGCCAACACTCTTCCAGTCTGTATTCACATGCATCGAACAGTGAAAGCTATTTTCATTTTCTGTTATATAGTAGTTCCTTATATTGTGACAAACATGGTTCAGTCACAGTTACATTTTAGGACTTAGTGTTTGTATGTTACCATCATCAAGTAGTATAGATAAATGCAATCTCCCAAGATTCACATGCACAAAAAATTAACTGGTATATTTGAAAATGGATATATTAATGTAGGGAACATAAAAAAATTGTTTAGATGGTAACATTCTGAAACAAAATTTGTAATAGTTGACTGCAACTTATATGCATGTTTCAACAGAGCTTTGGAAAATATCTCCCTGCAAAAGTGATTGGTCTAAAGTTCATATTATCCCCAAGAAAATCCTACCTTAGAATGAATCTATTAGCATGCCCACCTTCAAGATTCTTGATCACACCTTCAGAACTATATAGAAACAAAATTAAAAAGTACGAGAGGCTATTGGCAAGATTGTACTGATGGAAGATTTCCTTTACCATAACGAAATATTGGGAAATCAGTGTCTCAAGGAATATTTTTAGAGAACTGGAGAGGGGACGATGTAGGCCTCTGACATTGATGAAATGCTGGTGCTGATAACAATTGATGAAAGTCTTCTTCTGCTTGATGATGTTTGATCATGATTTTGCATGTACACGGACTTCAGTTATAAATTTATAATGCAATAATATTGTAAAGAATTGGTGACATCGAATCATGTTACGATATAATTCATCTTCCATTTGACATTATAGTGTGAAATGTCCATCCATTCAATTATGTTGTCACGAGTCTATTTAGACCACCTCGTTGTCATGATATGATACCAATGAAATCATGATTTTTAATTTGGATGGATGGATGAGCTTTAATTTTTAAATCATGATAATCACAAAAAAAAAATCATTAAATTGTTAATATGATCAATTATTACTAGAAAATTGACTTCAATATTCTATTACTAACAAGTCATATATTGATAAATGCAAGTGAATTTCACATTTGAAATAAATAAATAACAAAAAAGGAATACAATTCATCAAAAAATGATATAGGATAACAATAAATATACATAATAGGTGCTTTCAGCATAGTTATTAAATTGTTCTATATCCTAAATAATACCTCATGAGTGGGCTATCCAATTAGGGTCAATAATTTATTTGGTTAACTTGCTAACCAAATCTATGAACGATCTATAAGCTCCCTCATTTTAATTTTGTCAAATTTAAAATTTTTCCACCAAAAGCATTGCATTGAGTAATTTCTAGTTGAAAATATTCCTCAGAACCCTCATATGGTGAGTCCCTTGTCATTTTAGAGCACATTTGTCCATAGCCTTGATTAAAAAAAAAATCAGGAGCATTGGTGTTTACAGGTGTTGTAATATAAATAACCACACCATTAGAGATGGAAGCATGAGACCTTCCCACACCCAAAGAACTATCTCCAATCTTAGCAAAGTCTTCAACACCTTGAACTGTAGTAGGGGAGCGATTCGGAGTAGAAGAGGGCATAGTGAAGAAGAGGAATTTACTAGTTCTAGATTTTTGCCATTTTTTGGTTACAGGGAACTTAACAAGAGTTATTATTTCCTTTTTCTCTTCATACATGAAACAAAAAAGTTACATATAAAACAAGGTACATTCGATCATGTATCTCTCTTAATTCATGTCTCATTATTTAAACCTTATCATATACCAAATACTATTGTATACAAACATATTCACACATTTATAAATATGTTTGTAATGTGTGAATATGTCTGAATATTCAGCAATTCGTGAATATGTTTGGAATGTGTGAATAGGTCTAAAATGCAATATAATCAATCTATATTGCAGACAAAGAAACCAAAGTCTATCACTTGTTGATTCAATTGATAAAACCACCATATATGTTAAATTAAACCATTAGTAGATATCCTATTATTGACATCTCTTACCCAATTAAAATTTGTTAACCCCAAACATCCACAAGTTTTGAAGATCTCCCAAGATACATCTCCTTGATAACATAAAGAATGTACAAAAGTACCCTACAACTATTTATAGGCACTCTTAATGACAACCAAATGATCCCATCTATGGTTAACCATGAACCAATTTACGACTGCAATTGTTAAAAAAAAGTGTGCATATTTAAGCATACATAAGATAATAGTGTAAGGAACATAAGGCATATCGTTTCTTTCATTGGGCCAGCTAATAACTTAGTCTCCACTAAGATAAGAAGACTCAAAAAATTTCTATTTGCCATGTTTAACATTATTATACAAAGTTCACACTTACTCTTATATACCCAAATATTTAAGTTATATCTATTTTACGTAGTCATTGGGAGATTGTGTCTCCCCCCTAGAGACACATTTTCAAGACCTTGTGCATACCCAACGACTTCAATTTTGGGTGGAGACTTCATGTCAAAGTCTCCAAGTCTCCCACCATCAATTTTGACATCTCCTGTGTGTCTCCAAAGGCAACATATTCAAAAGTAATAAAAACAAAATATTTGTTTTTGATTAAGTGAAAAATAGGTTTTGAAGGGACCCGAAACCCTTTACAACATGATTACATAAAGATAAGCATTAAAGATCAGCAAAATACTAAATTGTGAACCAGAGCCACCAAAGAGAAAAGCTGGCATAAACAGATAAAAAGCCAACACAAAACCAGAGCCAGCAAGAGACCAACAGATGAAGGCATACAAAAAACCAGCACGAGAGAACTAGGCAATTTTTTTGAGAAGCTATGCAGCTTCCAGTTCCAATTGATCCATATTTGCAACAACACTCTTCAGATCTTCTATGTCATTGTTGGCCTTGAGTGCTCTCTTCCTTGTACTTGCACAGGTTCTTTTTCCTGGTCTAGAAATCTCTTTTGGGCTAGTGTCCTTATCGCCTTCCACCTCAATGATAGCTTTATCTTGATTGATCTGCTCAAGTTTCCCCACAAGGATTTTTAGGTGCTCTGTGGAAGCTTTGAGAATTTTATAACTCTGCTCACCAATTTTCTTTAAGGTGGACTCTAGGCTAGAGACTCTAGTGTCAATGGCCCGAAATTCTTTGTCAAATTCAAAGGTCATAGCTTCAGCATCACTCACAGCTTTAGTAAGGTCTTTCTGTTAGGATTAACAAGACATAAATAATAGTTACATGCAAATATAACCAATATCAGAAAATAATAAACCACGTAGAAGAGAACACAAGACACAAAGATTTAACATGGTTCACCCAATCCCTGGGCTACGTCCACCAATGAGTCCAATGTTATTATTATCCAGTTTGAATATGTTTGTAATGTGTGAATATGTTTGAATATTCAACAATTCGTGAATATGTTTGGAATGTGTGAATAGGTCTAAAATGTAATATACTCAATCTATATAGCGGATAAAGAAACCATAGTCTATCACTTGTTCATTCAATTGATAAAACCACCATATATGTTAAATTAAACCATTAGTAGATATCCTATTATTGACATCTCTTACCCAATTAAAATTTGTTAACCCCAAACATCCACAAGTTTTGAAGATCCCCCAAGATACATCTCCTTGATAACATAAAGAATGTACAAAAGTACCCTACAACTATTTATAGGCACTCTTAATGACAACCAAATGATAATAGTTAAAAAAGTGTGCATATTTCAGCATACATAAGATAATAGTGTAAGGAGCATAAGGCATATCATTTCTCTCATTGGGCCAGCTAATAACTTAGTCTCCGCTAAGATAGAAGACTCAAAAAATTTCTATTTGCCATGTTTAACATTATTATACAAAGTTCACACTTACTCTTGTATAACCAAATATTTAAGTTATATCTATTTTACGTAGTCATTGGGAGATTGTGTCTCCCCCCTAGAGACACGTTTTCAAGACCTTGTGCATACCCAGAGACTTCAAATTTGGGTGGAGACTTCATGTCAAAGTCTCCAAGCTTCCCACTATCAATTTTGACATCTCCTACATGTCTCCAAAGGCAACATATTAAAAAGTAATAAAAATAAAATATTTTACTTTTTATTTGGTTTTTATTAAGTGAAAAATAGGTTTTGAAGGGACCCGAAACCCTTTACAACATGATTACATAAAGATAAGCATTAAAGATCAATAAAATACTAAATTGTGAACTAGAGCCACCAAAGAGAAAAGCTGGCACAAACATAAAAGCCAACACAGAACCAGAGCCAACAAGAGACCAGTAGACGAAGGCATACAAAAAACCAGCACAAGAGAGAACTAGGCAAATTTTTTGAGAAGCTATGCAGCTTCTAGTGCCAATTGATCCATATTTGCAACAACACTCTTCAGATCTTCTATGTCATTGTTGGCCTTGAGTGCTCTCTTCCTTGTACTTGCACAAGTTCTTTTTCCTAGTCTAGAAATTTCTTCTGGGCTAGTGTCCTTATCACCTTCCACCTCAACAATAGCTTTATCTTGATTGATCTGCTCAAGTTTCCCCACAAGGATTTTTAGGTGCTCTGCGGAAGCTTTGAGAATTTTATAACTCCGCTCACCAATTTTCTTTAAGGTGGACTCCAGGCTGGAGACTCTAGTGTCAATGGCCCCAAATTCTTTGTCAAATTCAGAGGTCATAGCTTCAGCACCACTCATAGCTTTAGTAAGGTCTTTCGGTTAGGATTAACAAGACATAAATAACAGTTACATGCAAATATAACCAATATCAGAAAATAATAAACCATATAGAAGAGAACACAAGACACAAAGATTTAACGTCGTTCACCCAATCCCTGGGCTACGTCCACCAACAACGAGTCCAATATTATTATTATACAGTGATTACAACCTGATTAAATTCTGCATCCCTTACAGCTCAATACCGTTGTAAGAAGTTACTAAAAACATACTATTGAAATCCCTAACCCTAATCCGTTTTATACAAGCTTTTTGCCACTTTACGGTTAGAATTGGTTACAACATGTCGGCCCGAAAAATAGTGCCAAATTATTTTTCCTCAGGGGCTGCCACCCACCCCCAACCTCGGTGAGGGTTCATGGAGACTTTTCAGTACTTTCTTGATCAATCATCACAACATAACACTTTCACATTATTAGAAAATGTGTTGTCCCTTCCCACGCCAAGCGCCTCCAAGAACTCCATCTTATTGGTAAAAGCCCTTTTCTTGATTTTGATTTCTTTAACTTCATGGAAGACCCATCTAATGATTATGTAGAAGTATAGAGCACCTTCTTTGGCAATCTGTAGAACCCCAATGGACTCCTCTCTGCTACAATTGTCCAATTCATTGAAATTTACACCTTCCCTAGAATTCTCCCCTCCCTTAATGAGCTCATCCTCACCAACAAGGGAGATAGGAACACCTTTATCAAATGCAACATTCTTCAGTTTGTTGTCTCCAGGGGTAGGCTTACTAGAATTCTCCCCAAAGGACACCTCTATGCTACAATTGTCCAATTCATTGAAATTTACACCTTCCCTAGAATTCTCCCCTCCCTCATCGAGCTCATCCTCACCAACAAGGGAGATGGGACACCTTTATCAAATGCAACATTCTTCAGTTTTCTGTCTCCAGGGGTAGACTTACTAGCCATTTTAGACGCCAAAGAGGGAGAAGGGGCAAGGGACCTACCCAAATCTTATCCCACACTTTGAACATAGAAGGTAAAATGGAAAGGATACCTTATCATCATGCCATAAATGATTCAGGAGCACAAAGTGGTAGTTGTAGACCCTTGTAAACTTTCCATCAAGAGTGATATACTACATAACAACAAAAAGAACCCACCTCCACACCTTGTTGTTGGGTTTTGGCGAGTAATAGATCTTGTTAATTTTCACTAGCTTTTACTTCTCATCTTCCTCTTTTGGAAAATGTTTAACTACCAAATCAGTAAGTTTTCTATCCCTATAGAATTTCTTCCCCTCCAGCAAAAGACCAGTAACTTTAGCGATGACACCTTCACCCACTTTCACAGTGTTGCCACAAATGGTGAGCTTACCATCATACCAATCCTTCTTGAACATCTTGGTAACAATAGGGTTACGACCGTGAAGCCTCTCTATAAAATCAGTAATTTTCCCTTTACTCAAGAGGCTCCAAATCTTAGGCTTACTCTTCCAATCATCACAAGTGAGCGATTCCATTCTTTTTCTATCCCCTCCCATCTTCTTCTTCTCAAGACAACACAAGATTTCCTAGAAGCTAGTTCTCTGCAAGAAAATTGAGACATTTTTGCCCCAGAAAATGGCGATCAAAAGCCAAATTAAGGCCTTCAACACCCACAAAACGTGCGAGATCTTGTAATAATTACAATCCAGTTTGTCAATTAGACAACTGCCACCACTTTCCATAATTATTTACTAACCATTTGTGCTTGCGTTGGAATCGGTATAAATAACTCCCACTTTTCCATGGGTACGATCAAAGTTTAAAATGGTTTTTGTTATTTTTTATTTGTTTGCAATGTGAGTTTTGAACTATTTGACTCTATGTGACACAATATTAGATGAATACATGACATTACTATTAGTATTAGTATTACTATTAGTAATACTATTACTATTAGTAATTTGAATTTCAGATTTGATATTTTGATTCAATGGTTTTAATGTTCATACGTAAAACTTTCCATTGTTCTTGTTTTCAAAGCTCTATGTTATAATATTTCTTAGAAATTATTATATCATATTTAAAAAAAATTGTTGTCTCCAAGTACCCCTGTCTCGTAATTTTGAAAAATAATCGTACTAGTACAGGTATCTATTTCTGAGACCTCCAAGTCCCCTCGTCTGTAGGTGACTATGCTATTTTATCATCTCCATACTCAAGATGAACTTAGCAATCCCCAAATCTTTCATGTCAAACCATGCAAAAAACTGATTAATTTTAAGTCTTTAATTACATCCTTATTGTATATCATCTACATACACTATGATAACAAATAAGTGATCACCATTATGTTTATAATAAATATAATGATCCAATTTGGCCCTCACGTATATCAATCTTAATAGAAAGGAATATTTTAGGTGTCACAATAGGTGATTGTTTGAGGCCATACATGGATTTTCAATATACAAATGACGCAAGCAAGGTCGGAAAATCCAATTAAGGACAGTCCAAACTTGCAGCCAAACAACAACAGTGCGAAAAACACAACCATAGAGAGAGAATGTAGACTAGAATCTTATATTTCATCAATTTGATTCATACATGTCGGGCTGTAAGGCCTTCTCGGTTAGGGCTAGCTATTACAATTCAATTACAACAGTCCTCCAACTTGCAAGGAGTCAAAACTACCTTCAATCTTCTAACTCCTATCCAAAAACGCACTACTCACTCCTACCAACTCCTAATCTACAACCAACGACTATCTTATATACAAGAGGCTACCGAACAAGTCGGCCTTCAGATCCACCATTAACGGAAGGGAATGACTAGATCTAGGTCTACACACATCCCAATGATAGATACCAACATTAGATATGTGACCACAATTAAATGCACAAGTCGGCCTCAATAGGAAATCAAAACAACCAACTTGGTAAGCAAGGATAACTGAGCGCCATGGAAAAGATAACCGAGCGCTAGGGAATTAACCGACCAACTCGGTTAAAGAAGGAAACCGAGCAACTACCGAGCCAACTCGGTCAAAGAAGGATCTAAGCAACACAGAAACTTCAAACTTCTTTTTGGTGATACGGGATTGCCAAGGACTCGAGATGCTCCTACATCAAACACCTGGGGTTATTTTAAATGATTCTTTGAATCATGCAACATGTACAACCCGAGCTGAATCCAACTCAGATTGCGAAATCCATGAATTGTCTTCAATCGGTCTATTCTTCCACTTTACCAAATATTCCATATACTATTTTCCTCTTGTACTTCTGCCAATTCTTTGTTCCAAAATCTTCACAACTTCTTATGTCTGCTTCTTAGGATAATCATTCAATAGTGTCATTTCTTCATATGGTTCATGATACTCATACAAATCTGCAACGTTGAATATAGGTGATATATCCATGTCATCGGGTAACTCAATCTCATAAGCATTTCCATTGTCAAACTTCCTCAATATCTTGCAAGGGCCAAACTTCTTCATTTTCAGCTTCCCATATGTTCCAACAAGAAATCTTCCTTTCTTCAAGTGTACCATTACTTCATCCCCATTTGCAAAAGTCTTGTGTCTTCTCGATCTATCCTCTATGGCCTTGCATTTCTGATTTCTTTTCTCCAACTTATGTTTCACTTCTTCATGAACTCATCAAATTCCTCTCCTTCAACACTTCTCTTTTATTCACCAACAATGTCCTTTAAATTTGATATTCCTCTTAGTTGTTGCCATTTACAATCTCAAAAGGTGACTTTCCAATACTCATATTCACTGAATTATTATATGAAAACTCTGCTTGCGCCAAAATAGAATCCCAATTACTCGGTGTGTCTCCAACTAAACATCTCAAAAGATTACCCAAAATTCTATTTACAACCTCTGTCTATCCATCAGTCTGTGGGTGAAATGTAGAACTATACCTCAACTCAGTGCCCAACTTTCTCCAAAGAGTCTTCCAAAAGTATCCAACAAATTTACTGTCTCGGTCAGAGATGATACTCCTCGGTAATCCATGCAATTTGACAATTTCCTTAAAGAAAAGATCTTCTATATGCACTGCATCTAATGTCTTTCTACAAGGTATAAAATGTGCCATTTTAGAAAATCTAGCCATAACAACAAATATGTAATCATTACCTCTCATTGTCTTCGGTAAGCCAAGAACAAAATCCATATTGATATCAATCCAAGATTTCTCAGGAACATAAATCGGTATATACAATCTAGTATTTTGACTTACTCCCTTTGCAACTTGACAAATTCCACAACTTCTCACAAATTTCTAAACATCTTTATACAATTGTGGCCAAAAATATTTCTCCTTAAGAAAATTCAATGTCTTATCAATTCCAAAATATCCAGCTAAACCACTACTATGTTTCCCCGTTATCAAATTAGTTCTTATTGATCCTCTCGGTATACACAACTGAATACCTTTAAACAACATACCTTCCTGAATGAAATAGTCTTCCCATTTAGTACTCGGTTGACCTTGAATAGGTGCTCCGCACTTTCTCCACAACTCAGAAAAATCAGGATCAGTTTCATACGAATCTTTCATGTCATCAAAACCAAGAACTTCAATTTTCATTTCGGTCATTAAAGATCTTCTACTCAATGCATCACCAACTCTGTTAGTGACTCCACTCTTATGCTTTATCAAAAATGTATAACTCTGCAAATACTCAACCCATTTCATATGTCTCTGATTCAACTTATTCTGACTACACAAATACTGTAAAGCCTTATGATCAGTATACAACACAAATTCACTTAGTATCAAATAATGTCTCCATTTCTTTAGGGCTTGAACAATAGCATAGAACTCTTGATCATACACAAAATATTTTCTTTTTGCATCATTCAACTTTTCACTAAAGAAAGCAATAGGTTTACCTTCTTGACTCAACACAGCTCCTATTGCACTACCACTTGCATCACATTCAACTTCAAATACCTTATTGAAATCAGGTAAAGCTAATATAGGCAATTCAACAACTTTCTACTTCAGAGTCTCAAAACTTTTATCAGCTCCATGTGTCCACTTAAATTCCCTTTTATCTCCTCTCATAGTCTCAGTCATAACATTACAAATTGAACTGAAATTCCTAATGAACTTTCGGTAAAAACTTGCTAAACCATGGAATAATCTTACCTCACTAGCATTCTCAGGTGTAGGACAATTCAAAATAGCTTCAACCTTTTCAAGATCCATTTTCAAACCATCGGCTGAAATCATAAAACCCAAATACACAATCTCTCCTTTCACGAAGGAACACTTTTTCAAATTAATCAGCAACTTTTCTTCTTTCAATCTCTGTAATACCTGTCTAACATGCAACAAATATTCTTCTCTGGTCTTACTGAATATCAGAATATCATCTAGATATACAATCATAAACTTACCCAAAAATTTCTTCAAAACTTCACTCATCAGCCTCATAAAAGTACTCGGTGCATTAGTTAAACCAAAAGGCATAACCAACCATTCATATAAACCTTCTCTTGTCTTAAAAGCAATTTTCCATTCATCACCTTCTCTGATTCTAATCTGATGATATCCACTTTTCAAATCAATCTTGGTAAAATATTTTGCTCCAGTCAAACTATCCATTATGTCATCCATTCTCGGTATAGGAAACCTCTATTTCACTATTATCTTGTTGATTGCTCTGGAATAAGTACACATTCTCCATTCTCCATTCTTCTTAGGTGCCAATACAGTTGGTATTGCACAAGGACTCAAACTTTCTCAGATCAAACCTTTCTTCAACAATTCTTGAATCTGTTGGTTCAATTCCTGATTCTCAGTCGGTGTCAACCGATGTGGTGCCTTATTTGGTAAACTAGCTCCAGGGATAAGATCCATGCAATGATCAATGCTTCTCTTTAGTGGCAAACCATTAGGTACATTATCAGAAATGATCTCGCTCTACTCGGTGAGTATCTTATCAATCTCTTCAGGTATGCTATCCTCTATTTTCCCACTCGATTTGTTAGGAATCACAACAAAAGACACATCATTTTTCTTCGAATCCTTAACAAACTTTCTTCATTCCATCAGACAATTTTCACAAATGTACAAACACTACTAATAGTTTCTTTAATCAAAGGAAACAAGATTTGCTTCCTCCCATCAACCCAAATAATATATTTATGCAATCTCCCATCATATATAGCATGTCTATCATATTGTCAAGGTCTACCCAACAAAATATGACAACAATCCATAGGCATGATATCACATAACACCTTATCATAGTACTTTCCAATCTTCGAATTTACATAACATTGTTCACTTACCAATAATGTATGCTCATCCTTGATCCATGAAACTTGATAGGGCTTCGGATGTTTCAACCTTTCAAATTGCAACTTTGTAACCATTTCCTTAGATGCCAAATTCTCCGAGCTTCCACTATCAATGATAACTTTCCATACCTCATCAGCAACTCTACATCTGGTCTTGAACAAACTTTTCCTTACCGGATCTTCCTTATTACTTTCATTCCAAAGTGCTCTTTTTACCATCAAGTTCTTTTCCTTCTCAAGTTCATTTGGTGAATCTTCTTGCACCAAAGCATTTCTACTGTTACCAACCTTCTTACTCGTATGTGTACACTCAAATGATCTATGTCCTTCTTCTCCACAATTGTAACAAGTTCCTCAGAATCCACCTCTGCTATAACCACCTCGGTGATTACTGTCTCTTCCTCTAGATGAACTTTCACCTTTCCACTCGGTCTTGCCTTTATCCAGGTTTTTTTCATCCTGATTAGATCTATTGTTTTCACCATAAGATCTACCTCTTCCCCTAGGAAATCTACCACCTCTTCCTCTTTGTCTCTGTTCATGCCTTTTGTTCAATTTCTCCTCGGCTTTCAAGGCAAACTGATAAGCTTCTTCAATGCTTTCCATTTTAACGAAACTAATCTCTTCTTGGATGGAAACTCTTAATCCATTCAGGTACCTAGCAATTCTTTCCACTGCATCTTCATCATGTCCAGATCTGATATCTAATATATAGAATTCCTTAGTATAGTCTTTTATCGAGCTATCTTTTTGCCTCAAACTTTGTATTCGCCTAACTAGGTTAATCTAATAATCACAGGGTAAAAACCGTCCTTTCAACTTGTTTACCATCTTATTCCATACCCTGATTTTGTCTTTTCCTTTCCTCTTTCGGTCCAACTGCAGATGCTCCCACCACAAGGATGCTTGACCTTTCAACTTTGTGCTTGCAATTTTCACCTTCTTTTCCTTAGGGACATTTTCATACTCAAAGTACTTCTCCATCTCGGTGATCCAATCCACCAATTCATCCAAATCCAATTTTCCACTGTACTCAGGGGGATTAATGTGTGGTGTAGACTTCAGATTTGTCAAAGCTTTCAACAATCTTTCCTCACCCTGATCCATCACAGGTACAAGTTCAGCTTCACCTTGTTCTTCTTCAATTTCTTCATCACTAACATCCTCAAGATGTCTTTTACTTTGCTGGGTTATTTTCATAGCTTCTAATCTAGCAGCAAGTTGTCTCAACATGTCTGCCAATCTTGGATCTGCATCTCGCCTCCCATGAACCATCTTGAAACCCTCTGCAATTGTAGGTCAAGTCGTAATCTGATACTCCACAACAAGATCAACTAGGGTTTAACAAGAAGGAACCCTCAAATCTAGATTCGCAGACCTAGATCCAGATCTCAACCTTCGCTCTGATACCACCTAACGCAAGCAAGGTCAAAAAATTAAATTAAGGATAGTCCAAACTTGCATCCAAACAAAAACAATGTAGAAAACACAACTAGAGAGAGAGAATGCAGATCAGATCCTTATATTTCATCAATTTGATTCATACATGTTGGGCTGTAAGGCCTTCCTAGTTAGGGCTAGATATTACAATTCAATTACAACAGTCCTCCAACTTGCGAGGATTCAGAACTACCTTCAATCTTCTAACTCCTATCCAAAAACTCACTACTCACTCCTACCAACTCCTCCTAATCTACAACCAACGACTATCTTATATACAAGAGGCTACCAAACAAGTCAGCCTTTAGACCCACCATTAACGAAAGAGAACGACCAGATCTAGGTCTACATGCATCCCAATCATAGATACCAACATTAAATATGCAACCACAATTAAATGCACAAGTCGGCCTCAACAGGAAATCAAAACAAACAACTTGGTAAGTAAGCAAGGATAACTGACCGTCAGCAAGGATAACCGAGCTCCAGGGAAAAGATAATCGAGCGCCAGGGAATTAACTAACCAACTCAGTTAAAGAAGGAAACCGAGCAACTACCGAGCCAACTTGGTCAAAGAAGGAACCGAGAAACACATAAACTTCAAACTTCTTTTTGGTGATACAGGATTGCCAAGGATCCGAGATGCTCCTGCATCAACAAATGAGTTCTTACCTTTCACAACATAATTTTTTATTGTAACATATAAATTTATTCCTTCAAACTAATGAGTCCTTACCTTTTACAACTTAGTTTTTTATTGTAAAACTTATTCCTCCAAAACATTATGCATGATAAATATTTTCATTCACATGTAGATTATTTCTAAATTTAATGCTACTATAATAGATAATAAGAATCTAATAAATTTGCTAGCTTAAAAACTAGAAAATAACAAAATCTATTCCCTCAACCTAGGAATATTCTTTCACAACCAATATCACCTTGTATTCCCAATGTAACTGCATTAATTGAACTACTTCTTGAAGATCAATTTACATCCAATTAGTTTATTTCCCTTTGGTAGCTTAATCAAATCCCAAATCCGAATTTTCCTCAGCACGACCATTTCCTCATTCATGGCCTATCCCCAACATTGACTACCATCTATCCCCATTCCCTCTCTCATGGCGCAATGATGCAGAGCATCATGGAAACTAAACAATCAATATGATCCTTTATGATCCTTTCAACATCCATACAACAATGTCTTTGTATAGAGGCATCTTGTGAGGTAAACCACAACATCTTTTATCACAAAAACATCAACCTTTCTCCATTTGCATATCCCGATTTCTATATCTGATTCCATTATTCATAACTTTTAGTTTTGAAATCCTCTTAACAAATCCTTTGGTGTAATTGTTCCAAATTAGTCCTTATAAAGCATATGTAAAAAAGATCTCAATACAACATTTAAATTATAAGTGATGGTCTCTACTCCGAGAGCCATTTTTTCTGTCATAAACCAGAAGTAAAACACCAAACCCTACCTAGGGTATCTCATATATTTCTCAAAATGAATCCAAATGATACCAAACCAATTCCACATTAACTATTAATGAGTCTAGTTTCCAAATATGTAAGCCATTTATTTTTCTCGTTCAAAAATCATTTTACAAGCACAAATCACTGCCTGCACAACTCCAATGGAGATCTTTAAAAACCAGTTTCCACTCATACACATAAATTTTACAAATCTGCATAAAAACAACTCAAACCAAAAGGAAACAAAATTTAATTCACATATCTTTCCAATGAATATTATTAGAGGTCTTGATTCTCCAAAATGTGTCCGTAGCAAACATTTCATTATGAGTATGGTCAAGCAGTCTCAGATATGCAAATAACAACTTTTACCAAAATTGTCATAACGTATTCATTTCTCCACATAATTGCTCCAAACCAAAACCAAAAGAAATATTATTCATCCTACTTTAAATAAAATACACTTTTTGCAACATTACTAGGTCGTACAGGTTCGTACAAGACATGGAAACCACATAAAAATAGTTAACACAATCAAAACAACAAGTTTTGAAGACACCAATTGATTCAAAATGATCTTCCTCTTCTCGTTCATGTTGGGAATGACCAATACAATGTTTTTATAGTATGTTTGGTGGTTTATAACTTCCCAACCACCTTTTGGAACCATCCCCTTACACTCTTTTAACCCTTTACAACATACTTGCATCTTTTGACAATATTTTATGCATTTTGCATTACAACTTTTTATGACAACTTTACTAGTTTAACTCCAAAATTGACAAATCTTTGTATGGCAACTTGATTCTCTAAAATGGAATTTAATGGACATTTTACATCCACTGTATCCTTTATTAGACATTATTTCATATTCTAACCTTCTTGACCGAACTAGGACCTTAACATGACAATATTAACAATGTCATATAAATGGCTTCACATAGCCTTACATATGGACTCAAATACATCACAAATGACTTAAATATATTTTAATAACTTATATAAGGACTCTTAAACTCCTTTTTCTCTTATACTTTAGGTGTCCCTGCACCATACTTCCAACCTTGAAAAGTTTCCAAGTCTCTTGGAAAGGTGTGTCATAACCTGCAAAAAAAATTATAACAAAATTTTTCATCTTTACCTTCATTTGCCTTTGCCTCTTCATGCCTTTATCACCATCATCTTTTCCCTTCAGGACACATGATTGTCCTCAAAATCATCTTCTCAAACACTCCTATCAGTGGAACAGTAATGGCTGCCACTCCATGGTGCCTTATCAGTCAAAGATCTACCTTTACCATTGCTTCTTCAAACTCACTACAAACAACTCTCCCATATGCCTCACCTAGGAGTCCCATCCTTCCTCTTTTCCATAGTCTTTTGAAATCCATTGGACCTTCCCATGGCCTTGACATAAATTTCCTATCTGCCAATACAACAAAACAATATCTTCCTTTTGTAGCAAGATGGATGAGCACCTGCAACCAGAACTCATCAACAAAACAAATACCAAATCTCCAAGGTCCTGGTGTGGATTGCCTCCCTTGGCGGTCTACCCACACACTCAAGATCTTCAAGCTCTGATACCAATTTGATGCAAAGCATTTTACAAACCAAAAAATCAATAGGATCCTTTATGATCCTTTCAACATCCATTCAATAATGTCTTTGTATAGAGACATCTTATGGGATAAACCACAACATGTTTTATCACAAAAACATCAACCTTTCTCCATTTGCATATCCTGATTTCTATATCTGATTCCATTATTCATAAATTTTAGTTTTGAAATTCTCTTAACAAATTTTTATGAAATTGTTCCAAATTAGTCATTATAAAACATATGTAAATAATATCCCAATACAACAACTAAATTATAAGTTATGGTCTCTACTCCGAGAGCCATTTTTCTGGCATAAACCAAAAGTAAAACACAAAACCCTACATAGGGTATCTCATATATTTCTCAAAACGAATCCAAATGATACCAAACTAGTTTCACATTCACTATTAATGAGTCTAGTTTCCAAATATGTAAGCCATTGATTTTTTCCATTGATAAATCATTTTACAAGCACAAATCACTACCTGCAACTCCAATAGAGATCTTTAAAAACCAGTTTCCACTCAAATATACATAACTTTCACAAATCTGCATAAAAACAACTCAAACCAAAAGGAAACAAAATTTAATTCACATATATTTCCAATTAATATTATTATAGGTCCCGATTCTCCAAAAATTTTCTGTACCAAATGTTTCATTCTGACTGTGGTCAAGTAGTCTCAGATCTGCAAATAACAACTTTTACCAAAACTGTCATAACTTATTCATTTCTCCACATAATTGCTCCAAATCAAAACCAAAAGAAATATTATTTATCCCACTTTAAATAAAATGCACTTTTTACAACATTTCTAGGCCGTACAGGTCCATACAAGACCTAAAAACTACATAAAAATAGTTAACACCAATCAAAACAACAAGTTTTGAAGACACCAATTGATTCAAAATGATCTTCCTCTTCTCATTCATGTTTGGAACAACCAATACAATGTTTTTATAGTATGTGTGGTGATTTATAACTTCCGAACCACCTTTTCGAACCATCTCCTTACACTCTTTTAACCCTTTACAACATACTTGCATCTTTTGACAATATTTTATGCATTTTGCATTACAACTTTTTATGACAACTTTACTAGTTTAACTCCAAAATTGACAAATCTTTGTATGGACACTTGAATTCCCTAAGATGGATTTTAATAGACATTTTACATTCACTTTACCCTTTATTAGACATTATTTCATATTCTAACCTTCTTGACCGAACTAGGACCTTAACATGACAAACAATGTCATAAAAATGGCTTCACATAGCCTTACATATGGACTCAAATACATCACAAATGACTTAAATATTTTTTAATATCTTATATAAGGAATCTTAAACTCCTTGTTCTCTTGTACTTTAGGTTCCCCTACACCATACTTCCAAGCTTGACAAGTTTCCAAGTGTCTTGGAAAGGTGTGCCATAACCTGCAAAAAAAATTATAACAAAAATATTCATCTTTACCTTCATTTTCCTTTGCCTCTTCATGCCTTTATCACCATCATCTTTTTCCTTAAGGACATAGGACTTTCCTCTAAATCATCTTCTCAAATACTTCTATCAGTGGATCATTAATGGCTGCCACTCCATGGTGCCTTATCAGTCAGAGATCCACCTTTACCATTGCTACTTCAAACTCACCACAAACAACTCTCCCATATGCCTCACCTAGGAGTCCCATCCTTCTTCTTTTCCCTAGTCTTTTGGCATCCATTGGACCTTCGCATGGCCCTAACAAAAATTCCCTATCTACCAATACAACAAACCAAACATCCATTTAATAATGCCTTTGTGTAAAGGCATCTTATGAGCTAAACCACAACATGTTTTATCACAAAAACATCAACCTTTCTTCATTTGCATATCCTGATTTCTATATCTGATTTCATTATTCATAACTTTAAATTTTGAAATCATCTTAAGAAATCCTTTGGTGGAATTGTTCCAAATTAGTCCTTATAAAACATATGTAAAGAAGATCCCAATACAACAATTAAATTATAAGTTATGGTGTCTACTCTTAGAGCCATTTTTTCTGTCATAAATCAGAAGTAAAACACCAAACCCTACCTAGGGTATCACATCTATTTTTCAAAATGAATCCAAATGATGCCAAACCAATTTCACATTAAATATTAATGAATCTATTTTTCAAATATGTAAGCCATTGATTTTTCACATTCATAAATCATTTTACAAGCACAAATCATTGCCTACAACTCCAATGGGGATCTTTAAAAACTAGTTTCCACTCAAATACACATAACTTTCACAAATATGCATAACAAAAATTCAAACAAAAAGGAAACAAAATGTAATTCAAATATCTTTCCAATGAATATTATTAGAGGTCTTGATTCTCCAAAATGTGTCTGTACCAAACATTTCATTCTGACTGTGGTTGAGCAGTCTCAGATCTGCAAATAACAACTTTTACCAAAACTGTCATAACTTATTCATTTCTCCACATAATCACTTCAAACCAAAACAAAAAGAAATATCATTCATCCTACTTTAAATAAAATAAATTTTTTACAATATTTCTAGGCCGTACAAGTCTATACAAGACCTCAAAACTAGATAAAAATAGTTAACACCAATCAAAATAACAAGTTTTGAAGACACCAATTGATTCAAAATGACCTTCCTCTTCTCATTCATGTTTGGAATGACCAACACAATATTTTTATAGTATTTTTTATGGTTTATAACTTCCCAACCACCTTTTGGAACCATCTCCTTACACTCTTTTAACCCTTTACAACATATTTGCATCTTTTGACAATATTTTATGCATTTTGCATTACAACTTTTTATGACAACTTTACTAGTTTAACTCCAAAATTGACAAATCTTTGTATGGACACTTGAATTCCCAAAAATAGAATTTAATGGACATTTTACATCCACTTTACCCTTTATTAGGCATTATTTCATATTCTAACCTTCTTGACAGAACTAGGAACTTAACATGACAATATTAACAATGTCATACAAATGGCTTCACATAGCCTTACATATGAACTCAAATACATCACAAATGACTTAAATATATTTTAATATCTTATATAAGGACTCTTAAACTCCTTGTTCTCTTGTACTTTAGGTGCCCTTGTATCATGCAAGGTTCAACAATATTAGTAATAAAAGTAATAATATATATAAATCAAGTGGTTTACACCTCTCTTATCAACTCCTCTATCAAGTGGACCTCTTTAGAAGATGAGATGGAGGTTTTTATTAGTTTGAACTCTCTAAATACTCCTCATCAACTATATCATGAACCTCCAATTCTTTATCTATTTCAACCATCTCAATCTTTGGCTATAATTGCACAATTGACTTCATATTCTCCTTTAGCACTCAACTATAGGATAGATCTGATCTACCTAAATATCACCATCCAATTATGTAATAATTTCCTAACAACAATGTCCCAAATCTTGCACTCTTTCACATCAACACCATAGTCAATGAATATATTGTTTATAGCCTTATTATCCAACTTTAAACACTATCCTTAAGCATAATAGCATATGCCTCACAACCAAAAACTCAAAGATCCTTAAGTGAGTTTCTTTTCCTATCCAACTTTTTATAATACTTAACAATTTCTCATGTTAGAGACTTGTTGATAATGTAAAATGTAGTGCTAATTACTTACCTAGAATTAATTTTCAAATCTTAACCCAACAAACATACTCTTAACTCTTTCCATCATAATCATGTTTGATTCTACAACTGCATGCATTGAGAGATATATGGAGTTGTCTCATGCCCTTCACTTTATAGAATATATCAAGCTGTATTGTAGAAAGTTCTCTATAATTTTTAGTCTTTAATGCTTTGATAACTTTACTAGTATAATTATCTAAAAAAGTCTTAAATTCCTTGAACTGACCTATAAAAGTCATTTATAAATGATATACATGATATATAAATTTTAATAAAAAAGAAATAAATATAAAACTAAACACATTATAACAAATAAAATATAATATACTAAAATAATTATTAAAATAAAAATAAAATTAAACATTATTTTCATACAAATCAAACTCAAGAGAATAGTTAACATGCTCTTCTATAAGATTTATAGTTTTCAAGATGTATAGACCTTTCTATTTTTTGTTTTTGTTTGGCTTGTTCTATCAAAGTCTTTAATATCTAATTGTTATAATTTCTATTGATGTTTATTGTGAATCGAACATTTGATTAATTTCTATAAAAAAAATTATAAACTTGTTTTTACTCTTGTGAACTAGATGCTAAAATTTGTTATTGACTGCAAATAACATAATTTTATTGTCAGTTGCATTCTATAAATTTATTCACACTGCAATCTCTATTTTTGTGGAGAAGCCACCGCTTAACATTAAAAAATAAGCTTTGAAAAAAAGGAGAGGCTGGAATAAGCAACTACTACTTATTGAGAAAAATGACACATGGCTCCACAAGATATTTTCCCTCTCTTTTATTGTCTCTTATTTTTTCTCAAAAATATCTATCACAATTTTTTTTATTAAAATTTAATTTAAACATTCTATTTTGGATGTCTGCTAAGAAATAAGTAGCAAAAATCAGTAATTTGGGGCCACCTGCTCCACAAATTGCTGCTAGAAATGTTGAGCAGCAATAGTTAGCCAAAATAAGCTTAGCAGCCGCATGAGGACTTGTCCTTACATTCTACAAATTTGTCTGCACTTGCAAATTTCTTACCATAAACTTGTTCTTGACTACAAGTAGAAGGATTTTATTGTGTCTTACATTCCACAAATTTATATACCTTGGTTCGTTGCATTAGAGTTAGTTTATTACGCTTCAAAGATTTCTTCTTCATCTTTTTATGGAGGTACATATCTGAAGCATGGCTGCCCAGCGAGGCACGAAGCCTGCAAGCAAACCAACCCAACGAGGGCCATCACGAAATTTTTGCTACTCGAGACGGGAGCATGAGCCTTAGGCTAACCTCTTCGGCTAAGAGCCAAGGACGACGGGTATCCATTCCGCCAAATTCGCTAGGGGCACGATCTGGGCCTCATCCCTTATGATGTTGGAGCCTTGCACTCAACAAGACTTGATCCCTGGTAGGCTCATTTGGAACCATACAACTTCACTAGAGACCAAAGGCCTATTAACATTTCTATCCTCTATCACTAAGAAAAATGCTTCAAGTGGTGGAATGGGGTTTGAATGTTGTGTATTTCTCCCATTGGTTTGATGTTCATTGTAAAAAGACAACAAATTCTACTAAAAAAATAATTCATTAATTGGATGGGGATGTTAAATTGGCTCCAAATATTTTCACTTCTCACGTCTTGGACACAAGAAAGCAATCCTCTTGCTTGCAGCTTCACACACTAACATAAAATGAAAATGCTTTGTGCATACAAACTCAAATGGCATTGCCACAAAATCACAATAAAACAACCCAGTTTTATTTATTCTCGTCTCACACTCAATCTACTCATGTAATTACAAATTTGGCCTTTTCTTTACACATTCAATCCATTCCCAGGGCGTGGCTTAAACAACGCACACTAAGCATTCACATCCAAGTCCTCTCACCGTTGCAATCATTGAAAATAGTGTTGAGGTATGCTGTCAAACGGACCACGTGCCAGATCTGTATTTCCACATTTCACATTCATGCTTACCAGGGTAGTTTATAATTTGACGGATTTCCAAAGCTTCCATTTTTTAGGCTGACAAGTAAAAAGAAGTAAAATGAAACTGAAACAAATTCATAGAAAATGAATGGAAAATATTTTTGGTTGATACTGATCGCCAATTCACTTGGGATTCTCCTGCATTAACAAACAAAGCATTCTTAGATTCAACCGTATTTTGTATAGTTCTATACTCTTCAGATACCCTGTTTCAAGACATTCTGTTAAACACTTGGTACATATTCTTTGGATTGTGCTATTCAATGTAAACATTTTGTCAAACACTTAGCATGTATTCTCTAGATTGTGGTATTCATCGTATTTGTTGACAAACTTGTGTAAATTTTTGCACACGCATGGATTCCTAAGAGCTATTTGATTGTTTCAAATCTATGTAACACAGAATAATAATAATCTTCCAAGTGTTTTAGCAGAATGGTTTTTGAACGTTGTTTATTGCTTCCACTGGTTTGACGTTTATTGTCACGAGGGAAAAAACTCTACTAAAAAATAAATAGGATTGGGATTCATTAAGTTAGAGTTTGAGTGCAGAGGACGAGAATGTTAAATTGGCTCAAAATCTTTTCACTTCTAACGTCTTATACTATATTTCTATTGATGTCCAAATATATAAATAAAGCATTTTTAGGATCAGACATGTTTTGAGTAGTTGTTCAAATATCATCATCAATTAAATCATAACACGAGCTCTATCAACTTGACATACATTTTTTCTAGACATTTTGGCAAACACTTGCCATGCATTAACATAAACTTTAAGAAACCCCCTTCTTAAAAAAGATATAAAATCTTGGCGAATCTTTTATTTTCTTGAGAAAAAAAAAATTCTATTGATGAATCTCTCAATTTTTTTGAAAAAAAAGTATTGTTATTGGCATAACAATTTTTTTTATAGAAAATGTTGGTGAATCTGAAACAGTAAAAAAAAATTAATTAATCATCATGGTGAATATTTCTATTTAAAAAATAGAATTCTTATAGAAAATTAATAGGCTTAATGTGGAAATCTTTGATGGGTTTAATGAATAGAATCTATAATAATTAGTTTTTACCATTTATTTAAAATATAATCTAATAACCTCATTGTATTGTGTGAAACAAATGTATTGATATTTTTAAATACTAATGGGGCTCAAAATTTCTTTAAGACCATTGATTTATATTGAGATCAACAATACAAAATAAATTCTAGCTCCCATCAGCATTACAAACCAAATAGTAAAATTTTTAGCTCATAGAATATAATGAGGGTCACTAGATTATACTTTAAGTAAATAATGGAAACTAAAAGTTGGTGATAGATCTTACAGTAACTAATAATCATGATATATTATTGGAGAATTAATTTAAATTTCTACAATAACTTATAAAATTATGGCGAATCAAATCTAATCATGTATCGAATATTGTGACAAATTTTCAAGTTCAGGTTTTTTATAAAATAAATTATTTTACGATTTAAATATTTCTAAATCAAAATTTTGTAAAAATGTGGCGATTTAGGTTGCCTTAAATCTTGAATTATTAGCCAAATTTGGATTCTCAAATTTTCAAAATTAGCCAATTGGCGAATGTTCAACTTACATTGACTTGGTAGATTTTTTTCACATGCATGGATTTCTAAGAGCCATTTGATTGTTTTAGATTTATGTAATACGGAATAATAATAAACTTGAACATTATTGTGTATATGGGTTAATGTCTTGTGTCATGGTTTATATAAGGAAAAATGGTATTGTTAAGAGTAAGACTATGACACTAATATTTGTGTCAATGTATTAGTATTTTTACACTTCTAAACAGAAGGGAGATAGAATGTTGGGATAATAAGTAGTGAATTGTAGAAGTTTCGTACTTCATTTTTGAACCATATTTCTAGTTTCATTGTTTATGAAAATGCCATGTTATGCAGCAATTCACATGATATTTGTGCAAGTACATGAAGAGTTCAAGTGCTCAGTCATTGTCAAAAAGGATGAGTAACCCATAACGACAACTACTTGCTGATTAAGTGTGGGAACCTTTACATGATGCTTAGTCCTTGTAATGTGTTGTTTAGTGCCATTTGGAGAATAACAAACACGATGTTTAATCCAAATTATGAGAAAGATGTAACCATGCAGAATTCAAAATGCAAATGAAATGCGGACCTAGGACATAGTCATTGATCATATGTCGATCTTTTATCATCATTGAATTTTTTTAGGTAACATTGGATAGTCAGTACAATGTTCACTAGTTAGATAACCATGAACATATGAATATTGACTTCTAGTTGAAATGTTGGATTAGATATAAGCACCAAGGCACAAAAGCCAAGATGACCTGAATATCATCTCCATTTTGATTTAGAAATTTGTATAAGCATCAGAACATAAATGTTGTGATGACCTGAATATGCCTTGCATACAAACACACCAAGCAGTTTGAAGATCATTTTGATTCCACTATGTATTACCCGCAGTGACCCTTTATCATTCACATCCTTGGGTAATGTTGTGTTTCACAATATAAATAAGAAATCACTCAAAAGGACTAAGTTAGGTCAGACTCCCTGAAGAATCCGGGCATCAATGGTTGAGGTACATGGGGCCATCCAATTCGAGATGGAGGCACTTATAGTGGACACCAATTGAATCCAAAATTTCCTAAGTCGTTAGATGTTCACTTACAAGCAGAAAATAAAGAAAAGATTATGCCCCCAATCATCACTCTCTAAATCCTGTAAAATAACATCATCGATGAGCTCAAGAGAACATAATATGCAAAAATATTAATGCAAATTAGTTAGCATACAAGAAGATCAAAGCATGTCACAGATATTGTTTTTGTTTGTTGCTTGTTTGTTAGGTGCAAAATCCTTTTCTGGTAGGAGACAAAAGAACTAACTCGGCTATAGCTCTAAAGGACCTTGACTGGATATGATTCATTTGAGATATTGAGGACCATAGGATGTGACATTGGTTGCCCCCAAGTTTGAAACTTTGATAGGATGCAGATGTTTTAGGGCTTGGTACACAGGCCGACCTTATTGAAAATAGGATGCGAAAGCAACAAGGAAATATGTACAAACTCAAATAGTATTGAAAGTTGGGAGATTGCCAAGATTGTGTTGATAGATGGAGCGTTTTGATACAAGTGGCGCCCGTTTGCTGAATTTTCACCATCTTGACAGAGATTTTATTTTAGCTACCAAGGCGCCTGTTTACCAGGTTTTCACCAAGGCACTTTCTTTTCCTTCTTTTTTTTGTATTTTTCAGCTTTTCAATTTTTTTGTATTTTTTCTCTTTTTGATTTTATTTTTTTGTGAACCATCAAGGCGTCTATTGCTAGGTTTTTACCAGGATGATCATTTTTTTAGGACCTTTTCTTATTTTTATGATTCTTTTCAGGACATTTTCACAGACTGAATGTCTTAGGCATAGAATTTCTTCAGATGGAGAACGCTGATTAGTTCTTGGAGCTGTTCTCCTTCAATCGTTGAGAGTTGATAGGCTCTAGAGCCAAAAGATGCAGTGACAACAAGGGAACCAGCTAGTTGGGTTCAAACTTCCCCTTGCATTCTCGATGGGATTGATTTTTAGTGTTTTCTCTCAAGACTAGATCACCAACCTGAAATTTTTTGTGTCTGACTTTCTTGCTGTAGCCTTTAGACATTCTTTTTTTATATACTCTGAGATGATCCTACGCAGCTTGCATGCGCTCATCTAGTAGTTCAAGTTCTTGTAATGTAGACACTCTATAATCATCATCAGTTACCAGACCATGCATTCTGATTCATAGTGATGGGATTTCAACCTCAATAAGCAGTGCCTCTTTAGTCTCATATACTAAAGAAAAAGGAGTAGCCCCAGTGGGCATTTTGATACTCGTTCTATAGGCCCAAAGAGCTGGATTTATCATTAGCTTCCAATCTCTTCCTATCTTGTTGACTGTTCAATATAGGATTTTCAGTAAGTTCTTATTAGATGCTTTAGCTTGTCCATTCCCTTGTGGATAGTAAATGGGTGACCAATGTTGAGTGATCTTGAATTTAGAGCATAAGGATTCTAGGTCCTTATTCTTGAATTGGTTTCCATTGTCTATGACAATGGAATATGGTATACTGTACCGGTAAATGATGTAATTCGGTATGAACATAGAGATTTGTTTTCTAGTAGCTTGTGTCAAAGGAACTGTTTCTACCCATTTTGTGAAGTAATTTGTAGCTGTGATTATATGGGTATGACCATTTGATGAATGGGGATAAATAGCACCTATGAGATCAAATGCCCATTGTTGAAAAGGCCATTGTGTTGTGAAGGGAATCAGATCTCTTCCCGGTGCGTGAATCAAGTTGCCATGTACCTGGCACTTCTGACAATTCTTAGCACATTTGACAGCCTCTTTTTTCATATCTGGCCAATAGTACCTAGCCCTAATGAGTTTTCGAGCTAGTGTCAAACCGTTTGAATGTGATCCATAAATACCTTCATGGACTTCTTCTAATGTACGTTGTGACTCTTCATGTTCTAAACACCTAAGAAGTGTACCATCCAGACTTCATTTGTATACATAATTACCAATGATGACATACCATGATGCATTTTGGATAAGGTAGCATTTTTCATGACGGTTAAAGGTATCAAGAATGATTTGGTCCCGAAGGTAGGAGTATATGTTTTTGTAGCAGGAGGAATCATGACCAAAAATGATGCATATCATGTGGGTTTCTGGGCAATCATAGGCAGGGAATGACAGTGCTTCCACCAGGAACTTGTAGTGTAGCTCATGTTTGGGCTGTTGTAGTAAAGATGATAGTGTTGCCATAGCATCAACAACCCTGTTCTCCACTCTAGGTATCTTTTCAAATGTGATAGATATGAAGTACTTCTTTAGATCATCTACCATGCGTTTGTAGGGAAAAAGCTTTTCATCTTTTGTTTGATACACGTCATTGACTTGGTGTATGACTAGTTGTGAGTCTCCATGAACGTGTAGTTTTGTTACTCTCCATTCAATTTCTATCTTCATACCATTTAGCAGAGCTTCATATTCAGCTATATTATTGGTACAGGGGAACTTGATCTTGATGCCTTCAGAATGGAGTAACCTTGTGGTATTATGAATAATATGCCAGCTCCGGACCCATTTTGTGTGTAAGATCTATCAAAGAATAAGCGCCATGTTCTGGAGGATATGTGCATGATAGAGGAATTAGGAAATTACATTTGTAGTGGTTGGTCATCGAACATTGGTGCTTCAGCTAATTGATCTGCAATTACTTGTCCTTTGATAGCCTTTCTTTCAACATACTCGATGTCAAATTCACTTAGTAGCATGACCCATTTCGCTAGTCTACCTGTGAGGGAAGCTTTGCTAAATAAGTACTTTAATGGATCAATTTTTTCTATTAATTGCGTAGTATGAGCTAACATGTAGTGTCTTAGCTTCTATGATGCAAAGATGACAGGTAGACATGCCTTCTCTATCATGGAATAGTTCTTCTCATAAGCTATCAATGTTGTGTTGATGTAGTAGATAATTCATTCCTTCTTATTCTCATCATGTTGTGCTAGTAATGCCCCTAGTGATGTATCTGTAGCAGAGACATACAATATTAATGGTTTTCCTTGAATAGAAGGCATGAGAATCAATGGATTCACCAAATATTGCTTGATGTGATTGAAGTTCTTTTCAGGTCACACCTTTATGTAATGTCTTGGTGAAAGGTTACGAAATATTTGCTAGCTGAGATATGAAGCATCTGATGGATTGTACCCTTCCTTGTAAGGTCCTCATTTGACTGATATTCTTAGGAGGTTGCATCTTGATGATTGCTTTGACTTTTGTTGGATCTACTTCGATACCTTTCTTTGAAACAATGTACCCTAGAAGCTTTCCTAAAGTGACACCAAAGGCACATTTCTTAAGATTTAGGTGAAGAATAAATTTTTCCATTCTATCTAGTATTGTAGCCAAGTCAGCTAGATGTCCAGATCTTTTCATTGATTTTTCCAAGGTATCATCAACGTAATCTTCCATGTCCTTATGCATCATATCGTGAAAGATAGATGTCATAGCTCTTTGATATGTAGCACTTGCATTTTTAAGACCAAAAGGCATTACGTTCGAGCAGAAAGTACCCCATGCACAAGTGAAAGTTGTTTTCTCTTGATCTTCAAGAGCTATCTTGATTTGATTATATCTAGAGAAACCATCCATTAAAGAATACATTTCAAAGCCCGCAGTCATGTCCACTATCATATCGATGTTTGGTAGCGGAAAATCATCCTTAGGGCATGCTTTGTTCACATCTCTAAATTTTGTGCATACTATGATAGATTTATCTAGTTTTGATACTGGAACTATGTTTGAGATCCAATCTGCATAATCAATGACTCGGATAAATCCTGCTTTTAGTAACTCCTCTAGCTTAGCTTTGACAAGGAGTGCAACGTGAGGATGCATTTTTCACAACTTTTTCTTGATTGGTTTAACTCCTGGAGCGATAGAGAGATGATGCATGATGAGATTAGGATCTAATCTAGCCATATCTAGATATCTTCATGCGAAGTTGATCTTTTTCTCTGTTAAGAATTTTGTAAATGCATGTTTTTCTTCTTCTAACAAAGATTGTGCTACATGAATCAATTGAGGTTCCTCTGATGTGCCCAAATTGATAGACTGAGTTGGTTCTATCAATACTAGAGATCTGTCATGTAAATGACTCAAAAGGACATCAAATATCTCATCCTTAGGTGCCTCAGAGAGGTTTTCACCTTCAGATACGTCTTTTGTTTTTACTATTTTAGGTTCTGAGACTGCCACATAGTGGTTTTCACCCTCAAAACTCTTTTTCTTTTTGCTTTTATTCTTTTGACTAAGATATTTGATATCTGACTCCATCATGTTGATGCTAGGTTTGCTAATGGAAGTCCTCATGGGTTCTACTATGTTTATGTAGCAGGAAAGAGTGTAGTATGTTTGGAAAGTATATATGTCTTAACATGGATTTTGGGATGTTTGGTCAATAAGTTCAGGATGTTGGATAGTAAGTGTAGGAAAGGATTGGCTGATAGTGTTTACGCATACACTATTGTCATCATTGGATCTGATTCACCTCTCAAATTCAAGGATGATATTACTACTCAGAATGTTCAGTTTGTTAAGTGTCTCACTGTCATCGTTGGATCCTACGTTAGTGATAAGTGAATTAGACTCACAAGGTCTGTCAGTTTGTTCTAGACTCGTGTCAGGTGTAGGTGTTTATTGGTGAATGATATCAACATGTTTATCAGTGATAATGTCCTCTTTTTCTGGTTCTAGAATCACTCCCCACTCATAGTCATTTGATTTTTCATCTGGATCCCTGGGAAAGTGAAGAACATGTATAAAATTTGGACGGATCCCCCAAGAAGGGTTACCTTCAGAATCTGAGTGGAATTCATACTCATGGGAATCTATCTCAGAATCACTGTTGTGTCCCAAATGTTCAGCTATTGTGATAGGCATACCTCCTTGTTTATCTTCAGTATCTGTTGATTCTTGTGTTGTGACTATTTTTTGCTCAATAGTAGGTTCTTATGCGTCTACTACATTGATTGTCTCTTTAGTTTTCTTCTCATCTTCAAGAAGGTCTAGAATGTGTTGAGGTATACATTCATAAGGAAAAACATCAGTTGTGTTTGAATCATCACTGTTTGAGTGTTGTGTTTCTTCCTTTTGCTAAGTATCTGTCTCCGGTTCTATCTGTTCTAGGACATGTATAGTGCTTCCACTGAGATGGAAAGGTTTCTTCTTATAACCTATGCTGGTAGTATCCTTGGTTGTTCTCCCATAGTGTTCAATGGGTTTGGTGATGCCTTTGCCTCTTGTTCCTAGAGGTCCTTTTCCAGTATATCCCATTTTAGACATTAGTTTGTGACCTGGTCCATATGACTTTGTATGAATCTTGGGTATTTTAGAGTCACATTTTTGAACTATTTGTGATTGGGACTAATCTTTGTATAACAAGGCTAATATAGCCTCTTCCTCATCTGATTCTTGTTTGGATACCTGCTCTATGATAAAACTCCCATCAAAGATAACCTGAGAGTCTCTGGTTGTAGGTTTCACTTTCTCTGAAGGTTGGCCATAAGACTTAGGTGAAAGCAAGAGGGATGTGACAGAGATGAATGGTTCCATTGTGTAGTCTCCCATTCCCATATCTTTGATCTTGATTCATTTTGATAGGTCTTCCATTTTAGATGTAGATGCTATGTCCATTTGTTTGGTAGAAGACTCCCTGTTATGTAAGACAAGTTTATCTGCATTGTCTTTTAAAACATTACAAGATGTTGATGTGTTTGCAGGTATAGTGACCTCTACTCCATCATAAGGAAATTTTACACATTGATGGTATGTTGATGGAATAGCTTGCATCTCGTGAATCCAGGACCTTCCTAGAAGAATTTTATAGGCCAATGGGAGATCTAAGACATGATAGGTGATATCTCTGATGACAGGTCATGTTCTGATAAGAAGCACAATGAGTCCTTTGGAATTTTGTTCTTGTTCATCATATGCTTTTATGGTGATTTTCTTTTTAGGATCAATAGCACCTTCTAACAATCCCAGTTGCATAACCAATTTGTAGGAACATATATTTAGACCAGCGCCTCCATCTATCAACACATGTTTGATGCAACAGTTTTGGATTAGGACTTCGATATGTAAGGGCTGGTTATGCGGATGACTCAGTGAGTTATCATCTTCCTATGAAAAGGAAATGTATTGGGGAGAAGTCAGATGACCCACCATGGTTTGAAACCGATCAAGATCAAGATTATCCGGAACATTGGAACTTAGTAGAGTTTTGTCGAGAACAACTTGATGAGTAGGAGAGATTTGAAGCAACTCAAATATGGAGATTTTGGCATTGGTGTGTTGCAATTGTTGGATGATGATGTATGATATCTCATTGGATTCTTTAGAATTTTTTGATTTGGAAGAGGTCCTTTGTTTAGATGTAGAAGCAAGATTGAAGGGCACCTTTGGGGCATTTGATGAACTCGAGTTTTGTCCTTAGAGGGTCACCTAAGCTTGAAATCGAGTAACTGCATTAGCATGGTTCCACCATGTTTATGACATCATTGTTGCCAAAGTAGGTATAATTGACTTTAGCACCCATGTTTGGTTTAGAAGATGAATCTCCTTGATTATGTTTCGGAAAAGGTTCTGTGAATGTTGTATGATCATTATTGGATTTATGGTTGTCAATCACAATTTCTCCATCATCAATTTTATCATGGATGGATGTTTCAGACGCATGCAGTTATTGGTTTTATGATCCTTGTTTTGATGGAAATCACATAAATCGGTCTCTTTCCACCACTTAGGTTTGACTTCGGGGTCATATGGTTTGATTTCAGGTAACATGATGATATTTTTTGCCAATAGAGTTTTCATGGTAGATTCCAAGGACTCACCCAATGGAGTGAACTTGCGCTTTGGTTTTGTAACCCATGGTTTATAGTAGCTTGAATTCTTAGCAGATTCAGTAGCCTTCATCTCTAAAGCTTTAATGGCTTGGGTGCCAATCATAAGATTAAATGTTGGTGCCTTAGATGTGGCATTGATGTGATCAACAACACTGTCTGTGATGACATTTTTGTTTTTGTTCCAAAATTTGTTTTTATCTTTGGAGGTGGAACTAGAACCTGAATCATACGTGTTTTCTTTGTGAAGTGATATATCTCCCTTATGAAAAAGCACATTGTCGATCTTTATGGCATTTTCTACCATTTTGTCAAAAGATGTATGATTTTGCATTTGAAGATGATAATTGATTTCTAGAACCAAATTGTTGATAAAGATCTCTAGTTTTTCATTTTCCGGTATTTGGCGAGCATAGAGTGAAAACTTCTTCCTCCAGTGTTTGAGGAAGGTCGGGAAGGGTTCTCCTAAGTTTTGTTTCAGATTACAGATATCGATCATGGTGACCAGATGCTCGATATTATAGGATTATTGTTGATAGAATAGTTTGATTAACTCCTCATAAGTCTTGATCATTGGAGGCATAATAGAGAACCAGTTGATGGCTGCTCCTCCCAAAGATTGTGGGAAGAGACACATTAAGTATGTTGGTTCATGCATAAACTCCATGGATAGAGTATAGAATTCCCTAACATGATCTTGGGGATCAGAGCTTCCATCATACTTGTCATATTTAGGTAGTTCCACCCTTTTTGGAAATGACACGACATGTACAAGTTTCAATTGAATGGAAATGGGCATAGGGCCTCCATAGAGAATTCTTTAGGTTCTTTCTCTTTTTCCAACTGGTTGAGTTTGACTTGCATAGCATGCATTTGTTTCATCATAGCCGTGATGGGGGTTTCTTCCTCTCATGTGATGATATCTTCAATATTGAAGTGGGGAGGAAGCTTGGCACCTTGTCTTACCAATTTGAGGAAATAGGTCTCTTTGTCTTCTTGCAAGAAGTGTTTCATTAGTCTTCTAAAGAGATCGTCCTCATAGAATCATTCAATTTCAAATGATGTGGGTTCTGGATATCCACCATGATTGGATTGGTGACCTTGTGAGCCTTGATTTTATACTCCTTGAGACATAGTAGCATTTTGATTATCCTCTGGGATTGATTGAGTAGGATTGGAGTAACCTTGTTTCACATGTAGATTGCCTAGGGCGTTCTCTTCATAACGAGTTGTGTCGTAAGGTTGATGAAAGGTCTAAACAATAAGAGAAGATGATGCTGATGTTTTAGGTTCTTCACTTTGTTTCTTGTGTGAGGAGGCTCTTGTTTCCACCATTAACCTCAGGTGAATCTGGAGAGAAAGATATGATGACTAATAGATAATCTAAATTTAAGAAAAATTAGGTGACGCAACCTTGTCAAGATTGGTTTTTGGAAAAAGATTGATTAGACGTAAATGAAGGATATTGTGTCTGAGATGTATGGTTAGACACCCAAAACATGGTGGACATGAATTCACAAGACTTAGCCAGTTCAAGGTTATAAATCGAGATTGGTTTTGACAAGTTTTTGACACAAGATGATATGTGGTTCAGATTGGTCAATCAGATGACAAATTGAGCTAACTGGATCACTTTGGGAAAATAGATGAATTCTCTATTTCTCTACTTTGTTCCTGACCACAATGGGTATTCTGTCATAATTTGGATAATAGTTGTAAATTGGTTGGATTTCTGATAAAATTTAGACTTTTTGGCAATTTTGGGGAAACTATCGTATGACAGTATCCAGGCTCGTACAACACCAAAATAGGTCTGGAATGACAATTGTAAAGGCTCGTATGAAAAATGATACCAAGAATTACTTTTGCTATAGTTTTTGGACAATTCTTGTACGACATAGTAAGGCTTCCCCTATGAATCTTTGGGGGTTCTGATATGATAGTTGACAGATTGGAGCAATTGTCATATGACAATTGCAAGCTCAGGATGACAACTTTCACCAGAAAAGGATTTTTCTTAGGATTCTTCAAGTTTTTCAAGTTTTTCCAGATTTTGGTCTCAGTTGTTTTGCAAAATTTTCTGTCCAGGTTTTTGAATATCTGTGTATTGGATTGTCAAAGGTTGTTTATCTTAGCAATAGGTTCACAGTCACATAAAACATGAGGGTATTGACTCAATGAATCAATCACACCTACCTTACCCTAGCTATGAGGAGAGATGTATTACTTGCTCATTGACTTAGGAATACACTCAGAGACTCCTCAAAATATGCAAGTCCAACAACATGTACTAGATGTTGAAGCCCATATTAGTCGAGTTCAAGCGTCAAAGAGGGCTCAATATGATGAGTGTCTTGGGGTGATTACTATTCACCTTGCACAAGAACTATAAATCCTTCAAAGATGGATCAGTAGCAAAACTAGCTTAGGATTTTAATTAGGGCATCCATTCACAATTGTCTCTATTAGTCCCACAAGCAGGATTGAGGCTGTTAGCCCTATGAGTACCTTGATCAGTGTAGTCTCGCAAGTAAGATTTAAGTAGCTCTACTCTATAGAAAATCAAAGCATGTTCATGGAATGAATCCAAGGAACAAGCACAACTATGTCTTCCGAGGCTTTAACCTCAAGGAAGCGTCAAATTTTATAGTGGGGTGGAAGAGTTGGCTTAAGACTTGTCCCCACTTGGGTCATTCTCAGGAGCTTTTTACCTCTCCGACAGGCCCTCTAAAGGATTAAAGCAAATGTGAGGTTGGGGACCACATGATCTGGGTTTCTAATTCTCTGGAAGAGAAGAGTATAATCCCCTAACCTTGTCCTTTTCCCTATCCAAAACATGTCAAGCAGAGTTAATCCAGAGACAGTACACAAATTGGCACTAGGGAAGATACCTTCTGGGTTTCTGATTCTCCTAAGAAGGAGAAGAGCATAATCCCCTTAATATCTACCTTAATGACAATAAGCACACGTACCTAATTAGCTAGATGCCTATGAAAAATGAGATCTAAGAAAACATAATATTTTCTCGTAGAAGATTCGGCAACCTGCAAAACCACTCGTTAGAAATCTTATTGAATTAGCGTCTTTGACAAACGATTCCTGTAAGGGTTTCTTGCAAAAGAAGAGTTTGGAAGTCAAGACAAGAAGAGGCTAAAGAATAAGTTTTTATGCTCTGTCTTTGTCTTTCATCCTTCAAAGATGCATTCGGATGTGAAAATGATCAAGTACTAGCAAATAGAAAATGTCAGAGCTAGCTGTTAGTCGAAATCTTAAATCAAATATCTCAAAAATGACCAAAAATTTGGATACGACTATTGAAAACTGGAGTCAAAACTCATATGACAATATACTAGTTCACATATGACACTCCAGACACGATATGATTCTGGGTTCCTGCGCACATGACAATCCAAAGCTCGTACGACAATATGTAACAACCGGTATGACAATGCAAAGTGTCATTTGTCATACGACATATAGAATGTTATGATACAACAATCTGCAAGTGTCATACGAGATTGTATGGAAGAAAAATTAAAAATCAAAGCTTGAATTGGAAATGTTAGAAAATGATCAAATTAAGAATGGAAACCTGTTGTCGAGCCCCACGTTGGGGGCCAGAAATGTGCGTGTGAAATTAGACCTATCTGTGGACACAACACTTCAGTAAAACATTATTGGTTAATAATTAGAAAACCTGTAGATAAGCAAATATCATTAACCAGACAATTTACTGCCTTCTAATAGATGCGAGTATGGTATTCTAAAAAATGGACCGAGATAAGTGACAATGCAACACCTAGACGAAGGATTTAAATGATGAAAGCTATAAAAATGAATGCAAATTAATCTATTTTTTTGGATTTTTTAATGCAATATGATGAAAAACTAGATGAAAATGATCTAATCTGATATGGAAATTGAAATCTAAACTATGGATGCAATGAAAAGAATGTAAAACAATGGTTAGCAAGTATCTAAAAAATAGCACAATCTCTCAATTTGCCAGATTGAACGTGTAAGATTCTCCAAATTTGTGGTTTATCATTTGTGAAGGACTAAGGCCTATTTATATAAAAATTTAGGACTTGAGAACTCATGGAAAAACCATAAATCACTACTTGATAAACTCTGATTTATTTTTGAGTTATCAAGAAATTAGAAATAGTTAACTTATAAAATCGTGTAAAAACAACTTTTCAACTCAAATAGAATTTCAGATAACTCCAATATGTTTTTCAACTCAATCACATGTTGAGTTCAAAAAGTTAACAAATTGAATTTAATAGTTGATTTAGAGTTTAACTGCTTTTTTGAATTGTGCATAGAAATTTATGAGTTTATTTAATTTCCACATGTTTTTTAATTCTCAACTGAACTGATTTTTGAATAAAAATAACTGATTTATGGGTTCATCAATTATTCAATCAAACTTTATTCCAAACTATATTATTAAATTTGACAACTTGATTTAATCAATTAAATAAATATTTAATTGATTATTTTTAGAATTTTGATTTATTGTCAAATAAAAACAATATTAATTAGGAATAAATTCAATTAAATCTAATTAAATAATTAAGTGGCGGGATTAAGTTTAATTAATTAAATATTCAATATATTCAATTAATTGACTTTAGGATAAATAAAATAATGTCATTTATCGCCAAATAATATTTAATTAGAAATAATTGGGATAAATTAGGAATATTTAGAAATATTTCCTGATGCAGAATTAGGATAGGATTGATTAGGATTTCAATAATTTGATATGCATATGTGCCTTAGGTTAGGACTTTAGGGTCGATTTCAATCAATTTGTCGATGTAGGAGGTTAATGGTACTAAAGCCCATTTTTGGGGTATTACACTTTCAATTTCAATGATGAAGGTGTCATATGCCTTTAGCATAGTGCCTCGATTCAAATCAGGGATGGATTTGAGGGCCTCATACTCACTTTCTAAGACAGAATCTGAATCAGATTTATCCACTTTGATAACAAGAGGCAAATGGAGGCCCTCTTGTAGTTTTTTCATAGTTTCACAAATCGTATCCAACGAACCAGCCATGGTTGCCTTCTTCCTCTTTCCCCTCCTTGATGACGGTGTTGAAGGATTTGGCTTACCACTTATACTCGATTGATTGAAATAATATAATTCATCATCCAAATCAGTTGTAGTGTTAAGAGGTGTACCGATAGGGATATCCTCATCACAATCCAAGTAGACGGCCCCATCCATATTGAGCCTTTCTTATGTCTCTTTTGCATTAGTAGTTGTGGTACCTTTAGCTATGTCATTACCCACAATGAAGGCTAGGTCATCGAAGTACTGGAAGGGTTGTCTCTTATACACTTTGGCATTTTTGAATTCTTTTCTCTGCATGTTTCCATGATGAATGAATTAGATCTCTGGCTTGTATCACTAACTTAATAAGGAGGAAATATTTCTTAGATTAACATATTCAAAAGAGCATGTTACCTTAAGAAGCTCCTCCCACACCATCTCATCAGCATCCAAACATTGAGTAGCTCCATTCCATACAAACCCACTCATACTCCTCAACTCTCTCATAACTCTAAAACCTTGCTTCCATCCTTTCAGCTTGTTTTTTAAATTATCCTTTGACAAATTGAGGCTCATCTCAGCATTGAACTTCCTCTCAATGGCGGTCCAGGCTTCTTTTTTGAAGCCCCCTTTGCCTTTCCTTCCTATATGAACTTGCTCATGGAGAAAGTGTAAAGACTTTTGTGTTGGAATAAGGAGAGATAGGTACTAAGAGGGGAGGAGTGAATCAGTGCCTTCAAAAACTTCACTTGTAAACCTTTCAGATCTAAAACTGTAAACAACGATAACTGACCAAAATAACTTGAATCTAATTGCATGAATCAATCATCCATTTAACTTATGTAAGTAAAAAATATGAAATCAATATGACAATCACATAACACAAGTATTTTGGTAACACAAAAATAATTGTTAGAAGGTAAAAAATGCGGTGGGGATGACACCCAAAAACTCTTCACTACTGCAGATAGAAAAGGTTTTCTTGTTAGTTCTACAAGTTTTGATCACTTCTGGTGATCTTACCCTATTAGGAGTAATATGTTAGATCAGCTAGATCTACCTAGTCATAGGATTTTAGCAACACTAATGAAGTGTGCACTCGGTTAAGAGATTTACATAAGACTGTTAAGTCTACTCGGTTAAGAGATTTATCCAAAACTCTATTACAATTGTCAGAAAGCAATAGGAAATTATTTGCTAGTTAACAACTCAATTGTCTGAAACAAATTTATAAGTGCTCATAAAATATCACCTTAACTATGATGAATCTCTTCTTTGAATCTGCTCGGCAGCCTTCTCTGATTCTGCTTAATCTGATAACCTCTGTATTTTGTTCTGTTCTGTTAACTGATTGACTTGAAGTTAGGCAACAGCTTCAAGTGCTCATTGATTCATATATCAGTTCACACCAAAAATGATGTGAACACACAAATATATAGTGTTCTATTTTTGTCACTTTAACAAAATTAGGTTACAATACAAAATCATAACCCTAAGATCTATGGTGTAAAATATCCTAGATCAACTATTACAATAAGATATACATTACATTTAACGAGTATCTTTTACAATAAATGTTCCTCAATCTTGGTAAACTATTTTATGATTCGTTGTAACCGTTTGCATAGAAGAATGTGCCATTTTTATTACTATGCTATTTCCTGTGATCCTTGGTATACATTGTGTAAATTGCTTGGTGTATACTGTGACGCTCGATGTTTACTATCTATCGGTGTCGGTGTTTGCTGATGCTCGGTAAACTGTATAGTACTTGGTGTGTAAGCTTTACCGACTAGTCTGTCTTGCTTCTGGTTACCGACTGACTCAATGTAACTGTCTGACCGATCTCTTTGATAGCCTTTGATAGTAATGACAACCTTGAATGATCAATAGAGATTAACAATCTCCCCCTTTGCCATTAGTATCAAAACTCTTTAATGTATATAGACCAAGTTTTCTTAATACCTTATAGCTCTGCCATATACATATCTACATCAAAAAGTTTCTAAGTACTATGTACTCCCCCTCGGTGCATGCTACCGGTAATATGTAGTATACATAGAAAAAATATACTTATTTGGCATATACATGTGTATCATCTTAAAATGGAAGCACTTCCATGTTAAGAGCATTTAGCCCTCCAACTAAGTGGTTTAGGGTCATGATTAGCATCTTTGCATTCTCCCTTGTCTTCCACTTCTTCTCTACACTTGATTTCTTCATTCTAGGTGAAATTAGGGTTAAGGTCTTAAGGAATTTCTTGATTTTCTCTCTTCCATGGCTCCATTTTCTAGGTAGGATTTAGAAATGAGACCTCCTAGTCCTTCATCATATCATTTAGAGGATTTTCTATCTATTCCAGACATTGGGTCCTGTTCAGACATCAATTTCTAAGTTTCTAGCATCTTTGGGATCTCTGTTGCAGAACCTGACAAAGTTAGGGTTTGAGGTCAAAGTCGACCTTGACCTTGACCTCTTCCCGCCAAGATTTCAAACTCTCATTTGCCGGTAATTTAGCTTTCGGGATAATTATTTCCACTTCCGGGTCGGCTGTTTCGGGCTCTGAAACAGTAAATCCTTTAATGGTATTTAATCAAGATATATTTTCTAAAGGTGAGGACCTAATTGGGATTTAATTCTTCAAGGTGGCCCGTATAGAGGAGTGTGCCCTAGATCACTATAAAAGGAGGCCTTCCTCTCTCATTTTCACATCACTCCATCATCAAGTTTTGGCAATCAAGCTCTCAAGTTCTCAAGGTGATCAAGTAAGCATTCATTCAAGTATTCAAGTCTTCTTCTTCATCCAAGTTCTCCATTGAAGATCAAGGATTCAAGCATTCAAGCTATTGAAGGGATTTGGCTCAAGCATTCAAGATCTATCATTCAAACCCTAGATCTAGCCACCATGGTGGTGTGATCTTCCTTCAAGATCCTTTGTTCATCTTCAAGATCCATATCATTGTTTCCTCAAGGTGGATTTCAAGCATACAATCATGGAGGTTTGATAATGTTATGTTCAAGATTTCATATCAATATATTTGATTACATTCCAAATACATTAGCATATCTATTGAATTGCATAGCTTCATTGTTAGATTCATTTCTACTACTTGCTAGCATTCTCCTATTTCAATTTCAATATTAAGGTTGATTCCAAACTGAGGTTTGACCAAGGCAAACCCCCCCCCTAAACAAACAAAAAAACCCTCATTTTTTTGTAGGTACAGGTGTGAAATCTTGGATCTGAGAGCGAATTCAGATACCCTTTTCGGCAATCTTTCAGGATCCGTGAACAGAATCGAAATCATACTTCAAATAAATAATGTGGTATTTGACCTTTGAAAAGGTCAAAGTCAACCTGTGTGAATTTGGAGAAAAGATTTCTGGGTTTTGTCCGCCTCGGCATTTCCAGTCCAGAACAAGTGATAGAATCTTTAGAAATTTCATACAGAAGCTAGAATTCAGCATTTTCCAGATCTGCCCTAATTCAAGGTTAGTATTTGCACTTCAAATTATTTCAGATTTCAAGCTTAATCCAACTATAGAGAAGTATAGGGTTTCTCTCTCTCTTTCATATTCTTCATAGATTGATTCAATTGTGTATTAACCTCTTGGTTGATCAAATTGGATCTCTCCTTTGGGAATTTGGATTTAGGAGTGAATCTTACATTTTCCCCACACACTTACACAAATAGAGGTGATTCCAAATTACATCTATTCATTTTTGGTGAACCTGACTAGCTTACTCTCTTTCTTTTTGGTGTTAGATTTACATTTTTCTCTTGCATCTATACTTCAAAAATTCAAAAAAATCTATATATTGAATAAAATACAAAAACATATTTCTTGCATTTTTATCATGAAGATTGTTAAGATGTTTTGGTGCATAATCATGTTTGTTATTACTCTTCTTCTAGCATTTATTTATAATGCATATGATGTTTATGAGGGTATTATTCATTTCATAACATTGATGACCCTTCACTTTGCTCTTGCTTATACTTTTGTGAAGTTGACTGATACTAGTCTACCTACATTTAAAAAATTTCTTAGGGATTTATGTGGTAGCCTTATTCATCTTTTGGATTATGTGAAGAATTTGGTAGATGAGACACCATCTCCCAATCTTCCTAATCTTCATCCTCCTCTTCATCCTAATCTTCCTATTCTGATACCTGATTCTCCATCTCTTAATCCTAGCTCTTCCCGTACTTATGATGGGATTCAAGCTATAGTGTAGGATGCAGATGTGCAAGATTTCTTTGATTTACCTTCTCCTCCTAATCATGATGATCTTAAAAGAAAGGGTAAAGAAACTTCTTCCAAACCTATTATCCCACTTTATACGACCTTTACTCATGAACATGATAAAGAATCACCTCCTGTAGAAGCTTTGCATGATATGTACACTACTGGATATAATATGGTGAATAAACAAGGCTATAAAGGTTTAGGGTTAGGAGTTAATGAGCATGGTATTAAATTTCCCATTAATATACCTCCTAAACCAGATATGTGTGGTGTTGGAACTTCTAAATCTCAAGTCAAGTTAAGTGGTGTGGATCTTTGTCCTCCCCTTAACACTCATCTCTCTACACCTCTAATGGATAATCCTCACACTCGTCAAGAAATTGCTAAAACAATATATGTGGAGCTAATGAATTCTAAGAAGGAAAGATTTAGACCTATACCTATTGATGCTTTGTATAAATTTAAATGTCCTTTCCACTATCGTAATACTCATTTGCTTGCCGATTGTAACAACTTCAAATTATATGTTAGGGATAGGGCCGCGCGCAGTATTATACCTTTTTCTCATGTCATCTTACAACTTCTTCATAATTTTGATATAGGGATTCCCCTCCATTAGAGCTAGAGTAAATGTTCCTATCCTCTTGTCTCATGACTGGGGGGCAAGAGGCATAATTTTATCCAGTCTTTTAGGATCCATTAGGTCTTTTTATTAAAGATTTAATTGGTATTCTTTATGTTTCCTTCTTCCATAATCTTGCATGATGTTTTTATCCATTCCTAGGAATTATATTTTCTTCTTAGGAAATCTTTTCTAGGACATGTGTTTTGTAAAAATATCCCTTGTCTTTCATCCCTCGGGGGGCAAGGTTCTTTCTTCCTTCTCTTTTTCTAAGGGAACTTCTTTCCTTAGCTTAGTAGGTATTTGATTATATTGCAATATTATTTCATCATATTGATAGATATTTTGACTATGGATAACCTTCTTATCTGAGCAGTTGTTGTCCTAAGTCGTCACTTCTGCTCTATGTTGCAAATCATGTTCTTTATAAACTTTTATTCTTGCTTGGTGTTAAAATTGTTTTCCTTCATTCCAAAGATTCCTCTTGCTCTTCTTCACCGGGGGCTTGATGATTGAGTCTTTGTTCCCACCTTTTGAAAGATGATATCTTATTTACACGCACTCCTCTTTGGTGGGAGTCTTGGCAATAAGATCTTTTTCCTTGAGGGTCCTTTTCCATAAGTGACATATCCTTTTCACAATTATCTATACTCTTGGATGTAGGGGTCAATATCTCTCACTAAGGATATACTATACATTGTTGTAAATAGGATATCTCCTTGCTTTGTGAGGTAGGTATCCTCTTCCATCTTTGTTCCTATACTTGGGGGGCAAGGATGCCTTATCCTTCTTTTCTATCTTTAAACCTTCACACATGGAGTCACAAATACGGGTTGTGAGTTTGGTAGAAGTACTTTAGCCTTGGGGGCTTGGTATGATTTTTTACCTTATTCAAACCTATGCATTGTTATTTCATCTGGTATTCTCTTCTTTTCTAGGGATTCATCTCTTTCCTTGGTTAAGCAGTATTTATCTACTATGTGATATCCAATCATACATGAAAATTATGGTTTGCATTTGAGGACCTATGTCCTTTATACAAACCTTTTTTGTTGTTTGACATTGGGTTTCCATGGTTGATACATCTTTCACCGTGGAAACTGAATAGTGTGCTATCCCTCATTAAGGGTTACTTTATTTTCACTTCTTGCATGATATCTTTTACACTCGTCCCTTCCAAGGCCTCATAGGAGTTGTGACCTTCTTGGCTTGGATTGGGTGTTGTCTATGGATATTGTCTTGATGTTGAAGAAGGCTTTATCCTTGTTATTTCTTTCCTTAACATGACAAAATAGTATATTTTTTCCATATTAAGGAGGGGGGCATATGCAGGGCCTCCCTTGTACTATATTTTTTATTTTTATATGCTAAATCTTGGAAGGTAATGCACATAAGTTGCTAAATCCTGAAAAGACATGCATTCATATGCTAAATCTTCCAAAGGTAACGCACATAAGTTGTTAAATCCTGAGGAGACACGCATGTTTCAAACTTTTCAATATGCTAAATCCTCTGAAGGTAACACACATAAGTTGCTAAATCCTGAAGGGACACACATTTCTAATTCCAATATGCTAAATCTTCTGAAGGTAATGCACATAAGTTGCTAAATCCTAAGGAGACATGCATTTCATATTCATAGTGATACAAGAAGGTGGATCTATGGATATTCCAGAAGCCGTCAGAAGATGGATTACAATTGCAAGCACAGTTTATGGGTGAACCTATTGGGCTCTCCCTCCAGGGTGATTCACGGTAAGGTAGGCATCTTACCGGGCTAGGTAATCACTTTCTCTTTTCTCTCTTTTCACTTTCATGCTAGTAGGACAGGATCATGAAGCTATGTTGTCTATAGTGTTGCTCTTGTCTTTCTTATGTAATCATTTATGCTGTTATGATAGCTTTCCAAATATGATATTATTATGAGAAATATTTCTTAGCGAGGTTTCTTATGATAATTGATTTGGGTTGTTTAGTACTAACCCTTGTTCTTTTGTATACTCTCATGTATGTATGTTGAGTTAGAATCCTTGGTCTGGGGGCTTGTGTCTTCAGCTAAGTGTTATTTTATCTCATTTTGAATCCACTGGGATCTCTTCTCTCTTCTCCTTTACCAAGAGTTTGCATTGAATCCATACTCTTGCTAAAGTGGGGGCTTAATGTATCATCATAAAATGGAAGCACTTCCATGTTAAGAGCATTTAACCCTCCAAGTAAGTTGTTTAGGGTCATGATTGGCATCTTTGCATTCTCCCTTGTCTTCCACTTCTTCTCTACACTTGATTTCTTCATTCTAGGTGAAATTAGGGTTAAGGTCTTAAGGACTTTCTTGATTTTCTCTCTTCCATGGCTCCATTTTCTAGGTAGGATTCAAAAATGAGACTTCCTAGTCCTTCATCATATCATTTAGAGGATTTTCTATCTATTCTAGACATTGGGTCTTATTCAGACATCAATTTTTGAGTTTCTAGCATCTTTGGGATCTTTGTTGCAGAACCTGACAAAGTTAGGGTTTGAGGTCAAAGTCGACCTTGACCCCGACTAGGTTAGGGTCAACCTCGACCTTAACTAGGTTAGGGTTGACCTCGACCTTGACCTCTTCCCACCAGGATTTCAAACTCTCATTTGCCGGTAATTTAGCTTTCGGGATAATTATTTCCCACTTCCGGGTCGGCTGTTTCGGGCTCCGAAACAGTAAATCCTTTAATGGTATTTAATCAAGATATATTTTCTAAAGGTGAGGACCTAATTGGGATTTAATTCTTCAAAGTGGCCCGTATAGAGGAGTGTGCCCTAGATCACTATAAAAGGAGGCCTTCCTCTCTCATTTTTACATCACTCCATCATCAAGTTTTGGCAATCAAGCTCTCAAGTTCTCAAGGTGATCAAGCAAGCATTCATTCAAGTATTCAAGTCTTCTTCTTCATCCAAGTTCTCCATTGAAGATCAAGGATTCAAGCATTCAAGCTATTGAAGGGATTTGGCTCAAGCATTCAAGATCTATCATTCAAACCCTAGATCTAGCCACCATGGTGGTGTGATCTTCCTTCAAGATCCTTTGTTCATCTTCAAGATCCATATCATTATTTCCTCAAGGTAGATTTCAAGCATACAATCATGGAGGTTTGATAATGTTATGTTCAAGCTTTCATATCAATATATTTGATTACATTCCAAATACATTAGCATATCTATTGAATTGCATAGCTTCATTGTTAGATTCATTTCTACTACTTGCTAGCATTCTCCTATTTCAATTTCAATATTAAGGTTGATTCCAAACCGGGGTTTGACCAAGGCAAACCCCCCCCCCCCCCAAACAAATAACAAAACCCCCATTTTCTTGCAGGTATAAGTGTGAAATCTCAGATCTGAGAGCGAATTCAGATACCCTTTTCGGCAATCTTTCAAGATCCGTGAACAGAATCGAAATCATACTTCAAATAAATAATGTGGTCTTTGACCTTTTAAAAGGTCAAAGTCAACCTGTGGGAATTTGGAGAAAAGATTTCTGGGTTTTGTCTGCCTCGACATTTCCAGTCCAAAACAAGTGATGAAATCTTCAAAAAGTTCATACAAAAGCCAAAATTCAGCATTTTCTAGATCTACCCTAATTCAAGGTTAGTATTTGCACTTCAAATTATTTCAAATTTCAAGCTTAATCCAACTATAGGGAAGTATAGGGTGTCTCTCTCTCTTTCATATTCTTCATAGATTGATTCAATTGTGTATTAACCTCTTGGTTGATCAAATTGGATCTCTCCTTTGGGAATTTGGATTTAGGAGTGAATCTTACATTTTCCCCACACACTTACACAAATAGAGGTGATTCCAAATTACATCTATTCAACATGTTTTCCCCCTTTTTGATAATAATGCCAAATACAAAAAAAAATTCAGTATACTTACATCTTGTCAAAAATATGTTGGTGGGTTTTCTTCACTGACTCGAAGAGGTTTTCCCACTCCTCTTTCAAGTTGGTAAGAGCAATATGCTCAAGACCGACTTGGCCATGCATGTCAAAGATATTTTCTAACACCGAAATCTCTAGTGTTGCAACTAGTGTATGCACCCTAAAATGGTCGCCTAGACTTTGGGCCCCATTTATTCAATTTATCAACCCTGAATCATTTTTATCAATAATCAATATTTTCAACATTATCAATCTCTTGATCAAATCCTAATTTCGATCATATATTGGATTTTTATCCTATGGGCTAACCATTTATCCTAAGTCTTTATTTGATTAAAAGGAATATTTCCTCCCCTTTTAATAAATAAAAAGCCCCCACTTTTCCTCTTATCCTAAGTTGCACAAATAAAGCATTATTCATATTTTATAAAAAGGGAAAAAGTACTTTTGTCTCACATGAGGCTCAAAAGTCAACACTTCACTCTCATTGGAGGATATTTGTGCACATGGATTGCTCCTCTTTCAACCTCCACCGCTGATTAAGACCTTTTGCCTCTTAATCTCCATGGTCCATTTCTCCTCATTTCTTATAAAAGGAGAGCTCTCTCCTTCATTTGGATATCCTTGTTTTATGCTATTGTTATGCTGCAGGTTTTGGAGCTCTCTTTGAAGACACTCAAGCTTTGAAGCCTTGACATTCTTAGTTGCATTTCATAATAGTTTTGCTTTCATAGTTGCATTCATGGCATCTTAGTGTAGATTCCCTTTTATGCAATCTCACATAGTCTAAATAGGAGGCATTGTAATCCATTGCTATTTCCTTTCATAGCTTAGATTTGCATTCTCATATAGTTTGCATTGCATTTCGTATTGGATTCTTGGAGATATTGGCATTGTTGCCCTTGTCTTCACGTGAATCTCTCATTGTGTGGTTGACTAGCAAGGTCACTTTCTTGTAGCTCTAGCTGAGAGAAAAACTCATAGTCCCTTGCAACTCCATGCATAGAGAGCTATGAGCCGCTTTGTGAGGCCTCACTCTTGAGCAACCTTGCATGTAATGGTTCATAGAAGTGCATATTTTAGTGTATACATTTCTGGCGCCCACCGTGGGGCAGAGTAGATAGCTTTGTCCTTTTATTTGATGTATTTTTCGTCATTTTCAGATTAATTTTCAGAAAAATCTGCGTCTCTGATTTTCTGTCTCAGATTATCGCGCGACACTTCTCAGAAATATCGCGCGATATACTTCCTGTCTTGGCGCGATACTTCTCTCGGAAAAAGTATCGCACGCATATAGCGAAGTATATCGCCTGGCATCGGGCGAAGTATCGCCTGGCATCGTGCGAAGTATCGCTCGACTGGGGAAGTATCGCCCGACTATAGGAAACTGTGTCGCGCGATACTGTTGGAGACTGAGAAACATCGCCTGGTCTGGCAGAGACTTGCGCTTTCAATTTTTTTTGTCCGAATTCGACTATTTTAGCTTGCTGTTTTGTTTTACTTTGTTTAATTAGGTCTAACCTGCTTTTTTTAACTTAAATCCATTAGATTATTGCACATTTACATTTGGCTTTTGATTTTGCTAACATTGTGGGCCTAACAAGTTGTGTTTGTAGGTGCTCTCCTTTGCTTAAAAATTGCTAAAAACGCATGTCAAAGAGGGCTACTAACAGTTTTTGCAGGGCTGCCCAAGCATAAAAACAAAAAAAAAATTCCATTTCTTGCTTGTTGTTGTTTTCCTTTCATTTGTGGCATTTACTAATTGTATTAGGAATCTTAATACCTTGTGAAAGGGATTTTGAGGTGGTAGGAGAAGTATGCTCTTCACCTTTAGGTGAATCAGAAAATCTTGACCCATCTTAAGGTTTTGGAAGCAAGGGGGTAATTGATTTCTTTGTTTGGTGTGTTTGGGAAAAATTCTTGAGATAGGGGAGTATGCTCTTCACCCTTGTGGTGAATCAAAAACCTTGAACCTCAAGTTTTGATCCATTTTGTTTAGTTTAGGAATCCTTTAGAGGGCCTGCTCTTGAGCAATCAAGAGGAACGACTCAAGTGGGGACAACCTTGTCATCATTCTCCTTGGTGGCAAGTGATTCCAACTCACTATAATCTCAAGGCTATCAAGGACACCAAAAACCTTGATAGACATAACACTTGTCTTCGTTTGATGTGAGTAGCTCATGGGATTGCGACCATGAGGAAAACATTGAACAAGAATGCTTAAGGTACTCTTGAGGCCGCGAGGTCCTAGTCCTTTATGAGGAGCAAGAGGGGTGTTGTGAACGGAAATCCTTATTAAGAACCATTAGATAGAAGCCACCCTCTTTTAGCCGCTTATCTTCTTAGTGCAAGGATTGATCCAAGTGGTTTACCCGGATCACCTTAAGATACTCACCATATGTGTCCCTTTGGTTGTGTCATTTTGACATTTCCATGACAAAGCCAATATCTCTTGTGGGCAACCACTTGGTGTGAGGCAAGGGGGCATCAAGTTGTGGGCTAAGTTGGTAAGTATTGAGCCTTGTCTTGTAGGTAGTAATTGCTTGAATTGTCTTCGATTGTGTGATACCAGTGTAAACGTTCTCAACATACAAACAATCGGTAGCATTCATAGGGTGCTTTTTCAATTTTGATATCACAAGTGTTTGTCTTGGCAAGGTTGCTTTTGCCCTTGTTTCAAGTGTTTGAAGACATGTTTGATCCTTTACTATTTGCAAACCTGTCCAAATGCTGTTGAATTTGTGACTGAAACCAAAAATATTAACCCTCAGACTGAAAATTTTGACCAAACAGACCCAAAAACGCAAATTTCACACAATTCTGGTCAAGAGTTGAATAATTCTGCAACAGTATCGCGCCCTGTAAGGCGAAGTATCGTGTGATACTTCGCATCTGCTATAAATATCGCCCTCTTTGGAGAGAAATATCGCGCGATAGTTCGCCCCTGACGGACTATCGCCCTGCCTGCCTGGATTATATCGCCCGATAGTGTTAAGAAGTATCGCCTGTCATAGGGCGAAGTATCGCACGGGTATAGTTTTATCGCCCTGGTAGCCTGGAGTATATCGCCTGGTTCATTTTTGTCGTGCTTAAATTTTGGTCAGTTTCAGTTGCTGTCAATTAGGCCAGGTCTTAGAACAGGCTTCTCACCCTGACGTTTGAGATCTGTCTTGACTCCAAATCTCTCGTTCTTAGTTCTCCGGGATAGCATCATTTGATTTACAAAGTCACTTTGGAATAATTGTCAAGTTAGAAAGCCATTCTTGGTGCCAAGGTTCATCTTTAAAATTGTTAGCTATATTCTGGGAAAATTTCAGTTCTCTTATTGTCCAAATCGCTTTCATTTTCAATTATCTTTTGGCCTAGTCCAACCTCCTGATTCAAAAGTGCAAGGGTAGTCACCCTTTGATTTGAAGCACCTCTTTGACAGTGTTGGTAAAGCCCCCTTTCTTTTCTTTTTTTCATCTTTCTTTGGACAATAGAGGATTTCGATTATCCTAGTTTGGTGTTGACACTTTGAAAGGTCACCTTATCATTGAGAATATCTCTCTTTCATGTCAGTTACGACAAGGTACCAAGTTAATCAAGGGAAGCGACCCCCTGTTGCCTTTAGCCAGTTACCACCTATCAAGACCCGTCGACAACCTAAGGGAAAATGACCCCTTTTTGACCAATCTCCTAAGAGTGAATCCGAAGTTTGTTTCAATCCGGGAGCTAACCCTAGTGAAGTGAGCACCTCTTTCATACCACTTTCATCAAGTATGGACATGAGTTACACTTTCACCCGACAACAAAGAGAAGCCATGAATCAAACTCTCAAGGATATCTTTCAATGACACAGAGGAGAGTATGGCGGTTCTTCTCATGCCAGTCCACCCAGGTCACCTCCTAACAACGCGAGGTATTTTGATGCTCATCAACGAGCTGAAAGACAGCATAAGTCAGCCCACTCAGATTCAGGGTCACAACACGAAGACCAGAACAATGAATCTAGTGATCACCATATCAACGCAGCTAATGCAATAAGGCATTCAAGACAAACCTCCCCACTTAAGGACACTTCTCGATATGCAAATACAAGATTAAGAAGCATTGAGAGAGAGAAGCAAGCCTACTTAGATGAACAGGCTGCAAAAAAGGAAAAATTCCGACAACTAGAGGAAGAGGAACGTGCATTGTTGGATATACAGAAAAGAGTCGCCCAAGAAGAAGAAGATAGACTCTATGCACAACAACTCCAAAGTCGATCTAACAGGAGGGGAGCCAATAGTGGGACCAACTCGCCCCCATCTACCCCTTCCCCTAGCCCTCGAAGAAGATCAAAGACACCCTCACGATCCCCAAGTCCTAGAGGAAGAAGGACTTCAAGATATGACCATCATAGGAGACAATCGTCTCATAGACATTCAAAGCAACCCTCCCAAGGAGCACATCATGGCTCACAACATGGAGGCAGTTATGCTAAATCTGATCATATGGACTTCATGACTATGCAACAAGAACCATCCTTTCAAGCCTATGTGGAGCAATACGTGGAACAAAACAAAGACCAATTTTTGGAAAGTCTTATCAACAAAGGCGCTAAAGTTCCATATAACTTTGATGTTCACCAAAAAATCAAGAAACAGAATCCTTCAACTGACGAGTTAATCTTACAAATGCAAAAGGATATAGACAGAATGAAGGCTCCCAAGAGTACATTTCATTTGGACTCCATATGTCCTAATCCCATTGACAAAAGTGTGGTGATGGTAGAATTTCCTAAGAAAGTTGAATTCCCAACATACGACAAATATGATGGCACAGGTGACCCTCATGACCATGTTCGACAATTCTACATAATGAGCTTTTCCTTTCACCACGAAGACTCCTACTTACTGAGATTATTCCCAAGGAGTTTAAAAGGTCAAGCCATGGAATGGTTCACCAACCTTTCCCCTCCAGTAAAGACATTTAGAGAACTTGTCCAAAGATTTGTGCAACATTTTGCTTACAATTTATCTAGGTCGGTCACCATGCTTGATTTGTGTAAACTTAAGCAAAATCAAGGGGAAACTTTTGTCACCTTTTTACAACGATGGAGGCGATTATGTTCAAAATACCCAAGGACAATCCCTGAAGAAGAGAGAATTGATATCATTGTGAACAATCTAATACCAGAACTCAAGTATGAAGTCAAGAAGATTCCATTTAATTCTTTTGATACTATGGTAGAGGTGGCATGTCGCATTGAGGATGTCCTAAAAGAACAAGGAATTTTGGCTAAACCAACAAATAACAACAATAGCCAAAATAACAATACTAATGGTAACAAGGACAAAAAGAACTCTTTTTGGAACAAAAACAAGCAAGTCGTCAACGACGGAGTTGTTGATTCATCTCAGGTCAAGAATGAAGGAGTTCTTAATCTCTCTCATGCAGTTCAAGCTATGAAGTTGCAAACATCGTCAACACAACAAGACAAACCTCAGTATCAAAAGAGATCTAAAACGGAGAAAAGACAATTCACTAAATTGGGAGAATCCTATGCAGATGTTTTTAAGACACTAGTCGCTCATAATCTGGTGCACCCACAGGATCCTACAAAACATCAAATACCAGATCCTTTACCTCATTGGTGGGATGCTAAGGCTTTTTGCGTTTTCCATAATGGGATTGGACACGACATAGAAAATTGTTTTAAACTTAAGCATCTTGTCCAAGACCTTATTGAGAAAGGACAATTACAAGTGGATGGGTTAACTACTAATGCAGACCATAAAGCCTTTAAGGAGCCCTTGCCTAAATATGAAAAAGGAGAGAATTCTAGCAGTAAGAATGGCAAGGCGGCTATTAACTATACATACACACATGCTGATAATGTGATTAACATGCTTGAAGTGGCTGACGATAATATCAACATGGTGAGAAAGAAAGATCCTCATGGACATAATATGACTAATGAAAGACCCGCTGTGGTGATAAGAGGTCCTCACTCACAAGGAATGCCCCAGTCCCTCAATGCGGTCACTAGGGGTCAGGCCCAAACACCCATTATCATCAAAGGTCCTAGCACTAGCAAGTCTAAACAGCCCGTGTCCAAAAGTGCTCCTCCAAAATCTGTCGTTGGTCCTGATTCCAATTATAACCTTATTGACCAACTACAACGTACACCCGCTCAGATATCCATTTTTGAGCTTTTAGAATTATCTCCTAAGCACAAGCGCGTCCTCGAGGATGCTTTGCGAGCAGCCAATGTCCCTAATAAATTAGCTATCGACCAATTCCGAAACATGGTCAACCATTTGGCTAGCCCTCATTTCCTCACCTTCTCAGAAGAAGATGACAAATCCATTAGTCACCCACATAATTTGGCCTTACACATCGAGGTCATGATTCATAAAACCTGTGTTAGGCGTGTACTGATAGATGGGGGTGCGGGGCTCAATATTTGTACTCTGAGTTTGCTGCTAGCTCTAGGGTATTCCGAGAATGTCATTGACACAAAGAAAAGAATCACAATCAAAGCATATGACGAAGCAGAAAGAAGTTCTAAGGGATTGGCTGTTTTGCCTATTCGTATTGGTCCTGTAGAAAGAGACATATTATTCCAAATTGTTGATGTTGGACCTCTCGCCTACAACATTTTGCTAGGTAGGCCATGGATTCATGAAATGCAGGCAGTCCCATCGACATATCACCAGTGTGTTAAGTTCCCCCATAACGGTGTAGAAATTTGCATCCCGGGAGACAGTGCTCTGTCAGTTAATAATATTTCTGCGGGATCACATGTACCTTTGAATAGAGAAGCTGACAATCCTAGTAGTTCACTTGAACAATGCAAGCAGAAATTCAAGACCATGGACCTTGGGATGGGAGATTATAAGATTGATTCTTTTACAAAAATGCCAATCTCTCCTAGGTCTTATGGGAGACCCTCCGCAAACGTGAAGCCTTCATCATCAGCAATGACGTTATTTGGGAAATTTGTTGAGTCTTCGGTCCCCATTCAAGAAGAGAAAGAGGAAGTTGCTGTAAGGAACTGGATATATCATGAAGAGAAATACAAACATAATGAGAATTTTGCTCCTTCACCTGAAACTTATGGGAAAGGATATACACTGGTTAAAAATATGGGATATCCGGGATTTGGTCCCCTTAGTCATAGGCTGGATGCTAAAGCTGAGCCTCTTGATCATGCTCTTTTTGGACGCAAAAATAAGTCCACGATCGGCTTAGGTTTTGAGAATAAGAAGAAGAAAGGTATCCCTGTCCCAATTACAACGGACAGCGACAGTGATGCAGATTATACACCCGATCTCTCCAACCAACAAGATGTGTCTGATGATTGGGTGCCTTCAACGAATCTCCTTTGGGGAGATTCCACAGATTTGATGCTTAATAGTCCTACTATCCCAGCTGCGACGGATAGTGATTGTGTGACTTCTAGATCGACAAAGGAAAATGTTACTATCCTAGCTGCGATGGATAGTACCAATACTAGCACTAGAGAAGGGGAAACCCTCCCTAACCTTGAGGCTTCTACATCACGAGGCCTAAATGATGACTCAGAGACAGACTCCCATGAATATGAATGGGATTCGCTTTCAGATGCAACAATTGATCTAGATGTGGATATTATCCACGCCTATAGTACCCAACCCGATGCAACTAACGATCCTAGTGTCAGACTAGAGGATTGCCCTCCTCAAATCGCCTTAGTAGACGACGCTTCGTTTGATAGGATGAGCCCCAATTCAGGTATCTTAGGAGAAGACTTGATGAGCTCCGATTATATGGTCACCAGAGATGACACCTTTCACATTCACAACATCGAACCTACCATTGATTGCCCCTTGTTCACTTTGACCTGATTGACTGGCCCCAGCGCCACCACGAGCCCACATTCCTCACATTTCGCAACGATTACGAACTTGCTTGCTATCTGAATGCTCTCGAACCCGTGGCTTCTTCCACCAGTGAACCAACAACCAGCATGACGGAGCCTGATATTAAGTACCTCAGTCTCAAAACAAAAGAGAAAAAGAAAAATAGGTCTGATGGCGAAAACCACTTTGTGGCGGTGTCAGAACCAAAAATAGTAAAAAGAAATGACGCATCCAAAGGTGAAAACCTCTTTGAGGCACCTAAGGATGGGGTACTTAATAACTTGCTGAGTTATTTCCAGGATAGATCATCAATCTTGATTGAACCAACAAAGCCGGTCAATCTAAACACAGAAGAAAATCCTCAGATAGTCCATCTTGCTCAGTCTTTATCAGAGGAAGAGACCAAGGCATATGTACAGTTTTTACAGAAAAAGAAAATTAATTTTGCATGGACCTACTCAGACATGCTAGGGCTTGACACAAATCTCATAATGCATCACTTATCTATAGCTCCAGGAGTCAAGCCAGTCAAACTGAGATTAAGAAAAATGCATCCACATATAGCTCTACTTGTCAAAGGAGAATTAGAAAAGCTTTTGAAAGCTGGATTTATTAGAGCCATCGATTATGAAGAATGGATCTCAAACATAGTACCGGTCTCTAAACATGATGGGTCCATTCGTGTCTGCACAGATTTTAGAGATCTAAACAAAGCCTGCCCAAAGGATGACTTTCCACTTCCAAACATTGACATGATAGTGGACCTGACGGCGGGCTATGACATATATTCCCTAATGGATGGTTTCTCGGGGTATAATCAAATCAAAATAGCTCCTGAAGACCAAGAGAAAACAGCATTCACATGTGCATGGGGAACCTACTATTGGAACGTCATGCCATTCGGGTTAAAGAATGCAGGAGCAACCTACCAAAGAGCTATGACAACTATCTTTCATGATATGATGCACAAAAATATGGAAGATTATGTGGATGATACCTTGGCAAAATCAAGAAAAAGGGACACACACCTCAATGATCTGGAAGTAATTCTAGATCGTATGGAACAATTTCAACTCAGATTGAATCCAAAGAAGTGCGCATTTGGCGTCACCTCAGGCAAACTTTTAGGATTCATAATATCAGCAAAAGGTATCGAGGTTGATCCCGAAAAAGTCCAAGCAATCCTAGATATGCCACCTCCTCGAAATATCAGCCAAATGAGAAGTCTTCAAGGACGTCTTCAATCAATTAGGAGGTTTATTTCTCAGCTTGCAGATAGAGCGCAACCCTTCAACAAGACATTGCATAAGGGTGCTTCTTGTGTTTGGAACGAAGATTGTCAAAAGAGCGTAGAACAGATCAAACAATACTTGGCTAATCCTTCGATCTTAATGCCTCCTATTCCAGGAAAACCATTGCTTCTATATATCTCAGCTACAGAAACTTCCTTGGGGGCATTATTGGCTCAAACAGATGATACTGGGAAAGAACGGGCCATCTACTATATCAGTCGTACTCTAGTCTCTTATGAGATCAATTACAATAATATTGAGAAGTCTTGTCTCGCGGTGGTGTTTGCTTCTCAAAAGTTGCGCCACTACATGCTTGCTCATACCATACACTTGGTTGCCAAAATTGATCCCCTTAAATATTTGCTTGGTAAGGCTACCCTGACGGGTAGGCTTGCTAAATGGATGATGGTCCTCACTGAATTTGACATAGAGTACGTTGAAAGGAAGGCAATAAAAGGGCAAGCTATTGCTGACCAATTAGCTGATTTTCCAATCCAGGATAGTATGCCAGTCCAAGTGGAATTCCCAAATGAACACATCTTATATACCACTACTCGCACTTGGACAATGTTCTTTGATGGCTCCCGCATGCAAAATGGATCAGGTGCTGGAGTGTTATTTGTTTCTCCACATGGGTACAACATTCTGAAGTCTTATAAACTATTATTCCCATGTACCAATAATATTGCAGAATATGAAGCTTTAACCAATGGCTTGAAAATGGCTATAGAATGGAATATCACAGAATTACATGTCTTTGGGGATTCTCAGCTAATCATCAACCAAGTCAATGAAGAGTATCAAACCAAGGATGACAAATTGATACCCTATAAAAAGATGGTTGATTCTTTGAAACGCTATTTCACCTTTGTGACGTTTCAACAAATCCCTACGACGGAGAACAAAGCTGCAGACGCCATGGCCACATTAGCTTCACTTCTTCAGTTGGAGACACATGAATCCAGATTTGAATTCCTGGTGGAAGAGTTACACCATCCCATCTTTGACTCATCTAAAAGCCGTGTCATTTGTGCCATTATCACACACGAGTCTTCCCGATATGGTGCTATCTATTCATATCTTCGTGATGGCATCATCCCTGACACATTCACCCGCTCCGAACGCCGAAACCTCATCCGTAACACCTCTCGCCACACCCTCATCTCTGGTGACTTATATAGAAGGGGTTTAGATGGGACACTCCTTAGGTGCTTGGAAAAGGAGGAATCCAACCAAGCGTTAGCTGACATCCACGAGGGCATTTGTGGTGGGCATTCTAATGGTCTTGCCATGGCCCGAAGGTTGCTTAGGGCGGGATATTATTGGCCCACAATGCAGATAGACGCAGTCACCTTTGCTAAGTCATGTGAAAAATGTCAGAAACACGGCAACCTGATTCATGCTCCGGGTAGGGAGCTGATCCCTTCTATTTCTCATTGGCCATTTCAGCGCTGGGCCTTTGATCTGGTTGGGCAAATTCACCCCAACTCATCAGGTGGACACAAGTTCATTATTACTGCCACTGACTACTTCACAAAATGGGTGGAGGCCGTACCACTTTTTGTTGCTTCAGGAAGGACCATTTCTTTGTTCATCTTGAATCATATCATTTGCCGATTTGGAGTGCCTTCTGAGATCATTACTGACAATGGAGGTCAATTTAAAAATAAAGACCTAAAGCACCTATGCAAAAAGTTTAAAATCAAGCAACATTGGTCCTCCATATATTTCCCACAAGGAAACGGACAGGCCGAAGCTTCTAACAAAACCATTCTTAAGATTCTTCATAGAACAGTACACAAGAATGGTAGGGATTGGCACTTACAAATCAATCCAGCACTATGGGCTTACCGAACAAGTATTCGCACACCTACAGGAGCCACTCCTTTCTCTCTCACCTATGGCGCTGAAGCAATATTACCTTTAGAAGTCGAGATACCATCCCTCAGAGTCTCACTCAAAGGTTTGATTACAGATGAGGATTACCGTGCCATGAGGTTGCAGGAACTAGAACTTCTAGATGAGAAGCGTAAGGCTTCCTTTGATCATATGAGAGCGTATCAGAAGCGTATGTCCAAGGCATTCAACAAGAAGGTTCGCCCTAGAGAATTTCAAATAGGTGATCTTGTTTTACGAGAAAACCCTAAGAACCAGCAAAATAGAGAGCAAAAGGGCAAGTTTGAACCTAACTGGCTTGGACCCTATGTCATCACAGCTGCTTTTGGTACTGGTGCGTATTTACTGTCAGATCCTGATGGAGAACAGCTCCCTGATCCCATCAACATTGTGCACCTTAAGAAGTTCTATCCTTGATGCCCGTTCTGTCTGGGGGCACCTTTTGTATATATCTTATTGGTCCTGAAAAAATACCAAAAAAATTGATATATGATGTTGAAAAAATCCTAAAAAAAGCATAAAAAGTCCTGAAAAAACTACAAAAAAATAAAAAAAATGAAAAAATGAAAAAAGATTCCAAGTGGTGAAAACCTGGAAACAGGCGCTACTTGAGGCCTTTGCACCCCTATTTGTTAGCATGCGTCCTCGACACTTAACCACTTTCCATCATGCCTTGACCTTATTTGGCTTAGTCTGAAATTGGTCTTTGTCTTTGTCTAGGGGGCATAACTGTTCGCATAGGTCCTTTTGGCGCGTTTGTCTCTTGGGGCATTTCACAACAGGTGTTTTTCAACACCACCCCAAACAGTGTTTTTCAACACTACCCTTGCGTCGAGTGTTTCTTAACACTTATCAGATGTCTTACCCAACAGTCTCGCATGCTGCGATATTTCTCATTTGCAGATATGATACTCAGAGTTTGACTCTATGACCAACACACACGCACTTAAACAATCAACTCGCTGGCGATATGATGACTTTATTTTTCTTTGTGTGCTGTCTATGAGGATTTCTTTGATGAGTGATCTCTCCCTGAGAAGTTTTCGATGATGCATAGCTAGAAGACTGAGGGAATGAGAACATGTTTTCTTTCTTTATCTACTTGTGGGTATATTTTGTTGATCCTAACTGTCATGAGCATTTATGCTGGTCCTACTTGACACTATGGATTGACAAGGTATTATCCTTGACTGTTTTGCGAGTGCATGCTTTTAGCTATCCTGACTTTCATGTGTCTTGATACAAGCATAATCTCGCCATATCAAACTTAGGTAATCTTACTGCATTAGTCATCTTGACCTATATGTCTTTGATGCCTAGGTAAGATTTCCACATTTTTATCTGATAAAGATCATATTCATATCCACATAGTAATGCTAGTGTGCATTGTATGATCTTACGACGCTACCAATAACGCTCGATGATGATAATTAGATGTCTATAAGCGTTGTGACCTTGCAAGTCAACCACTTTCATAGTAGCTTGCATTTTTAGGGTCATGTTAGTCTAGTCTTGCATCTTGCACATGGAGAGAGCTCTCCTTTTCATCCTACATGGACCTGTTAGTCAACTGCGCTCACTTTCTCTCCTTCTTGATCATGTCTTTCGCTCCTTGTCTTTTTCATCTCGAACCTGTTCCTGTTCATCACAAGTGGTTAATCACATCATCATATCTATATTACAAACCGTCATTTTCAAAAAACATAAGTCCACATCATACATATGAGAATTAAACATACAACTATGAGAGAGAACATACATAAGCACATACATAAGCATTTTGAGCAAAATGACAAGACAATATACATAAACTGATACATCCATCACAAGTGAGACAAATACACATGATACATCGAACATCCAGTAATCTCATAAATCAATAAATGTCATGATATACAATATGAGATCCCAAAATCTGGATCAAAAGTCTCAAAATATGTCCAAACAACCTAAGACCTAACCCTAAGACTCGCTACCACCCTCGTGAGGAGCTCGTGGTGGTGGAGGAGGCATAGCTCTCCTATCAAATGCCACATCTGATACCCGTGCCCGCTGAGAGTATGATGGTGCTCTCTCACCCTCTGGGACGGCCTGCAGATATAACCCGTGATAGTAAGCAGCCCTCGCTGACTCCCATTGGAGCTCCAGTGCCTCGGTCTGTGCCATCGCCTCACGGCGTGCTATCTCTGCTCTGAGATCAGCTATCTGCTGATCCCGCTCTGCCCTCAGATCCAAGAGCTGCTGATCTCTCACAGCTATGGTGGTCCGCAGCTGCTGTATCTCGGTCTCCCGAGCCTGTATCTGGGCTCTCAGGTCCTCTCCCCCCGCAGGCTGCTCCTGCTGTACCTCTGCCTGCCGGCGAGCTGGTCTCGCCTCCTCCTCAGGAGTGGCTGATCTCTGTCCCCGTGGCCGTTTCCGGCCACCTGATCCTGACCCCTCTCCTCTCTCCATCCTCCTCCCTCTCCCCCTCCCGCCGTCCCCTCCATCTCCTCTCTCCTCTCCTCCGTCCCCTCCGTCCCCTCCATCTCCTCCCTCTCCTCCCGGCGCTGGCACCTGAGCATCTGGTACTGTAAATCGAGGGAATGGTACCCTCCGCCGCTCTGCTCTGTAGGCTCCATCAGCCCCTGCGTCTGCCACATCTGGGAAATAATCCCAAGGCTCGCTCCTGATAGCTGTTGTCTCTGCGACAGCCTGCTGATAATCCAGCATGGGTAGCCACCCATGCCCCTCCTCGTCTCTGGCCCTGGCATATGTGGTAGTCTCTGTCGAGACTCGCTGCTGCCTCCCGAACTACCGCCACACCCGACTGATGCAAAACCTCTCTATGATATCCGCATATCGACCTACCAGTGGCCGACTGCACAGCATATAACTCAGCTCCTCTGCAGCATCCCCCAAACCTCAACCTCCCTGTATGGCCTCCATGTGAATGAGGCTATCTCATCCAGAATCCGCCGATAGTAGGTCACATCCCTTGAATGGGCATGTGATATAAACCCGATGTACCTGTAAATGAATGGGTACCTCCTCTCCCTCGGCTGAACCCTGGGACGCACTACAGCAATGTGCTCCCATGCCCATACCTGTGCCAGGATGGCACCACATGCCCATGTCCGACCGTCCCTATAGACGATCTCGTGCAGCTCATGATACATCTCTGCCAAGATCGCAGGCCCCCATGCCATCCGTCGAGGCCTGCCTACCAAGTCTACCAGTAGTCTGCCCCATCCGAGCGGGAATCCCTTCTGACTGTGATCAGTCATCAGGATCTGTGAAATAATCGATGCCACAATACATGGCACCGGATAATCTCGACCGAAGTCATCAAGCAGTCGCTCCCAGCTGACATGCCTGTCTAGGATGGTCACATCCTGAAACATCTCCTAAATCAATCGACGCCCCTCAATGACGTCCTGATCATAGTATACCTGTGACAACACATAAATCATGTTAGTTTTCATCCTCTGGAAACATTACATTTTACATGACTATCTCAAAAACATGATTATACTTACAGGCTTTCCGTGGCATGGAACTCGGAGGATCCTATAGACATCCTCCAGTGTGATGGACGCCTCGCCTGTAGGAAGGTGGAAGGTGTTGTGCTCGCTGTGCCATCTCTCGGCCAGCGCAGTCAACAACCCATGGTCTGCTCAGATATAGGGGTACCTCAACAGATACCGGAATCCCATAGCCCTGATATCGGCATTGCCCGGATCATCCAGATCTCGAACACACCGCAACCCAGTCACCTTCGGCGCTCTGATGATGAGCGCCGAAAAAACCTCCTGCAAGCCAAAACCAAACCCGTTGTTAGTACATATCATGATGGATGTCCAAAAAAAAAAACTCAGTATAAAACATCTTAAAAACGTAACATTGTCTAGACCCATGTCATTTTTGCTCAAAAATGCATTAAATATCAAAATTTTCAACTGGGCGATATTTTTTTTTGGAGAAGTATCGTGCGATACTTCTCCCTATAGTGGGGCGATAAACCTTGTGTCGAGCGATACTTCGCCCAGTATCGCGCGATCTTTCGCCCAGTATCGTGCGATACTGGTGTCTAAAGCGTGCGATACTTTTGGGGCACGCGAAGTATCGCGCGATACTTCTCCCCAAAGCGCGCGATACTTCTAAAGTATCGCGCGATATTTCGCACAACAAAAAAATTTTGAAATTTAAAATTTGATAAAAACGTGCTAAAAAAACTATTAAATGCTAGAAATGATCAAAAAGCTCGAGTTTTTCGAAAACATACCGGGGCAGGATAGTGTGGTGGCCGGTTATGCAACCGGGCGCGCTCGAATCGATGCCTGTGGACGGGAACTCCTGCTTGTTGAGCCATTTTCTCTCTCTAAAGCTCTGAAATTCTCAAATCACTAAAAGACAAATGATTTTTGAAAATGACATTTTGACCCCTTTTATAGCATGTTGACTTTTTGACCTAATTTTCAAAACACCTCAGAATTGCGCAAAAATTGCACCCCTAGCTAATTTCGACGTCCTGGATCCATTTTCGGACTCGAAATCGAAATCTGAGGTCATCTTCATAGTCAAAATCGTGTTTCAAATTCTTTCCCCCCTTCTGCGCAGTTGGCTGATCTTTTGAGGCCTAATCTTTTAATCTTTGCTGGGGCATTGTCATTCCTTCCTTTTCATGTCTTCCAAACTTCTAGTCTTTCATTCATGCTATTTCTAGTCTTCTATTTCTATTCTTCTACTTCCTCACTGGGGCATGTTTCATTGCCTAATGGTTAACCTATTGACCCTTACCTTTGATTGTGATTTTATTATGATTTGATCAACCTTATCAACTTTCTGTCTCTCCTCTACTTGATTTCGATTTCGATTCCGAGGGGGCAGTACTTATGGGATTCTCATCCCCAATTGCTTGATTTTCCTGATTCAGACATCTTTTGTGAGCTTTTGCTCAAAACTTGAGATTCTTATCTCTCATTTTTAGACTTGATTATTGCTTAGCAGCGACGGTGATAGTTTTGTCTAAAGCTTGATTTGCACCTAGCAGCGACGGTGTTGGTCTAAGCTTTTGTTTATGTTTGTCCAGATGTGATCCCGAATTGACCTCATATCTGAGTTGTTTTGTGATCCTAAATCGATCTCACATTTCAATTCTTCTTTGACTGCATGTGTTCCCAAATCGATCACACATTAGTCAAAGAGGGGCAAATGTATGCACCCTAAAATGGTCGCCTAGACTTTGGGCCCCATTTATTCAATTTATCAACCCTGAATCATTTTTATCAATAATCAATATTTTCAACATTATCAATCTCTTGATCAAATCCTAATTTCGATCATATATTGGATTTTTATCCTATGGGCTAACCATTTATCCTAAGTCTTTATTTGATTAAAAGGAATATTTCCTCCCCTTTTAATAAATAAAAAGCCCCCACTTTTCCTCTTATCCTAAGTTGCACAAATAAAGCATTATTCATATTTTATAAAAAGGGAAAAAGCACTTTTGTCTCACATGAGGCTCAAAAGTCAACACTTCACTCTCATTGGAGGATATTTGTGCACATGGATTGCTCCTTTTTCAACCTCCACCGCTGATTAAGACCTTTTGCCTCTTAATCTCCATGGTTCATTTCTCCTCATTTCTTATAAAAGGAGAGCTCTCTCCTTCATTTGGATATCCTTGTTTTATGCTATTGTTATGCTGCAGGTTTTGGAGCTCTCTTTGAAGACACTCAAGCTTTGAAGCCTTGACATTCTTAGTTGCATTTCATAATAGTTTTGCTTTCATAGTTGCATTCATGGCATCTTAGTGTAGATTCCCTTTTATGCAATCTCACATAGTCTAAATAGGAGGCATTGTAATCCATTGCTATTTCCTTTCATAGCTTAGATTTGCATTCTCATATAGTTTGCATTGCATTTCGTATTGGATTCTTGGAGATATTGGCATTGTTGCCCTTGTCTTCACGTGAATCTCTCATTGTGTGGTTGACTAGCAAGGTCACTTTCTTGTAGCTCTAGCTGAGAGCAAAACTCATAGTCCCTTGCAACTCCATGCATAGAGAGCTATGAGCCGCTTTGTGAGGCCTCACTCTTGAGCAACCTTGCATGTAATGGTTCATAGAAGTGCATATTTTAGTGTGTACAACTAGTAGCTCGGCTTTGACAATATGTGCTTAAAATTTTTTTTAGGTATGGAATGAGTTCGGTTTGCAACTCTGTGACCTGATCGATGATGTGCTCTTCTTGGTTCCTTAAATCTACTATCAACCGCCAAAGTTCCTGAACTTGGTGAATATGCTTTGAGAAAGCATTTGGCTCAGTTATAGCTATTGTTGTACTTAGCTTTATTTCAGCTTCCAACCCTTTTATCTTTTCACTGACTTCTACAGTGAAGGTGTCTAAAGTACAAAGCTTAATCAAGATTTGACAAATTATCTAGGTGATAGATTTCATTGCAGTGATTACCTCAAATAATTTGACCTTCTATAATGCCACGTCTAGGATGATTTTCTTAGCTAATTTGTTTTGAATCCTAGATTCTTCCCTTTCTTCAATCCTTTTGTCTGCTTCAATATCTGGGGCATTGATCTTCTCAGTGAGTGTGGAAAGTTGATCTATGACGGGAGTATTCTCATCAATGTTTACCTCAAGTACTACCTGTTGTAAAATATCCCTCACATCAGTTAATACTTCTTTGCGTTTGTGCTCTTGCTTCAAATTTTCTTGTGTCGCCTTCCTTGAACATAACTCACCATATTTACTTAGTTCCTCGGGGCTTAGGGTCATCAGGTCACATTCAGGTATAACTATCACTTCATCTATGGTGACCAGCCCTTTTCCTTTCTTCTTTTTCTTCGGTGTGAAAGGTGACTTCTTCTTAATAACAACAATAGTTTTATCTCCACTCTTCGGAGTATCCTTCTCGGTTGACACATTTGCTTCCTTCTTCTACTCCTCAGTGACCGATGTCTCGGTTGAATGAGTGGGAGCCTCAGATGTAGTGTCAGGTGGGTTCACCTCGGTTGGTTTTGTTTCTTCTATTTCCTTGGTTTCTATAGATTGTGCCTCTATTTGATTAGACTCATTTGTATCTGCTGTATGCACCCTAAAATGGTTGCCTAGACTTTGGGCCCCATTTATTTGATTTATCAATCCTGAATCATTTTTATCAATAATCAATATTTTCAACAATATCAATTTCTTGATCAAGTCCTAATTTCGATCATATATTGGATTTTTATCCTATGGGCTAACCATTTATCCTAAGTCTTTATTTGATTAAAAGGAATATTTCCTCCCCTTTCAATTAAATAAAAAGCCCCACTTTCCTCTTATCCTAAGTTGCACAAATAAAGCATTATTCCTATTTTATAAAAAGGGAAAAAGTACTTTTTGTCTCACATGAGGCTCAAAAGTCAACACTTCACTTTCATTGGAGGATGTTTGTGCACATGGATTGCTCCTCTTTCAACCTCCACCGCTGATTAAGACTTTTGCCTCTTAATCTCAATGGTCCATTTCACCTCATTTCTTATAAAAGGAGAGCTCTCTCCTTCATTTGCATATCCATATTTTATGCTATTGTTATGCTGCAGGTTTTCTAGGTACATTTGGAGCTTTTTGAAGACATTGAAGACTTGTTGCTTTCATCATTTTAATTGCATTTCATAATAGTTTTGCTTTCATAGTTACATTCATGGCATCATAGATTAGATTTCCTTTTTATGCAATAGAATAGATCTCACATAGCTTAATTAGGGGCTTGGAATCTATTGTACTTCTTTTCATAGCTTAGTTTGCACTTCATTTGATAGATTAGTCTTGCACATTCATACTAGTTGCATTTGCATTTCATTTCCATTTAGATTCTTGGAGATATTGGCATTGTTGCCCTTGTCTTCATTGTGAATCTCTCATTGTGTGGTTGACTAGCAAGGTCACTTTCTTGTAGCTCTAGCTGAGAGCAAAACTCATAGTCCCTTGGAACTCCATGCATAGAGAGCTATGAGCCGCTTTGTGAGGCCTCACTCTTGAGTAACCTTGCATGTAATGGTTCATAGAAGTGCATATTTTAGTGTGTACATTTCTGGCGCCCATCGTGGGGCTCGAACCCACGACCACATTTCTGGCGCCCACCGTGGGGCAGAGTAGATTAGCTTTGTCCTTTTTAATTCTGCATTTTTCATCATTTTCGGATTAATTTTCGGAAAAATTTGCGTCTCTGGTTTTCTATCTTAGATTATCGCGTGACACTTCTCAGAAATATCGCGCGATATACTTCCTGTCTTGGCGCGATAGTTCGCTCGGAAAGTGTATCGCACTCATATATTGACTTCTGTCGCCTGACATCGGGTGAAGTATCGCCTGTCATCGTGTGAAGTATCGCTCGACTGAGAAGTATCGCCCGACTATAGGAAACTGTATCGCACGATACTGTTGAAGACTGAGAAACATCGCCTGGTCTGGCAGAGATTTGCGCTTTCAGTTTTTTTTCTGAATTCGATTATTTTAGCTTGCTGTTTTGTTTTGCTTTGTTTAGATAGGTCTAACCTACATCTTTTAGCTTGAATCCATCAGATTATTGCACATTTACATTTGGATTTTGATTTTGCTAACATTGTGGGCCTAACAAGTTGTGTTTGTAGCTGCTCTCCTTTGCTTGAAAATTGCTAAAAACGCATGTCAAAGAGGGCTACTAACAGTTTTTGCAGGGCTGCCCAAGCATAAAAATAAAAAAAAATAAAATTTTTGCTTGTTGTTATTTTCCTTTCATTTGTGGCATTTACTAATTGTATTAGGAATCTTAATACCTTGTGAAATGGATCTTGAGGTGGTAGGAGAAGTATGCTCTTCACCTTTAGGTGAATCAGAAAATCTTGACCCATCTTAAGGTTTTGGAAGCAAGGGGGTAATTGATCTCTTTGCTTGGTGTGTTTGGGAGAGATTCTTGAGATAGGGGAGTATGCTCTTCACCCTTGTGGTGAATCAAAAACCTTGAACCTCAAGATTTGATCCATTTTTGTTTAGTTTAAGAATCCTTTAGCGGGCCTGCTCTTGAGCAATCAAGAGGAACGACTCAAGTGGGGACAACCTTGTCATCATTCTCCTTGGTGGCAAGTGATTCCAACTCACTATAATCTCAAGGCTATCAAGGACACCAAAAACCTTGATAAACATAACACTTGTCTTCGTTTGATGTGAGTAGCTCATGGGATTGCGACCATGAGGAAAACATTGAACAAGAATGCTTAAGGTACTCTTGAGGCCGCGAGGTCCTAGTCCTTTATGAGGAGCAAGAGGGGTGTTGTGAACGGAAATCCTTATTAAGAACCATTAGATAGAAGCCACCCTCTTTTAGCCGCTTATCTTCTTAGTGCAAGGATTGATCCAAGTGGTTTACCCGGATCACCTTAAGATACTCACCATATGTGTCCCTTTGGTTGTGTCATTTTGACATTTCCATGACAAAGCCAACATCTCTTGTGGGTAACCACTTGGTGTGAGGCAAGGGGGCATCAAGTTGTGGGCTAAGTTGGTAAGTATTGAGCCTTGTCTTGTAGGTAGTAATTACTTGAATTGTCTTCGATTATGTGATACCAGTGTAAACGTTCTCAACATACAAACAATCGGTAGCATTCATAGGGTGCTTTTTCAATTTTGATATCACAAGTGTTTGCCTTGGCAAGGTTGCTTTTGCCCTTGTTTCAAGTGTTTGAGACCATGTTTTGATCCCTTGCTGTTTGCAAACCTACCGAAATTCTGCTGATACCATGACTGAAATCAAAAACATCAACCCTCAGACTAAAAATTTTGACCAAACAGACCCAAAAATGCAAATTTCACACAATTCTGGTCAAGAGTTGAATAATTCTGCAACAGTATCGTGCCCTGTAAGGTGAAGTATCATGCGATACTTCGCGCATGCTAGAAATATCGCCCCCTTTGAAGAGAAATATCGCGCGATAGTTCGCCCCTGACGGACTATCGCCAGACCTGCCTGGAGTATATCGCCCGAAAGTGTTAAGAAGTATCGCCTGTCATAGAGCGAAGTATCGCACGGGTATAGGTTTATCGCCCTAGTAGCCTGGAGTATATCGCCTAGTTCATTTTTGTCGTGCTTAAATTTTGGTCAGTTTCAGTTGCTGTCAATTAGGCCAGGTCTTAGAGCAAGCTTCTCACCCTGACGTTTGAGATCTGTCTTGACTCCAAATTTTTGGTTCTTAGTTCTCCGGGATAGCATCATTTGATTTACAAAGTCACTTTGGAATAATTGTCAAGTTAGAAAGCCATTCTTGGTGCCAAGGTCCAACTTTAAAATTGTTAGCTATATTCTGGAAAAATTTTAGTTCTCTTATTGTCTAAATCGCTTTCATTTTCAATTATCTTTTGGCCTAGTCCAACCTCCTGATTCAAAAGTGCAAGGGTAGTCACCCTTTGATTTGAAGCACCTCTTTGACAGTGTTGGTAAAGCCCCTTTTTTTTTTCTTTTTTTCATTTCTCTTTGGACAATAGAGGATTTCGATTATCCTAGTTTGGTGTTGACACTTTGAAAGGTCACCTTATCATTGAGAATATCTCTCTTTCATGTTAGTTACGACAAGGTACCAAGTTAATCAAGGGAAGCGACCCCCTGTTGCCTTTAGCCAGTTACCACCTATCAAGACCCGTCGACAACCTAAGGGAAAAGGACCCCTTTTTGACCAATCTCCTAAGAGTGAATCCGAGGTTTGTTTCAATCCGGGAGCTAACCCTAGTGAAGTGAGCACCTCTTTCATACCACTTTCATCAAGTATGGACATGAGTTACACTTTCACCCGACAACAAAGAGAAGCCATGAATCAAACTCTCGAGGATATCTTTCAACGACACAGAAGAGAGTATGGTGGTTCTTCTCATGCCAGTCCACCCGGGTCACCTCCTAACAACGCGAGGTATTTTGATGCTCATCAACGAGCCGAAAGACAGCATAAGTCAGCTCACTTAGATTCAGGGTCACAACACGAAGACCAGAACAATGAATCTAGTGATCACCATATCAACGCAGCTAATGCAATAAGGCATTCAAGACAAACCTCCCCACTTAAAGACACTTCTCGATATGCGAATACAAGATTGAGAAGCATTGAGAGAGAGAAGCAAGCCTACTTAGATGAACAGGATGCAAAAAAAGAAAAATTCCGACAACTAGAGGAAGAGGAACGTGCATTGTTGGATATACAGAAAAGAGTCACCCAAGAAGAAGAAGATAGACTCTATGCACAACAACTCCAAAGTTGATTTAACGGGAGGGGAGCCAATAGTGGGATCAACTCGCCCCCATCTACCCCTTCCCCTAGCCCTCGAAGAAGATCAAAGACACCCTCACGATCCCCAAGTCCTAGAGGAAGAAGGACTTCAAGATATGACCATCATAGGAGACAATCGTCTCATAGACATTCAAAGCAACCCTCCCAATGAGCACATCATGGCTCACAACATGGAGGCAGTTATGCTAAATTTGATCATATGGACTTCATGACTATGCAACAAGAACCATCCTTTCAAGCCTATGTGGAGCAATACGTGGAACAAAACAAAGACCAATTCTTGGAAAGTCTTATCAACAAAGGCGCTAAAGTTCCATATAACTTTGATGTTCACCAAAAAATCAAGAAACAGAATCCTTCAACTGATGAGGTGATCTTACAAATACAAAAGGATATAGACAGAATGAAGGCTCCCAAGAGCACATTTCATTTGGACTCCATATGTCCTAACCCCATTGACAAAAGTGTGGCGATGGTAGAATTTCCTAAGAAAGTGGAATTCCCAACATACGACAAATATGATGGCACTGGTGACCCTCACGACCATGTTCAACAATTCTACATAATGAGCTTTTCCTTTCACCATGAAGACTCCTACTTGCTGAGATTATTCCCAAGGAGTTTAAAAGGTCAAGCCATGGAGTGGTTCACCAACCTTTCCCCTCCAGTAAAGACATTTAGAGAACTTGTCCAAAGATTTGTGCAACATTTCGCTTACAATTTATCTAGGTCGGTCACCATGCTTGATTCGTGTAAACTTAAGCAAAATCAAGGGGAATCTTTTGTCACCTTTTTACAATGATGGAGGCGATTGTGTTCGAAATACCCAAGGACAATCCTTGAAGAAGAGAGAATTGATATCATTGTGAACAATCTAATACCAGAACTCAAATATGAAGTCAAGAAAATCCCATTTAATTCCTTTGATACTATGGTAGAGGTGGCATGTCGCATTGAGGATGTCCTAAAAGAACAAGGAATTTTGGCTAAACCAACAAATAACAACAATAGCCAAAATAACAATACTAATGGTAACAAGGACAAAAAGAACTCTTATTGGAACAAAAACAAGCAAGTCGTCAACGACGGAGTTGTTGATTCATCTCAGGTCAAAAATGAAGGAGTTCTTAATCTCTCTCATGCAGTTCAAGCTATGAAGTTGCAAACATCGTCAACGCAACAAGACAAACCTCAGTATCAAAAGAGATCTAAAACGGAGAAAAGACAATTCACTAAATTGGGAGAATCCTATGCAGATGTTTTTAAGACACTAGTTGCTCATAATCTGGCGCACCCACAGGACCCTACAAAACATCGAATACCAGATCCTTTACCTCATTGTTGGGATGCTAAGGCTTTTTGCATTTTCCATAATGGGATTGGACACGACATAGAAAATTGTTTTAAACTCAAGCATCTTGTCCAAGACCTTATTGAGAAAGGACAATTACAAGTGGATGGGTTAACTACTAATGCAGACCATAAAGCCTTTAAAGAGCCCTTGCCTAAATATGAAAAAGGAGAGAATTCTAGCAGTAAGAATGGCAAGGCGGCTATTAACTATACATACACACATGCTGATAATGTGATTAACATGCTTGAAGTGGCTGACAATAATATCAACATGGTGAGAAAGAAAGATCCTTATGGACATAATGTGGACTCAATTCCTATGACTAATGAAAGACCCGCTGTGGTGATAAGAGGTCCTCACTCACAAGGAATGCCCCAGTCCCTCAATGCTGTCACTAGGGGTCAGGCCCAAGCACCCATTATCATCAAAGGTCCTAGCACTAGCAAGTCTAAATAGCCCGTGTCCAAAGGTGCTCCTCCAAAACCTGTCGTTGGTCCTGATTCCAATTATAACCTTATTGACCAACTACAACGTACACCCGCTCAGATATCCATTTTTGAGCTTTTAGAATTATCTCCTAAGCACAAGCGCGTCCTCGAGGATGCTTTGCGAGCAGCCAATGTCCCTAATAACTTAGATATCGACCAATTCCAAAACATGGTCAACCATTTGGCTAGCCCTCATTTCCTCACCTTCTCAGAAGAAGATGACAAATCCATTAGTCACCCACATAATTTGGCCTTACACATCGAGGTCATGATTCATAAAACCCGTGTTAGGCGTGTACTGATAGATGGGGGTGTGGGGCTCAATATTTGTACCCTGAGTTTGCTGCTAGCTCTAGGGTATTCCGAGAATGTCATTGACACAAAGAAAAGAATCACAATCAAAGCATATGACGAAGCAGAAAGAAGTTCTAAGGGATTGGCTGTTTTGCCTATTCGTATTGGTCCCGTAGAAAAAGACATATTATTCCAAATTGTTGATGTTGGACCTCTCACCTACAACATTTTGCTAGGTAGGCCATGGATTCATGAAATGCAGGCAGTCCCATCGACATATCACCAGTGTGTTAAGTTCCCCCATAACGGTGTAGAAATTTGCATCCCTGGAGACAGTGCTCTATCAGTTAATAACATTTCTGCGGGATCACATGTACCTTTGAATAGAGAAGCTGACAGTCCTAGTAGTTCACTTGAACAATGCAAGCAAAAATTCAAGACCATGGACCTTGGGATGGGAGATTATAAGATTGACTCTTTTACAAAAATGCCAGTCTCTCCTAGGTCTTATGGGAGACCCTCCCCAAATGTGAAGCCTTTGTCATCAGCAATGACGTTATTTGGGAAATTTGTTGAGTCTTCGGTCCCCATTCAAGAAGAGAAAGAGGAAGTTGCTGTAAGGAACTGGATATATCATGAGGAGAAATACAAACATAATGAGAATTTTGCTCCTTCACCCGAAACTTATGGGAAAGGATATACACTGGTTAAAAATATGGGATATTCGGGATTTGGTCCCCTTAGTCATAGGATGGACGCTAAAGCTGAGCCTCTTGATCATGCTCTTTTTGGACGCAAAAATAAGTCCACGATCAGCTTAGGTTTTGAGAATAAGAAGAAGAAAGGTATCCCTGTCCCAGCTGCAATGGACAGTGACAGTGATGCAGATTATACGCCCGATCTCTCCAACCAACAAGATGTGTCTGATGATTGGGTGCCATCAACGAATCTCCTTTGGGGAGATTCCACAGATTTGATGCTTAATAGTCCTACTATCCCAGCTGCGACGGATAGTGATTGTGTGACTTCTAGATCGACAAAGGAAAGTGTTACTATCCTAGCTGCGATGGATAGTACCAATACTAGCACTAGAGAGGGGGAAACCCTTCCTAACCTTGAAGCTTCTACATCACGAGGCCTAAATGATGACTCAGAGACAGACTCCCATGAATATGAATGGGATTCGCTTTCAGACGCAACAATTGATCTAGACGTGGATATTATCCATACCTATAGTACCCAACCTGATGCAACTAACGATCCTAGTGTCAGACTAGAGGATTGCCCTCCTCAAATCACCTTAGTAGACGACGCTTCGTTTGATAGGATGAGCCCCAATTCAGGTATCTTAGGAGAAGACTTGATGAGCTCCGATTATATGGTCACGAGAGATGACACCTTTCGCATTAACAACATCGAACCTACCATTGACTTACCCCTTGTTCACTTTGACCTGATTGACTGGTCTCAGCGCCACCAAGAGCCCACATTCCTCACATTTCACAATGATTACAAAATTGCTTGCTATCTGAATGCTCTCGAACCCATGGCTTCTTCCACCAGTGAACCAACAACTAGCATGATAGAGCCTGATATTAAGTACCTCAGTCTCAAAACAAAAGAGAAAAAGAAAAATAGGTCTGATGGCGAAAACCACTTTGTGGCGGTGTCAGAACCAAAAATAGTAAAAAGAAATGACGCATCCAAAGGTGAAAACCTCTTTGAGGCACCTAAGGATGGGGTACTTAATAACTTGCCGAGTTATTTCCAGGATAGATCATCAATATTGATTGAACCAACAAAGCTGGTCAATTTAAACACAGAAGAAAATCCTCAGATAGTCCATCTTGCTCAGTCTTTATCAGAGGAAGAGACCAAGGCATATGTACAGTTTTTACAGAAAAAGAAAATTAATTTTGCATGGACCTACTCAGACATGCCAGGGCTTGACACGAATCTCATAATGCATCACTTATCTATAGCTCCAGGAGTCAAGCCAGTAAAACAGAGACTAAGAAAAATGCATCCACATATAGCTCTACTTGTCAAAGGAGAATTAGAAAAGCTTTTGAGAGCTGGATTTATTAGAGCCATCGATTATGCAGAATGGATCTCAAACATAGTACCGGTCTCTAAACATGATGGGTCCATTCGTGTCTGCACAGATTTTAGAGATCTAAACAAAGCCTGCCCAAAGGACGACTTTCCACTTCCAAACATTAACATGATAGTGGACATGACGGCGGGCTATGACATATATTCCCTAATGGATGGTTTCTCGGGGTATAATCAAATCAAAATAGCTCCTGAAGACCAAGAGAAAACAGCATTCACATGTGCATGGGGAACCTACTATTGGAACGTCATGCCATTCAGGTTAAAGAATGCAGGAGCAACCTACCAAAGAGCTATGACAACTATCTTTCATGATATGATGCACAAAAATATGGAAGATTATGTGGATGATACCCTGGAAAAATCAAGAAAAAGGGACACACACCTCAATGATCTGGAAGTAATTCTAGATCGTATGGAGCAATTTCAACTCAGATTGTATCCAAAGAAGTGCGCATTTGGCGTCACCTTAGGCAAACTTTTAGGATTCATAATATCAGCAAAAGGTATCGAGGTTGATCCCGAAAAGGTCCAAGCAATCCTAGATATGCCACCTCCTCGAAATATCAGCCAAATGAGAAGTCTTCAGGGACGTCTTCAATCAATTAGGAGGTTTATTTCTCAGCTTGCAGATAGAGCGCAACCCTTCAACAAGACATTGCATAAGGGTGCTTCTTGTGTTTGGAACGAGGATTGTCAAAAGAGCCTAGATCAGATCAAACAATACTTGGCTAATCCTCCGATCTTAATGCCTCCTATTCCAGGGAAACCATTGATCCTATATATCTCAGCTACAGACACTTCCCTGGGGGCATTATTGGCTCAAACAGATGATACTGGGAAAGAACGGGCCATCTACTATATTAGTCGTACTCTAGTCTCTTATGAGATCAATTACAATAATATTGAGAAGTCTTGTCTTGCGGTGGTGTTTGCTTCTCAAAAGTTGTGCCACTACATGCTTGCTCATACCATACACTTGGTTGCCAAAATTGATCCCCTTAAATACTTGCTTGGTAAGGCTGCCCTGACGGGTAAACTTGCTAAATGGATGATGGTCCTCACTGAATTTGACATAGAGTACGTTGAAAGGAAGGCAATAAAAGGGCAAGCTATTGCTGACCAATTAGCTGATTTTCCAATCCAGGATAGTATGCCAGTCCAAGTGGAATTCCCAGATGAACACATCTTATATACCACTACTCGCACTTGGACAATGTTCTTTGATGGCTCCCGCATGCAAAATGGATCAGGTGCTGGAGTGTTATTTGTTTCTCCACATGGGTACAACATTCCGAAGTCTTATAAACTATTATTCCCATGTACCAATAATATTGCAGAATATGAAGCTTTAACTAATGGCTTGAAAATGGCTATAGAATGGAATATCACAGAATTACATGTCTTTGGGGATTCTCAGTTAATCATCAACCAAGTCAATGAAGAGTATCAAACCAAGGATGACAAATTGATGCCCTATAAAAAGATGGTTGATTCTTTGAGACGCTATTTCACCTTTGTGACGTTTCAACAAATCCCTAGGACAGAGAACAAAGCTGTAGACGCCATGGCCACATTAGCTTCACTTCTTCAGTTGGAGACACATGAATCCAGATTTGAATTCTTGGTGGAAGAGCTACACCATCCCATCTTTGACTCATTTGAAAGCCGTGTCATTTGTGCCATTATCACACATGAGTCTTCTCGATATGGTGCTATCTATTCATATCTTCGTGATGGCATCATCCCTGACACATTCACCCGCTCTGAACACGGAAACCTCATCCGTAACGCCTCTCGCCACACCCTCATCTCTGGTGACTTATATAGAAGGGGTTTAGATGGGACACTCCTTAGGTGCTTGGAAAAGGAGGAATCCAACCAAGCATTAGCTGACATCCACGAGGGCATTTGTGGTGGGCATTCTAATGGTCTTGCCATGGCCCGAAGGTTGCTTAGGGCGGGATATTATTGGCCCACAATGCAGATGGACGCAGTCACCTTTGCTAAGTCATGTGAAAAATGTCAGAAACACGGCAACCTGATTCATACTCCGGGTAGGGAGCTGATTCCTTCTATTTCTCATTGGCCATTTCAGCGCTGGGCCTTTGATCTGGTTGGGCAGATTCATCCCAACTCATCAGGTGGACACAAGTTCATTATTACTGCCACTGACTACTTCACAAAATGGGTGGAGGTCGTACCACTTTCTGTTGCTTCAGGAAGGACCATTTCTTTGTTCATCTTGAATCATATCATTTGCCGATTTGGAGTGCCTTTTGAGATCATTACTGACAATGGAGGTCAATTTAAGAATAAGGACCTAAAGCACCTATGCAAAAAGTTTAAAATCAAGCAACATTGGTCCTCTATCTACTTTCCATAGGGAAACGGACAGGCAGAAGCTTCTAACAAAACCATTCTTAAGATTCTTCATAGAACAGTACACAAGAATGGTAGGGATTGGCACTTACAAATCAATCCAGCACTATGGGCTTACCGAACAAGCATTCACACACCTACAAGAGCCACTCCTTTCTCTCTCACCTATGGCGCTGAAGCAATATTGCCTTTAGAAGTCGAGATACCATCCCTTAGAGTCTCACTCAAAGGTTTGATTACAGATGAGGATTACCACGCCATGAGGTTGCAGGAACTAGAACTTCTAGATGAGAAGCGTAAGGCTTCCTTTGATCATATGAGAGTGTATCAGAAGCGTATGTCCAAGGCATTCAACAAGAAGGTTCGCCCTAGAGAATTTCAAATAGGTGATCTTGTTTTATGAGAAAACCCTAAGAACCAACAAAACAGAGAGCAAAAGGGCAAGTTTGAACTTAACTGGCTTGGACCATATGTCATCACAGCTGCTTTTGGTACTGGTGCGTATTTACTGTCAGATCCTGATGGAGAATAGCTCCCTGATCCCATCAACATTGTGCACCTTAAGAAGTTCTATCCTTGATGCCCGTTCTGTCTGGGGGCATCATTTGTACATATTTATTGGTCCTGAAAAAATTCTAAAAAAATTCATATATGATGCTGAAAAAATTCTAAAAAGCATAAAATGTCCTTAAAAAAATACACAAAAAATCAAAATATTCAAAAAAATAAAAAAAAAATAGAAAAAGTACCTTGGTGAAAACCTAGCAATAGGCGCCTTGGTAGCAAAAATACAAAAAAAATAAAAAAATGAAAAATGATTCCAAGTTTTGAAAACCTGGAAACAGGCGCTACTTGAGGCCTTTGCACCCCTATTTGTTAGCATGCGTCCTTGACACTTAACTACTTTCCATCCTTTGGCCTAGTCTGGAATTGGTCTTTGTCTTTGTCTAGGGGGCATAACTGTTCGCATAGGTCCTTTTGGTGCGCTTGTCTCTTGGGGCATTTCACAACAGGTGTTTTTTAACACCACCCCAAACAGTGTTTTTCAACACTACCCTTGCGTCGAGTGTTTCTTAACACTTATCAGATGTCTTACCCAATAGTCCAAAGTATGATGCGATATTTCTCATTAGCAGATATGATACTCAGAATTTGACTCTATGACCAACACACACGCACTTAAACAATTAACTCGCTGACGATATGGTGACTTTATTTTTCTTTGTGTGCTGTCTATGAGGATTTCTTTGATGAGTGGTCTCTCCCTGAGAAGTTTTCGATGATGCATAGCTAGAAGACTGAGGGTATGAGAACATGTTTTCTTTCTTTATCTGCTTGTGGGTATATTTTGTTGGTCCTAATTGTCATGAGCATTTATGCTGGTCTTACTTGACACTATGGATTAACAAGGTATTATCCTTGACTATTTTGCGAGTGCATGCTTTTAGCTATCCTGACTTTCATGTGTCTTGATACAAGCATAATCTCGCCATATCAAATTTAGGTGATCTCACTGCATTAGTCATCTTGACCTCCATGTCTTTGATGCCTAGGTGAGATTTCCACATTTCTATTTGATAAAGATCATATTCATATCCACATAGTTATGCTAGTGTGCATTGTATGATCTTATGATGCTACCAATAATGCTCGATGATGATAATTAGATGTCTATAAGCGTTGTGACCTTGCAAGTCAACCACTTTCATAGTAGCTTGCATTTTTAGGTTCATGTTAGTCTAGTCTTGCATTTTGCATATGGAAAGAGCTCTCCTTTTCATCCTACGTGGACCTATCGGTCAACTGCGCTCACCTTCTCTTCTTCTTGATCATGTCTTTAGCTCCTTGTCTTTTTCATCTCGAACCTGTTCCTGTTCATCACAAGGGGTTAATCACATCATCATATCTATATTACAAACCGTCATTTTCAAAAAACATAAGTCCACATCATATGAGAATTAAACATACAACTATGAGAGAGAACATACATAAGCACATACATAAGCATTTTTGAGCAAAATGACAAGACAATATACATAAACTGATACATCCATCACAAGTGAGACAAATACACATGATATATCGAACATCCAGTAATCTCATAAATCAATATACAATGTCATGACATCCAATATGAGATCCCAAAATCTGGATCAAAAGTCTCAAAATATGTCCAAACATCTAAAAACCTAACCCTAAGACTCGCTACCACCCTCGTGAGGAACTCGTGGTGGTGGAGGAGGCATGGCTCTCCTATCGAGTACCATGTCTGATACCCCTGCCCGCTGAGAGTATGATGGTGCTCTCTCACCCTCTGGGACGGCCTGCAGATATAACCCGTGATAATAGGCAGCTCTCGCTGACTCCTATCGGAGCTCCAATGCCTCGGCCTGTGCCATCGCCTCACGGCGTGCTATCTCTGCTCTGAGATCAGCTATCTGCTGATCCCGCTCTGCCCTCAGATCTAGGAGCTGCTGATCTCTCACAGCTATAGTGGTACACAGCTGCTGTATCTCTACCTCTTGAGCCTGTATCTGGGCTCTCAGGTCCTCTCCCCCCGCAGGCTACTCCTGTTGTACCTCTGCCTGCCGGTGAGCTGCTCTCGCCTCCTCCTCAGGTGTGGCCGATCTCTGTCCCCGTGACCGTTTCCGGCCACCTGATCTCGACCCCTCTCTTCTCTCCATCCTCCTCCCTCTCCCCCTCCTGCCATCTCCTCCATCTCCTCCCTCCTCTCCTCCCTCCCCTCCGTCCCCTCCATCTCCTCCGTCTCCCCCCGGCGCTGGCACCTGAGCATCTGGTACTGTAAATTGAGGGAATGGTACCCTCCGCCGCTCTGCTCTATAGGCTCCATCAGCCCCTGCGTCTGCCACATCCGAGAAATAATCCCAAGGCTCGCTCCTGATAGCTGCTATCTCCGTGACAACCTGCTGATAATCTAACATGGGTAGCCACCCATGTCCCTTCTCATTCCTGGCTCTGGCATACGTGGTAGTCTCTGTCGAGACTCGCTGCTGCCTCCCAAACTGCTGCCATACCCGAGTGATGTAGAATCTCTCTACGATCTTTGCATATCGACCTACCAGTGGCTGACTGCACAGCATATAACTCAGCTCATCTGCGGCATCCCCCCAAACCTCAACCTCCCTGTACGACCTCCATGTGAATGAGGCTATCTCATCCAGAATCCGCCGATAATAGGTCACATCCCCTAAATGGGCATGTGATATAAACCCGATGTACCTATAAATGAAGGGGTACCTCCTCTCCCTCGGCTGAACCCTGGGGCGCACCACAATAATGTGCTCCCATGCCCATACCTGTGCCAGGATGGCACCACATGCCCATGTCCGACCGTCCCTGTAGACGATCTCATGCAGCTCATGATACATCTCTGCTAGGATCGCAGGCCCCCATGCCATCTGTCGGGGCCTGCCTACCAAGTCTACTAGTAACCTGCCCCATCCGAGCGGGAATCCCTTCTGACTGCGATCAGTCATCAGGATCTGTGAAATGATAGATGCCACAATGCATGGCACCGGATAATCTCTGCCAAAGTCATCAAGCAGTCACTCCCAGCTGACATGCCTGTCTAGGATAGTCACATCCTGAAACATCTCCTGAATCAACCGACGCCCCTCAGTGACATCCTGATCATAGTATACCTGTGACAACACATAAATCATGTTAGTTTTCATCTTTTGGAAACATTACATTTTACATGACTATCTTAAAAACATGATTATACTTACAGGCTCTCCGTGGCATGGAACTCGAAGGATCCTATAGACATCCTCCAGTGTGATGGATGCCTCGCCTGTAGGAAGGTGGAAGGTGTTGTGCTCGCTGTGCCATCTCTTGGCCAGCGCAGTCAACAACCCATGATCTACTCTGATATACGGATACCGCAACAGATACCGAAATCTCATGGCCTTGATATCGGCATTGCCCGGATCATCCAGATCTCAGACACACCGCAACCCAGTCACCTTCGACGCTTTGATAATGAGCGCCGGAAAAACCTCCTGCAAACCAAAATCAAGCCCGTTGTTAGTACATATTATGATGGATGTCCAAAAACTCAGTATAAAATATCTTAAAAACGTAACATTGTCTAGACCCATGTCATTTTTGCTCAAAAATGCGTTAAATATCAAATTTTTCAATTGGGCGATATTCTTTTTTGGAGAAGTATCGTGCGATACTTCTCCCTATGGTGGGGCGATAAACCTTATGTCGAGCGATACTTCGCCCAGTATCGCGCGATCTTTCACCCAGTATCGTGCGATATTGTTGTCTAAAGCGCGCGATACTTTTGGGGCACGCGAAGTATCGTGCGATACTTCTCCCCAAAGCGCGCGATACTTCTAAAGTATCGCGCGATATTTCGCCCAACACAAAATTTTGAATTTTGAAAAAAACGTGCTAAAAGAAGCTATTAAATGCTAGAAATGACCAAAAAGCTCGAGTTTTTTGAAAACATACCGGGGCAGGATAGTGTGGTGGCCGGTTATGCAACCGGGCGCACTCGAATCGATGCCTGTGGACGGGAACTCCTGCTTGCTGAGCCATTTTCTCTCTCTAAAGCTCTGAAATTCTCAAATCACTAAAAGACAAATGATTTTTGAAAATGACATTTTGACCCCTTTTATAGCATTTTAACTTTTTGACCTAATTTTCAAAACACCTCAGAATTGCGCAAAAATTGCACCCCTAGCTAATTTCGACGTCCTGGATCCATTTTCGGACTCGAAATTGAAATCTGAGGTCATCTTCATAGTCAAAACCACGTTTCAAAATCTTCCCTCCTTCTGCGCAGTTGGCTGATCTTTTGAGGCCTAATCCTTTGATCTTTGTTGGGGCATCGTCATCTTTCCATGTCTTCCAAACTTCTAGTCTTTCATTCATCTTCATTCAATTCACTCCTTTCTCACGTTTGACTGCATCTTTCTCAGTCAGGCTGGGGCATGTTCTATTACCTAATGGTTAACCTATTTGACCCTTACATTCGATTATGATTTGATCAACCTTATCAATTTTCTGTCTCTCCTCTACTTGATTTCGATTTCGATTCCGAGGGGGCAGTATTTATGGGATTCTCATCCCTAATTCTCTTGATTTTTCTGATTCAGACATCTTTTGTGAGCTTTTGCTCAAAATTTGAGATTCTTATCTCCCATTTTTAGACATTGATTATTGCCTAGCAGCGACGGTGATAGTTTTGTCTAAAGCTTGATTTGCACCTAGCAGCAACGGTGTTGGTCTAAGCTTTTGTTTATATTTGTCCAGATGTGATCCTGAATCGACCTCATATCTGAGTTGTTTTGTGATCCCAAATCGATCTCACATTTCAATTCTTCTTTGACTGCATGTGTTCCCAAATCGATCACACATTAGTCAAAGAGGGGCAAATGTATGCACCCTAAAATGGTCGCCTAGACTTTGGGCCCCATTTATTTGATTTATCAATCCTGAATCATTTTTATCAATAATCAATATTTTCAACAATATCAATTTCTTGATCAAGTCCTAATTTCGATCATATATTGGATTTTTATCCTATGGGCTAACCATTTATCCTAAGTCTTTATTTGATTAAAAGGAATATTTCCTCCCCTTTCAATTAAATAAAAAGCCCCACTTTCCTCTTATCCTAAGTTGCACAAATAAAGCATTATTCCTATTTTATAAAAAGGGAAAAAGTACTTTTTGTCTCACATGAGGCTCAAAAGTCAACACTTCACTTTCATTGGAGGATGTTTGTGCACATGGATTGCTCCTCTTTCAACCTCCACCGCTGATTAAGACTTTTGCCTCTTAATCTCAATGGTCCATTTCACCTCATTTCTTATAAAAGGAGAGCTTTCTCCTTCATTTGCATATCCATATTTTATGCTATTGTTATGCTGCAGGTTTTCTAGGTACATTTGGAGCTTTTTGAAGACATTGAAGACTTGTTGCTTTCATCATTTTAGTTGCATTTCATAATAGTTTTGCTTTCATAGTTACATTCATGGCATCATAGATTAGATTTCCTTTTTATGCAATAGAATAGATCTCACATAGCTTAATTAGGGGCTTAGAATCTATTGTACTTCTTTTCATAGCTTAGTTTGCACTTCATTTGATAGATTAGTCTTGCACATTCATACTAGTTGCATTTGCATTTCATTTCCATTTAGATTCTTGGAGATATTGGCATTGTTGCCCTTGTCTTCATTGTGAATCTCTCATTGTGTGGTTGACTAGCAAGGTCACTTTCTTGTAGCTCTAGCTGAGAGCAAAACTCATAGTCCCTTGCAACTCCATGCATAGAGAGCTATGAGCCGCTTTGTGAGGCCTCACTCTTGAGTAACCTTGCATGTAATGGTTCATAGAAGTGCATATTTTAGTGTGTACATCTGCAAGTTGCTCAGGTTCTTGTGTCCCTGTTGTTTCCTTATGTTGCTCGGGATGTGAGTCATCAAGTTGTACTTGTGAAAGTATTTAAATTGCTTCTGCATGTACAGGAAGCTTACCCGGTAGTGATGTGAATAGACATTCAGTGTCTAGTGCTTCATCTTTCTTAGGTGCAATATTCACATCCTCATCATCTTTATCATCAAGATCACCATTTGTGATGTCCTCAATGAGTACATCACCATCGATTTTCTTCTCCAGTTGAACTTCAACTTTATCTGGTGCATCCTATGAAATACTTATTTCTTCCTTATCCTTAGTGATATCAATTGCCTCGATAACTAATATACCAGTATTCTTAGACTTCTTTCCTTTCTCATCATCAATGTAAATACCTTTACCTTTGGAATTGTGTCTCTTCTTAGACAAGTTCAAGAATGCTTCTTGCTCAACTTTTTCTTTAGCTTTCAGAATTGATGTCCATAAGGAATCACTTATGATATCCATATCAGCCACATTTTCATCCATTATCATCATGGCTCGGTTCTTGATTATAAATCTTGCTTGATATTTAGCCATGTATTCACTAACTTCTCCATAACTTAGGTGTGGGGCTACACGAACTAATGATCTCTCTCTTTTCCTTTTCTTGGTATTTAGTGCAATAGCCCATTTTTCATTTATTTTGTCATCTAATCCCTTCGGTAATGCACATGCAAATTCCATCGGTACTTTCTTGAATTTTATCATCATCTAGATGACAACATGTTCTAACTTTGTTTGGTCCTCAGTTGACATTTTGTCAAATCTGTCTATTCCTAGATCAACAAGGTTTCCATTCTCAATTATTTCTTCAATTATTTCATCTATTGTGCTAAACATGTTGTGAACCACCTTGAATTGATTAGTATCATCCTCAGTCTCAGTTTCCTCAAGGTCTTCTTTATTTCTTATGAATTTTCTCCTTTTCTTTGGTGCCTCAGCTACAACCTTGTTATTTCTCTTGATATATTTCTTTGTCGGTGTAGTTTCCCTCCTTTTTGTTACTTTCTCTGCTTCTTCCTTATTGATTGGTAGTGCTACAGTTGACAACCTTGTTTTCATACCTTCTTGTATTGGTAACTGCTTTTCTTGTTCAACATTGGTAGGAGGAACCAGTGTGGGATCTTTTTCTTTTTCTGACTCAGTGTCCTCGCTATCATAGGGCTTGTCAGCCAACTATAATTGACCTTCAGTTATAGCTTTAACCGGTGACTCCGTAGATGAGTTCAATACATCTCCATATTTTGTTGTAAGATCTTTCTTCATTTTCTTTGCCCTTCTAGACATTTTCCTGATTTCTATTTCTATAGTGATCCTTGATTTAGGCTCTTCATATGTGTCAAACCTAGTGGCAGTGATGTCTATAGGTAATGCAAGCAGTGCATTAATAGATTTCAAAGCGAAATCATAGTTCATTTCATATTCGATCGGTGCCAGCCATATTGTTCTAGGTTCAACAGCCTTTATCATTAAATAATCTGTACTAACTACAAAACATATATCATCCTCAAATTTCTCCACTAATTCCCTTGGAATTCTACTCCTTTTATGCATTTTGGTCTGAAATTCTTTGAAGTATGCATCAAATTCCACTTTCAATTTCTTTCCTAAACTGTTCATCATTTCACTAATTTGTGTAGTTATCGGTTTGTCTGTTTGCCAATTTACTTTACTGATACCAGGTACATACTTTTGTAGATAGAAAAATATATAGACAAGCAGTGATCCGTACTTACATGTATTAGACTTCTTTGTTCTAATTGTCTTCATATTTTCTTGTAATTGATGTAGTAGAATTTCAACAAGATCTACCTAGTGATCTTTTATCACAATTTTGTGCGCCATGTATACTGCGCTATAGGGTACACTGTTGAGTCTGCTTGATTGAAATATTTTGTACTCAATTACATGTGCGGTGAATTTGACTGTTGGGTCTTTGATTGTCAAAAATTTTAGTGCCCTTCCATCCCATTGAGCTCTAGTATTCTTTTCCACATCAGGATGAGATGAACTGCGAAAGGCGTTTGCCTTGTTGGTTGTAGGATACCCAGTAACCTTACTAATAATTTTCTTTGTGACCTCAATAGGTTTGTCCAACCAGAATTTTCCATCATGAAATCTGCACAACACGATTCTTATCCAGTCTGTACTGAATGATTGCAGGAAGTATGTGAAGCATGATAACCCTGATTCCACAATATTCTTATATTCAGATTTTAATTTTCCATCTGGCCCACAAACCTATTGAAATGCAACAATAGTCTCAAAATCTCCTACTTCTCTGATTTTGCAATGTATATAGGCTCTTACATCTTTTGTCGATAAAACCCTATCAGGTATACTTGAAAAAGTGCCCATATTATCCATTTGTGCTGCGACCTTGGGGTGTGGTTTGAATTTAGCTTCGGCGAAATTTGCCCTAACAATTAGTTCTACTTCCTCCTCAATATTTTGCGATTTGGTTGCAGATGATGTTGATGCCATAAATCAATTCTAGGGTTTCGAAAAGGAGTAGATAACAAGTGTTCGGTAGCAAATGAACTTACTCGGAGTCGTCGAAGAATGTTGTCGGTTCAATCTGCAGTAGCTTTAAATCTTTAGCTCAAACTCTTCTCTGTGAAATATCCATTCTTTGAAATCACAATGTAACAATAAATTCTATTCCCATGTATTTATAGACTTTTCAATATTCCCGCTCAAACTTTCATGCAATAAATGTGTGACCTAACTTTCGGTGTGAAACAACTATCAACTCGGTGATGTCTATGATTTTATCCACTCGATTAACATAGGATTTCTTCGTTAGTTTGCACTGTTATCCGGTTAACCTTGTATAGTGATTACCAATGGGTAACCAACTCTCGGTCTTTCTTTTACCGACTATATAACATTGTTAGCTCATAACACATAAACCATAGTGCATATTTATTCATGTAGATTTGGTATTTTCACATCATATATAAGGAACTGTGTGTAAAATATGATCATTTTGAAATGTCAATTCCATACATACCTTTGTCACCTTAAGTGGAGGTACCAATGTCACCCAATCTAGTGGACGAGGTTTCATCAACAGTGTTACTTGACTCAACATTCTCATTAGATGCCTTCTTCCACATAGTGTTCCTTAACTTCATGATATCTACAATAGTATATCCACTCTCAAATATATGGTTTTCATCTGGTGCTCGGTCTCTGTAGTTCTTGCTTAAATGACCAACCTTATGACAGTGCATACAAGCCATCCCAATGCTTGTCCAGCTTCTTGATTGTCCAATCTGACTCTTTTTGTAACAATTTGCTGCTATGTGCCCATACCGACCACATACAACACAATTAGTCCATGTATTATAATCTAAAACATAAGAGTTACCTTGCCTCTTCGATTGATATGACCTGCATTGTGGTTTCTCCTCAGGTGTCTAGACTTGTTTCATTTTTGCCTTACATTCTCGTGCAGTGTGTCCATGCTTGTTGCAGGTGTAGCATATTTTCTCCACATTAGTATTGTTAGCAATATCATTCTATTTAGCTCTACACTCATAAGTTGGATGTCTAAACTTTCCACAATAGTAACAGTATCCATTGAACTTAAGAGTGACAGGAGGTTTACCTTGTGCTTTGCTTCTACACACGTTAGATGTATGTCCTAGTTTTCCACAATGATAACATGCCAACACTTTAGGTCTTTGGTTTTGATTGTTGTTGACCTTTTCAGATTCTCCTTCACTAGTGTAGCCTATTCCAGCTCTACTCCCAAATCTTCTTTGATTAGTCAGAAAGTCATCAATCTTCTTAGAGCTGTCCTTAGCAAGTTTCTTCATTTCATTTTGTTGTTGTTGATTTTTCACTTCATTTCTCAGCTTCTCATTCTCTTCTCTGAGTCTTGCAACATCTTCTAGTCTTCTTGACAATTCTGCATTCACTCGATTTACCTCTTGATTCATAGTCATCATTTGATTAGTTACTTGGAAATGTCGGTTAATGAGTCTTTGTATCTCACCCTCTAGCTTGAAGTTGTTCAGTCATCTATCTTCGGTCATCAATTGCCAGATTCCTTTCTTGCTCGGCTTGTTTTGCTTTGTTCATTGTTTCTACCATTCTCACCATCTGAGATTCTTGACCAATTTGTAGTGCTTTCACTTGATCAGTTAAATGTTGATTCTTTTCAGATAAATCAATGATTATGCTTTCAGATCCATCAGAGATGCTTCCAGAACTAGATCCAATATGCTCGAACATTTCATCAATAGGTTCTTCGTGGCAACTGATCTCATTCTGTAGAATAGCTAGGTTCTTCCTCTCAACCAGTAATTTCTTTAGTCCTTCCTTAGCTTGTTTATACTATTCCATAAACATCTGCATTTGTATCTTCTGATTCTCAATAGTCTTGTCAAGCTTATATCTCTCCATGACTTAGATCTTTTACCCTTCAATGGTTAAACTTTTCAATAAGAGAACTGTTCTCTGATACCAATTGTTGGAATTAGGAGAGATAGGTACTGAGAGGGGAGGGGTGAATCAGTGCCTTCAAAAACTTCACTTGTAAACCTTTTAGATCTAAAACTGTAAACAATGATAACCAACCAAAATAACTTGAATCTAATTGCATGAATCAATCATCCATTTAACTTATGTAAGTAAACAATATGAAATCAATATGACAATCACATAACACAAGTATTTTGGTAACGCATAAACCCTTGTTAGAAGGTAAAAACTACGGTGGGGATGACACCCACAAATTCTTCACTACTGCAGATAGAAAAGGTTTGCCTGTTAGGGCTACAAGTTTTGATCACTTTTGGTGATCTTACCCTAGTAATTTGTTAGATCAACTAGATCTACCTAGTCATAAGATTTTAGCAACACTAATGAAGTGTGCACTCGGTTAAGAGATATACATAAGATTGTTAAGTCTACTCGGTTAAGAGATTTATCCAAAACTCTATTACAATTGTCAGAAAGCAATAGGAAATTATCTGCTAGTTGACAACTCAATTGTCTGAATCTGCTCAGTAGCCTTCTCTGATTCTGCATAATCTGATAACCTATGTACTTTGTTCTGTTCTGTTAACTGATTGACTTGATGATGCAGGAGCATCCTGGGTGTAAGAGCAATCTTGCATCACCCAAAAAAAATATTTCTATTTTTGTATTCAATAAGGGCTATTTTGTGCAGAGCTGCTATTTATGGAAAGTTACTATTTTTGGTAATTTTCGTATGTGCTCAGAATGATCTGATTTCTTTCTTGGAGGTTCATTTTGGTCATATAAGTCTGCCAGTAAAGTTTCATTGCCAGATCAAGTGTATATTGGAACATATTGAAGATTTTCGGTATTGGCACTAGGGTACAGAAACTTTGAACTCAGTTTTGAAGGCTTTAGAGGCCCCGGATGAGGTCAAAAATTTGGGTGACGAGCACTTGTGCAGGTCAAGCCTGTAGAGCGCTTCGTGGCATTTCTGAAATGGGGTTATAATAGCCGAGCGGGTCAACTGGTGATGACTTATGGTCTTCGGAAGTTGGGCCACCCGAAATGGCGAAAAATAATTTTCTTCAAAATTTCTGTTCAGGTTTCAAAGGTTATCTTGAGCCGACTATGATGTAATAAAATGTAAAATAAAATAATTCTAAATTGGTCGGCCTTATTGGCTAAAATTCTGGAACCTTCCCAGGCGATGGAAAATTGCCTATATAAGGAAGGCTGTATTATTGTCTTAAGCAGTTCAGAATAGTTCTGGGTAGTAGATCTGGGTAATAGTTTGAGGCTTTGTCCTACAGAATATTGTAAGGGAATGCCCATGTGGCTTTGCATATTGTAATTCTGAAAGTTTGTAATTCCACATTTGTGGAGATAATAAGAAGCCAATTTTCTGTTCTTGCATATTGTTGTTGTTTCTCTATATCTGTTATGTGTTTGTGGTATTAAGGGGAGCACCCTTCATCACTTGAAGTTAGGCAACAACTTCAAGTGCTCATTGATTCATATATCAGTTCACACCAAAAATGATGCAAACACACAAATATATAGTGTTCTATTTTTGCCGCTTTAACAAAATTAGGTTACAATACAAAATCATAACCCTAAGATCTACGGTGTAAAATATCCTAGATCAACTATTACAATAAGATATACATTACATTTAATGAGTATCTTTTACAATAAATGTTCCTCGATCTTGGTAAACCATTTTACGATCCGTTGTAACCATTTGCATAGAAGAATGTGCCATTTCTGATTACTATGCCATTTTCTGTGATCCTTGGTAAACACTATGTAAATTGCTCGGTGTATACTACGATGCTCGGTGTTTACTGTCTGTCGGTGTTGGTGTCTGCTGATGCTTGGTAAACTATATAGTACTCACTGTGTAAGCTTTACTGACTAGTCTATCTTGCTTATGGTTACCGACTGACTCAATGAAAGTGTCCGACCGATCTCTTTGATAGCCTTTGATACTAATGACAACCTTGAATGCTCAATAGAGATTAACAATTTGTTCCATTTCTCTTGTCCACATAACCTTCTTGGAAGAAGAAGTTGACTGGCTTACTTGAACCTCATCCTCCATGCTCATTGTTGGCTTGCCTTTGGCACCCGACTTTTTGAAATTTAAAACTAATCCCAAAGGAAAAATATTCTCAGTTGTCCCATATCTTATTTTTTTTTCTAACAATGCCTTTGTAAAGTTGACTTTTTTTTTTAAAGGGCAGCATTGCAAGAGGAGTTTTTGATCTTGAACCTTGAACTGTAAGTTCAAAGTTCAAAGTTGAAGATTTAAGACACAAGGGTACAGAGGTATAGATTCAAAATGCAAGGGTCTAGAGGTACAGATTTAAATGCAATTTCAAAAGGTGCAATATGCATTGTCGATCTTGAACCTTGAACTGCAAGTTCAAAGTTCAAGGTTCGAAGTGCAAGTTAAAATTTGCAAGTGCAATATGCATTGCCAATATTGAACCTTGAACCACAAAGTTCAAAGCTCAAAGTTCAAGATTCAAAATGCATTTGGTCTCAAATTGTAAGCTTCCAAAGTCTTTGTATTTGTTCAGTGTAATGTGCACTCCACAAATTGAATTTTGAATCTTGAACCTCAAGTTCAAAGTTCAAGGTTCAATATTCAAAAGGTACAGTTCAAAGTTTGAAGCTACAATTCAAAAATGACATCGAGGTTGAATAGTGACAATGGTGGATACTCTTTTTGAAGAGTATTACAGAAGTGCTATCATCAGCAAGGAAGTGTCCACTAGATATAATGCATTGATGGAGAAATTAATATTATAAAGAAAACTATTGGGAGGATTTTTCATAAATATGCTTCTACATGAGAATAGTGTTATTTGGTGAAAAATAAGATCATTGACTTTTGTCTAAATACTTCTAGTTGTGTGCCATTGGGACAAAGGTTAATTCATCAGTAAAATAAATAAATTGACAAAGGCACCAATGCAAAGAAAATTTAAGGTATGGCCTCGTAAAACAATTCCCAGCCTAGAGCATTCTAGTGGATAATGTTTTCTTGTAAAATTAAAATGCATTCAAACATTGGCAACAATGGGTATCACTTTGGAGAAATTAATATAGTTACGAGAAGAGTGTAGGCAATGCATGTAAACTGTTTGACATAATGTTGACCCAAGCATGGAAGCTAGTCATCCTTTGGAGGGGTTTGTTGTGCAAATACCTTAAGGACAAAAACAAATCAAGATATATCAAATCATTTGCAACCCCATAATACATTATAGAGGCACTCATGCAGGATAACATATGATAACCTTTTAAAAAGATTTCTTCAACAACTGGTAATCACAGATTCACAAATGACATAAAACCAATCATGTTGCAAGGGTCATAACTTTTAACTCCACTATTGGATCTGACCAAGTTTTGGATATGTTTTAGAAAACCTATTTTTCTAAATTATCACTAGAGGGATTTCCAAAAGTTTATCTGGTTTGCAAGATATGAATAATAGAATATAGGTCTATAAAACTAGACATTTCCATAATTTGTTGATGATAGAAAATAGTCATGTTGCAGAGACCATAACTCTCAATTCAACTGTTGGATCTTTCTAAGTTTTGAATATGTTGTGCAAAGGCAAGTTTTCTAAATTTTAAATAGAGCGATTGCCAAAATATTTTCTGGTTTGAGAGATATGGATGACTGTGTGTAGCACTATCAAACTGCCAATAATATTTTGGTTCACCCAACATCAGATATTTGTTTTAAATTTTGATTTAAAACATATTAAAATGCCACCTCTCTATATTAAAGGGTATTTGTTTTCTTAAATATTCAAGGATACGAGAAAGTGAAAAGGATAATAATTAGTTTTTCTATCCAAGAATCAATTCTAAAAACTGAAAAGGTTACGAGAAGTGAAAGGTAAAAAAAAGTCAGTTTCCAAGAATCAGTTACAATAACTGTGCAAGACATTATATATTGGAAAAGAATCAACATCGGCAGGGCTTTTTTTTTTTTTTCTAGCAGTCAGTTGGCTACAAGAAGGGAGATCATTTTCTGAGTAGTATTGTAACAAAGGGAGAGGAGATATATTTATTATTTTTGTAGCTTGTTTAATGACATGGGATAAAGTGATCTGTTGGTTGTTTTTATATACATTTGAAAATAAAGAGAAGTGTGTCTTCAGATCTATTGGTCTGGAAATGTAATTTTCTGAATGAAGTTAATCTATTGGTTTCTTCATTTATATTTTTAGATGTATTCCTATCTCATTATGTCAAGTGTGTGCATGTTATGAAATCTATTGGTTTTATGCATTCATATATGCAATATAGAGTAGTAAGTCTTCTCTTCATTTCTCTTCTATTGGGAAGATTGAATGAGTGGTCTGTTGTCCATTAATTTGTTTCTTTCCTAAGTTATAAATCTGATAATCTCATTCATTCCATATTAATGGGTGAATGTAAGTATACCTTTGTGTCTTCTAGTTAAAGACATACCCAGTTGTTTTATTCATTGCAAATCAGAAGAAGGGAGTTGAGCCTTCACATCAAAACTCAGAGAGCACTTGCACATAGCCATTGCAAGTGATTCAACTGTTAGTTCCATATTTTGTCTTGTTATTTGGTCATTTGTGAGTCATTTTGTGAACATTTGCAAAAGGGACAAATTTGTTTACTAACAGATTTTTGACGACTCCACTGGGGATTGAAATCAAAGATTAGTTCTTTTTATTTTCAAGATTTTGGAATTATCTCTGTGTATGCAGGGTTAGTGACTCTAATAAATAACATGCAAATCCAAAGGGTTGCAAGAAAGGGGAAAAGACCAAACCCCACTATCCCAAACATTCTTAAAATGGATGACAAAGTGTTGCATGACTTTTGGGATCGATGCAAAGAAAACATTTCTCATGCTGTCAAAATCAAGCAAAGTGTAGAAGATGATCATACATCTACACTTCTATGGAGAAGTCTCTGTGTTAGTTATCATAAATTAAAAGATCTACAAGAGTATGAAAAAAGGGTATAAAGCTGAAAGAAGAACTCATAGTACATGATTGTGGAGCTCTAGTCATTTGGATTTCATCTATCTCATACAATTACCTCATAATGAATGAGCAAGAAGTTAAGCAAAAAGTCATTCAACCTCTTGAAAATCAAGCATTGGTAAGCATGATTGATTCAAATAAAGTTGAAAAATCTGTGAGTTTTAATGGGGTGGATTTATTGAATAATATTTATTTTTCAGCAGTAGAAAGTTTTAGTTTTGAAAATGAAGAAAGTCATCTTATTTTTGAAAGTATGGAAGAATTTTTTTTCAGATTTACATGCAACCAGAGTATGAAACTTTTAGTTTTGCTGAAAGAATGGACAAAGATGATTCTTAAAGTTTAAAATTTTGTGATCAGCTCCTTGAAGAATCATTTTATTTTGAGAATGAAGGAATGTATTTTAGAAATTTCTTATTCAAAGGAGATTGTGTCAAAAACGATATCAAGTCATGCTCTAGTAAAGGTTTTTCAATTTTTAAAAATTTTATCGAAAAAGAGAATTTTAAATTAAATATGGTGCAAGATGGCAATCAAACTAATGAAATGTTGTAGCCCCAAGAAGTGTTGGACAACTTGTGTGATACTTCTTGTTGTGAGGAGCAAGTTATAAAGCATTTTTTATTATCTATCAATCGAGAAGATTTCAGCCATAAACATTCATGCATTAATTCTCTTCAAGTCTCAGGGGTGGATAAAGAATTTTCAGATTTGATTTCTACCAAGAATGATGAGGTTGTTTCAACAAAGATTGATCCTATGTTTGATGAAGTCTTCTCTCTTTTCCAACATAATAAAAGATCTGAAAGTTATTTTTCAAATGATGGTTGTGTTGATAGAATCATTAGAGGTCTTGCAGCCTATTCTTTTGAGCTTCTTGAGCATTACTCTTTTCAATATGAGATAGAAAATTATTTGAGAAACACTGTGCATTAGATTCAAGAAAAATTAGAATTATATGATGAGTTATGGTTGTTTGGTTCTGAATATTTGTTCACTAAACTCTTGTATACAATCAATTCAATTTTCAGCAATGAAGGGATTGCCAGATAGAAGTTATGTTGGGTTATCTCATTTTCATGCAGCTCATTGTTCCGTAAAGGCTCATTCTTCTCACAACCAGTCAATGGTTTTGTGTAAGTATTCCTTGCCCCTAGTTCTTGTGGCGGTGGTCTCCCGCTAATGTACATACTTGTATATAGTTTAGTTTGTCTGGTTTTGGCTTGTTGGTAGTTTTCTTGTTTTGGTATGTGCCCTCTCCCCCTCTCTACTAGAAACTCCTTATTTTATGTGCTTTGACTCTATTCCCCAATGGCTAGGCACTGGTCTCCTACCAGAGATGGTTAGATTCTCTATGTCCCTCTTGGCCCATATTCCCTAGTTAGAGCCAACTGTTGGCTTGCCTTTGGCACCCAACTTTTTAAAATTTAAAACTAATCCCAAAGGAAAAATATTCTCAGTTGTCCCATATCTTATATATTTTTTTCTAACAATGCCTTTGTAAAGTTTACTTTTTTTTAAAAGGGCAGCATTGCAAGAAGAGTTTTTGATCTTGAACCTTGAATCGCAAGTTCAAAGTTCAAAGTTCAAGATTCAAGACACAAGGGTACAGAGGTATAGATTCAAAATGCAAGGGTCTAGAGGTACAAATTTAAATGTAATTTCAAAAGGTACAATATGCATTGTCGATCTTGAACCTTGAACCGCAAGTTCAAAGTTCAAGGTTTAAAGTGCAAGTTAAAATTTGTAAGTGCAATATGCATTGCCGATCTTGAACCTTGAACCACAAAGTTCAAAGTTCAAGATTCAAAATGCATTTGGTCTCAAACAGTAAGCTGTGAGAGTCTTTGTATTTGTTCAGTGTAATGTGCACTCCGCAAATTGAATTTTGAATCTTGAAGTGCAAGTTCAAAGTTCAAGGTTCAATATTTAAAAGGTATAGTTCAAAGTTTGAAGCTGCAATTCAAAAATAGCATCGAGGTTGAATAGTGACAATGGTGGATACTCTTTTTGAAGAGTATTATAGAAGTGCCATCATTGGCAAGAAAGTGCCCCTTGGATATAATATATTGATGGAGAAATTAATATTATAAAGAAAAATATTGGGAGGATTTTTCATAAATATGCTTCTACATGATAATAGAGTTATCTGGTGAAAAATAAGAGCATTGACTTTTATCCAAATACTTTCAGCTATGTGCCATTGGGACAAAGGTTAATTCATCAGTAAAATAAATGAATTGACAAAGGCACCGATGCAAAAAAAATTTAAGGTATGGCCTTGTAAAACAATTCCTAGCCCAGAGAATTCTAGTGGATAATGTTTTCTTGTAAAATTAAAATGCATTCAAAAATTGGCAACAATGGGTAGCACTTTGGAGAAATTAATATAGTTATGAGAAGAGTGCAATCAATGCATGTAAACTGTTTGACATAATGTTAACCCAAGCATGGAAGCTAGTCATCCTTTGGAGGGGTTTGCTGTGAAAATACCTTAAGGACAAAAAAAAATTAGGATATATCAAATCATTTGCAACCCCACAATACATTACAGAGGAACTCATGTAGGATAACAGATGATAACCTTTTAAAAATATTTCTTTAGCAACTGGTAATCACGGATTCACAGATGACAGAAAACTAGTCATGTTGCAAGGATCATAACTTTTAACTCCATCATTGGATTTGGCCAAGTTTTGGATATGTTTTAGAAAACCTATTTTTCTAAATTCTCACTAGAGGGATTTCCAAAAAAAATTCTAGTTTGCAAGATATGAATAATAGAATACAGGTCTATAAAACTAGACATTTCCAGAATTTGTTGATGACAAAAAACAGTCATGTTGTGGGGACCATAACTCTCAATTAAATCGTTGGATATTTTTAAGTTTCGGATATGTTGTGTAAAGGAAAGTTTTCTAAATTGTCACTGGAGTGATTGCCAAAATATGTTTTGGTTTGAGAGATATGGATGATTGTGTGTAGCACTATCAAACTGCCAATAATATTTTGGTCCACCTAGCATCTGATTTTTGTTTTAAATTTTGATTTAAAACATATTAAAATGCCACCTCTCTATATTAAAGGATATTTGTTTTCTTAAATATTCAAGGATACGAGAAAGTGAAAAGAATAATAATTAGTTTGTCTATCCAAGAATCAGTTCTAAAAACTGAAAAGGTTACAAGAAGTGAAAGGTAAAAAAAGTCAGTTTCCAAGAATCAGTTACAATAACTGTGCAAGACATTATATATTGGAAAAGAATCAACATCGGCGGGTCTTCTTTTTTTCCAGGAGTCAGTTGGCTACAGGAAGGGAGATCATTTTCTGAGTAGTATTATAACAAGGAGAGAGGAGATATATTTCTTATTTTTGCAGCTTGTTTAATGACAGGGGATAAAGTGATCTATTGGTTATTTTTCTATGCATTTGAAAATAAAGAGAAGTGTGTCTTTAGATCTGTTGGTTTGGAAATGTAATTTTCTAAGTGAAGTTAATTTATTAGTTTCTTCATTTATATTTTTAGATGCAGTCCTGTCTCATTATGTCAAGTGTGTGCATGTTATGAAATCTGTTGGTTTTATGCATTCATATATGCAATACATACTAGTAAGTCTTCTCTTCATTTCTCTGCTATTGGGAAGATTGAATGAGTGGTTTGTTGGCCATTAATTTGTTTCTTTCCTAAGTTATAAATCTGATAATTGCATTCATTCCATATTGATGAGTGAATGTAATTATACCTTTGCGTCTTCTGGTTAAAGACATACCCAGTTATTTTATTCATTACAAATTAGAAGAAGGGAGCTAAGCCTTCACATCAAAACTCAGAGAGCACTTGCACATAGCCATTGCAAGTGACTCAACTGTTAGTTCCATATTTTGTCTTGTTATTTGGGCATTTGTGAGTCATTTTGTGAATATTTGCAAAAGGGACAAATCTGTTTACTAACACTCATCATGAGTTCTGTGAAGGACATCACGTATGCCACCTATTAATTGCAATTATTAGCTACATGCAAATGAGAATGGATATTAAAGAAAAACTCATATAGTAGTGGCATATAATCCAAAAAATTGCATTTATGCATGCTATCCAGCAATATATATTATATGTCTTTATTATCCATTCTCATTTGCATGTAGCTAAGTATGCATGTATATATGGTCTACTATATATATGCTCATCCAATTATGTTTTTCTATATATATGGTCTAATATCTAGTTATGTTCATACAGTTCTACTATATATGCTTTAGTATATATGTTCTAGTACATATGGTTTAGTCTATATGGTCCCTATATATCCTCAAGTATACATATGGTGTAGTATATATGGTCACTATATATCCTGCAACATACATATGTTGTACTATATATGGTCACTATATATCATCCAGTATACATATGTTGTACTATATATGGTCACTATATATCCTCTAGTATACATATGTTATAGTATATATGGTCACTATATATCCTCACTATATGGTCACTGTATATGCTCATTTTGACACGAAATGAGCATTTTTACATCTTCCACATGAAAAGGTGGAATTGGAATTTGAGGGACAAATTCCCGTTGTGTCAATCCCTATTTTTAAAACCTTTTGGGTTTGTGTGCAAATAAAACATTATATTTGGGGTCTGCAGTCCCTACAAGATATAACTAGTTATAGATCAAGAATGTCATTGTTAGGCTCACAAATTGGTCAAGAATGTCAAGACAACAAGTGTGAAACAAGATACATTTCGAAGAGATCAAAACCAAATAAAAATTAGAGTTACAAATCATACACTTGAATTTGTAGTTGGAAAAGAAGATATATTAAACATAAAATATAACCATAACAATATATATCCAATGAGGATGAAGCATCTATAAAGATAACCATTGCAATATACATTCAATTATCATATGAGATACAAATTAGAGGAGTAAAGAGATTGATGAATGTTAAAGAATAGTAAGCATGATTCCCCCAATAGCATAAGGAGTATCATCAGAAAAATATATGAAAATATAAATGGAACACAAAAATGGTATACATCATCAGAATAGCCCTGTTGCAAGAGGAAATATAAATGGAATACACCAAGGAGTATCATTAGAAAAATGGATTACAGGCTTCATTTCTTTCAAAGAATTTTCTGTATGTGAACTATGAGAACACATTATTTGAGCATCAGCATTACAACAGTATGATTGATCTTCATCATGTGGTACTCCTTGGTGTATTCCATTTATATTTCCTAATGCAACATGACTTACAAATTCAAGAGGCATAGACAATAACCAGCTAGGAATGAAGAGACAAACAGAAAATCAATGAAACCATCATGCATATCATTGTATCTGCATTAAAGCACATTAAAGAATAGAGAAAGGACTCGTAAAACTACAACTATTGTCTATGTCTATAGTCTTCCCACATCCTACTTGCTATATCATCTCGAAACTTCCCCCAATCATCCCTATCGTGCTGACTCAACCCATATGTATTAAGCATTGGTACATTTATCCCATCACGATCATCATCCTCTTCAATAGCCACTTCGGATGGAACACCATCCTCTATAGTAATGAAGTTGTGTAGTGTGTAACATGCCAAAAAAATACGTGTTTGTGTTGTGACTGGATAATATGTTGCATGCCTCAAGATAGGAAAATGCTACTTCAAAATGCCAAATGTACGCTCTATTGCATTTCTAAGAGAGGAGTGTCCATGGTTAAACAACTCTTATGGGCTGTTTATAGGGTTTTCTCTTGAAAAATCCTTTAGGTGGTAATGTGTACACTGATAAGGAGAAAGAAATCTTGGTACATTTAGATATCTAGCATCGACTAAATAATATTTTCCTAGAAAATAAAATATATTGTTAAATCGTGAAACATTGAAACTGTGAAACATTTATCGTTGTATTCAGTAAACATACACTATGAAATGGAATACTAGGGGGAAATACAAGTGGATCTTCTCTAGTGAGAGTTGAAGCTAGAACATGACTATCTGCAGCAGACCCTGTTGGAGATTTGTCAGCAAGCCAATGTTGACTGTATGTTTGTTATTGATAACAACATATTGTAAGAAGTGTGTGTGGAAGCCTTATGGAGAGAGCCTTGAGCATATGTTTCCTAGATATTTTATTAGCATGATATCATAAGCGCAAAGATTGATTCTGAGTAAAGACAGTTATATAGTTGTTTGTTCAGTAGTGTTCCTGACAGGTCCCAAGAAGTTTTGTATGTGATTTGCAGTATGGTTATGATGGAGCCTTGCATATTTATATTTGTGTTGGAGACATGTTCATGATGTTGTTATGGATGTAAAGTTAGTTATGTAGTATAGGTTGAGTTATGATGTTTCCAGTTTCCAGTTACAGTTTCTTGAGTTTATTTGATGGAGCTGACATTGTTTATATTGTTATAGTAGTTGCACTTATCATTATGATATGTGTTCTTGGTATTGTGTTTGAATAAGAGTTAAGAATGTTTGGTTAAGAGCGCATAACGTATTTCAGCATTGGAGAAAAGATTCAGTTGATTTGGTGGAGCCGACAGTGTGAAGCGTCGCGTCTACTCATATGGAGTTGCGCAGTCAGTTTGGTGTTGTGCGGTTGATGTAGCCGTTGGAGAGTTTTATTATTTATCTAATATGATTTCAACAAGGTTCTAACAGACCAACTTGATTATGGAGAAAGATATTTATAACCAGTCAGTTAAGATTGGCAAGCATGGTAGCAAGATAAAATGAAGTGAAGAAAATAGAAGATTAGTAAGTGCAAAGTATTGTGCTATCAGTAGAAGGTATATGTGACAAAGAAGAGTGTGTGTGCTATTCATTGGAACTGATCAAGATAACAGGTCTAACTCGAAGTTCACCAAAATCTAAATATAGTGTATATTTGTTATCCAGGAGGTTGTAGCCTTCTTCATTTGAGCAGTGAGCTCTTGGATAGTGAGTCCTCACCCCTAATAGGGTTATTTGTAAAAGACTCCTAACAGGGTCCGACCCTTGACCAGGTCACTGTACTTATTGCATTGTAAAGATCAACTCCTAACAAGGTTGTAAGATCTTCTAACAGGGATCATTATACACTAGTGCAGTTTATAGTGGGTGCTAATTCCCACTGAGGTTTTTACCTATTTGGATTTCCCTATAACCAAAATTGTGGTGTTGTGTTTAAGTGTTATCTCATTGTGTATGTGCTTAATGTTCTTCAATACTTAATTAGATAAAGAATTGAATCTTGTAGATAATTGATTCACCCCCCCTCTCAGTTATCTCTTGGGACTATTCCTAACAATTGGTATCAGAGCCAAGTGCCTCAGAGAGAAGTTTAATAGCTTGAGGTTGATCAGATGACATTCTTTATAAAATAAATTCCTAAGTTTGATGGAGAGAATTATCTAGACTGGAAGAAAAAAATGATGACACATTTGCAGTGCATTGCTTTTGAAATTTTTGAAGTAGCCACTAGAGAAGTTCAGATTCCCTCTTTATCAGATCTTGCCAAAGATGATGCAACTTTGAAGCAAAATGAATTGTTCACTCAAAATGCAATTGCCAAAGAATCCCTTATTAGCGCCTTATTTGACAGTGAGTTTTCAGAGATCAAGAAAGTAGATAAAGCCTACAAGATATGGAAGTATCTAGAAGACATATTTGAAGGAGATATTCAAGCCAAGAATGTACGCAGAAAGACATGGAAGAAAAGATAAAATACATTGGAGATGCTACTTGATGAGAACATCAGAACCTACAATCAAATGATTAATGAAGCAGTTGCAGGAATCAGAAACAATGGTGGAGAAATTTTAGAAGAAGACATAATGGATACGTTGATGACTACCTTGATACCAGAATATGATAGCAAGATAAACATCCTAGATGAGACTATGCAGTCCACAAAAGACTTCAAAAGAGAGACCTTAATCAACAAGATTTCAGCTTTTGAGATATCAAGATTGAAGACATAACCTAAAAGTGAAACAACATTCAAAGTCTTAGTCCATGGTAATAAATCTTTGAACACCTCTGGTAATTTTGACGATGAAGATGATGATAGAGAACTAGATGATTTCATTTCTATGATTGCTAAGAAGGAAAGAAAAGGAAAAGGAAAATATGAAGGTTAGCTACCATTCAAATGTTTCTCATGTAACAAGATTGGTCATTTTGCATCTAAGTGTCCTACAAGAGTAAAAAAGAACAAAAATTACAAGCCTAAGTATAAAGAATGTTACTATGTTGAAGATGGAGTATCAGATGAAGATTTAGTTGAGGATGAAATTGGATATTTTGCAATTGAAGAAATGGAAAGAATGTATGATGAAATGGATAAGGAAGATGAGAGGAAAGCACAAAAACTAGCATTGATTTCACAAGCAAACATCAGGATAGATTGGATCATTGACAATGGTTGTTCACATCACATGATAGGAGATAAAAATAGATTTGTGCATCTAGATAAGTACAAAGGAGGCATGGTTAGATTTGGAGACAACACTCCTAAACCTATCATAGGTAGAGTAGCTATCACCTTGGGTGGAAACAACAACATTGAAGATGTTCTTTATGTTGATGGTTTGTAGCATAACTTACTTAGTGTTGGATAGTTGCTTGACAAGGGATATCAGTTGGAATTCAAGAACAATAAGTGCATCATTAATAACAAAGGAGAGACGATTGCATCAGGCTCAAAGACAAAAGGTAGTGTTTTTTAGCTTAATTCAGAAGCAATTTATTTTGTTGCTCAAGTAGATGATAGTTGGTTATGGCATAAAAGACTATGTCACATTAATTTTGACAACATAGTAAAGATACACAATGTTAAGGCAGTAAGAGACCTCCCTAGTATTGCAAAGCCAGTTGATACAATATGCAGGGAATGTGTGATGGGAAAGCATGTAAGGAATTCATTCAGAAGCAAGAATAATTTGGTAGAGAACAAATTGGATCTAGTGCATACAGACCTATGTGGACCAACTCAAACAAGATCATACTATGGTGAAAGGTACTTTATTTTATTTGTTGATGATTATTCTAGAATGATGTGGGCTGCGTTCTTAAAAGATGAATCAAAAGTCTTTGAGAAGTTCAAAATATTCAAAGCTAAAGTTAAAAATGAGACTAGATTAAAGATAAAATGTTTGAGATCAGATAGAGGAGGAGAATTCACCTCTGATAGATTTTATGAGTATTGCAAAGAACATGGGGTAAAGAGACAACTAAGTGCACCTAGAACCCCTCAGCAAAATGTAATTGTAGAAAAGAGAAATAGGATCATACTTGACACAGCTTGCACTATCATGATTGAAGGAAAGGTGGCACACACCTATTGGAGAGATGCAATCAATACAACAATCTATACTATCAATAAAATTCAATTAAGGTCAGGCGCAGACAAGACACCTTATGAGCTATGGTTTGGGAATGTACCTATAGTGAAATACTTCAGAATCTTTGGAAGCAAGTGCTACATCAAGAGAGATGAAGCTATTGGCAAGTTTGATGCAAGAAGTGATAAATGTATTTTTCTTGGTTACTCTACTAAAAGCAAAGCCTATAGATGTTTTAATTTGAGATTGAAGAAGATCATTGAAAGTGCTCATGTAAAGATTGATGAAAAGTTTATGATTCAAGAAAGATATCATGATTATGCACCTATGATTGAAGAAGAACCTAGACCTACTAGCAGTAAAGCAGTTGTTGAAGAAATGTTTGATAGCATTGATGTTCTATTCAATGACCCTTAAATAAGTGAAGAAGAAACACATAAGACAGATGATAAAGTCACACCTAATGTTCCAAAATTAACATCTAGATACCATTCTAAGGAAGATATCATTAGAGATCAGAGAAGCAAAGTCATGACAAGATCAAAAGAATAGATTTCAACAGTTGATGAAGTGGTATGTTTACTTTCACAAATTGAACCCTTAAGTGTTGAAGATGCATGTAATGATTCAGATTGACATGAAGCAATGAAAGAAGAGCTAGAATAGTTAAGAATGATACATGGGAATTGGTCCCTAGACTTAGAGACAAGAATGTGATTGGAATCAAGTGGATATTCAGAAACAAGATGAATGAAGATGGTACAGTAGTAAGGAACAAAGCAAGATTAGTATGTAAAGGATATGCGCAAAGAGAAGGAATTGATTATTCTGATACATTTTCCCCTGTAAGAAGATTGGAAGCCATAAAGTTATTTCTAGCCTATTCAAAGACTTTAAGGTATATCAAATAGATGTCAAATCAACATTCTTGAATGGAGAGTTGAAGGAAGAAGTATACATAGAGTAGCCTGAAGGATTCAACTTATCAGACAAACTTGATATGGTATGCAAATTGAAGAAAGCCCTCTATGGACTTAAGTAAGCCCCTAGAGCATGGTATGAAAGACTAGATGGTTATTTGACTAAGATTGGATTCAAGAAAGGAGCAGCAAATTGTAACTTACTCATAAGAGAGACACCTGAAGGATTATTCTTAGTTTCTATTTTTGTTGATGAAATTATATTTGGTGGTAATGATAAGCTTAGTACAAAATTTTCCAAGAAAATACAAAGTGAATTTGAGATGAGCATGATTGGACCTATCAAATACTTTTTGGGATTGAGTGTGCAACAGACAGACAAAGGTATATTTATAAATCAATCTAAATATGTGAAAGAGATATTGAAGAAATTTAAGATGGATGATTGTAAGCCAATAAGCACACCCATGATAACAGGATGCAAGCTTTCAAAAGATGATGATTCTAAAGTAGTTGACATAACTCTATACAAGTCTATGATTGGTAAACTCATATATCTTACTCAATCTAGACCTGAGATTTCTAATGTAGTTGGTATAGTTGGAAGAGTTGCAACAAAATCTAAACAAAGTCATCTTATGACAATAAAGAGGATATTCAGATACCTGAAAGGAACTATAGACTATGGTTTATGGTATCCTAACTCGAAGAATGTAGAGCTTCATGTGTATACAGATGCAGATTGGGCAGGTTGCGTGGATGATAGAAAGAGCACATCAGGAGAAGCAATATTTCTTGGAGATAGACTTGTTACTTGGACAAGAAAGAAGAAAAATTATATTTCTCAGTCAACAGCAGAAGCAGAGTATGTGGCAGCAACATTAAATTATTCTACAATTGTGTGGATCAAGCAGATGATAAAATATTTTGAAATTTAGATTGATTATCCTATTGTTATTCATTGTGATGACACTAGCACTATCAATATGTCAAAGAACCCTATGATGCATGTAAAGACAAAGCATATTGAGATAAAATATCACTTTCTAAAAGAGAAAGTTGTAGAGAAAGAAGTAAAGTTATATTATGTGAGTACAAAAGATCATCTAGCAAACATATTCACAAAGCCTTTACCGAAGGATACTTTTGAGTATCTCAGGGAGAAGTTGGGAGTAATTCCCTTCCCTGAATCTGATTAGAGTTTGCAGGAGTGCATCAGTCCTAAGTGACTGATGAATGGTTGACAACTCTACTTTAGGAGTAGTACCTATGCTTGTTTGTTTTTGGCGCCCTTTTCCATTGATGTCAAAAGGGGAGTAATATATAGTCATGAAAATAAGAAAACAAGTAGAAAGGGAGAGTATACAGAAAAAAAGAAAACAATCAGGATGAGCATGAAGTAAGGGGGAGTATTCAGTAAGAGATGCAACAGTTGGAGGATTCATCCTTGGGGGAGTTCTGTTGAGGAAATGGAGAATGTTATAAAATAATTATACTTTTGGATTGGTGGTGTTTTTCATTCCATATGTTGCCATCAATGCCAAAGGGGGAGATTGTTGAAGATTTGCTAGTAAGCCAGTGTTGACTGTATGATTGTCATTGATGACAACATATGGTAAGCAATGTGCGTGGAAGCCTTATGGAGAGAGCCTTGAGCATATGTTTCCTAGATATGTTATCAACATGATATCATAAGCAAAGAGGTTGATTCTAAGTAAAGATAGTTATACAGTTGTTTGTTTCAGTAGTGTTCCTGACAGGTCCCAAGAAGAGTTTTATATGTGATTTGCAGTATGGTTATGATGGAGCCTTGCGCATTTATATTTGTGTTGGAGACATGTTCGTGATGCTATGTTCATGGATGCAAAGTCAATTATGTAGTACAGGTTGAGTTATGATGTTTCCAGTTGCCAGTTACAGTTTCTTGAGTTTATTTGATGGATTCAACATTGTTTATATTGTTATAGTAGTTGCACTTATCATTATGATATGCATGCTTGGTATTGTGTTTGGATAAGAGTTAAGAATGTTTGGTTAATAGTGCATAACGTATTTCAGTATGAGAGAAAATATTCAGTTGATTTGGTGGAGCCGACAATGTGAAGCATCGCATCTACTCATATGGAGTTGCGCGGTTGATGTAGCCATTGGAGATGTTGTTGGAGAGTTTTTATTATTTCTCTAATATTATTTCAAGAAGGTTCTAACAAGTCGACTTGATTATGGAGAAAGATATTTATAACTAGTCAGTTATGATTGGTAAGCATGGCAGTGAGATAAAATGAAGTAAAGAAAAGAGCAGAGCAGTAAGTGCGGAGTATTGTGCCATCAGTAGAAGGTATATGTGACAAATAAGAGTGTGTGTTCTATTCATTGGAACTGATCAAGACAACAGGTCTAACTTGTAGTTCACCAAAATTCAGATATTGTGTATATCTATTATCCAAGAGGTTGTAGCCTTCTTCATTTGAGTAGTGAGCTCTTGGACAATGAGTCCTCACCCCTAATAGGGTTATTTGTAAAAGACTCCTAAAAGCGTCTGACCCTTGACTAGGTCACTGTACTTATTGCATTGTAAAGATAAAATCCTAATAGGGTTGTAAGATCTTCTAACATGGATCATTATACACTAGTGCAGTTTATAGTGGGTGCTAATTCCCACCGGGGTTTTTACCTATTTGGGTTTCCCCATAACCAAAATTGTGGTGTTGTGTTTAAGTGTTATCTCATTGTGTATGTGCTTAATGTTCTTATATACTTAGTTGGATAAATAATTGAATCTTGTAGATAACTAATTCACACACCCCCCCCCCCCCTCTCATTTATCTCTTGGGACTATTCCTAACAGACCCTTCCCAACCAGCAAGAATGTATTGAAACTTATAATCAAACGAAGAGACAACCATAAAATTTTGTGAAAAGTTCCCTTTTTTATCACGATATTTACCTTGTAAGTCGACATCAACATTGATTGGTATATGGGTTCCATCAATCGCTCTAACACAATCCTATAGAAAGAAAAACTATAGTCAAGAAACATGTAGTAATAAGATTAATGCTAAGGCAAAGATATTTGTAGTGTTGGGGGGTTTACCTTGAAGTACGGATTGAAACGGTCCTTCCCACTAATTTTAGGAGGAGTGTTTGCACCAGGTGGTACAAAATAATCCACATGGAGTGCTAAGACAGCCGTTAAGGCCTTGCGGAAGTATCGGCTTACTGTCTCTTCGAAGTGGCCAATGTTGTGGGAAATCTTACGATTCCTCAGATTGTGGCCAAGGGTGTGGAGGAACATGACTACTTGTTCTTCTAACATTATGTTCATCGTATCTGTAAGACTTCCTTTTTTCCTTAGAAGATTGGCTAGCCGAAAGAAGGTTGCTGCACTCATACAGATTTGGTTGTGACAATGCACCTCATTCGAATGAATAATGCATTTATAAAAAGCAATTCCATCATTTCTTTCCTTACGCATTTTTTGCCTACCTTCTTGTGCAAACACCACTTTGGCTACTCCAAGGACAATAAGAAGAATTATGAGAATATGAGCAGTTGTGGTCTTCCTACAAATGCGTCCTTGAATGTTTATATTGTTGAAAAGATCCATCAATGACTTGAAAAGTACACAACAAAGAAGGTTTGAGATACAAAATCGTCACTCATAGGAAGCAAGAGGTCAAGCCAAGAAATGCGTGTACTTATTGACACAATTGTTTGTATATGTATTCCTAGCTAGTTATTATCTATAGGTGTTGAATTTGTTAGCATTGTTGCATTAGGAAATGAGTGAAAGTGATATTGGTCAATAGTGATTTGGGCATACCGTGTGATCATAAGTGGAGCAGATATAGTTTTTATACTATACTACTCCAGCTAGCACAATTTATGTAAATTGCTCCCAACAACTACTTAGTGTTTGACATCATATATACATGTGTTCATGAACAAGATCATAACCATTAGATACTTATGAAGGAGATCATAACCCCACCATATATATATATATACTCACTGCTTTTCATTTGATATATCTGCTATGATCAAATAAGCACATAAATAACAAGACTAAATAACGGTGTTCATAATCATCATGATTAATAATAACTTAATTATATACATATATATGGTTCTTATATATGCACATTTACATATATATAGCTATGTAATAAGTTCTTATTAATCATGATATGTAATAATCTTGCTAATCAAGAATTCATAACATAAAACTAAACAAACCTACTTTACTAGCCAAATTAAATCCTTCCTACTTGTCAAGATTGGAGTTTTGATGAATAATTTTGTAAAGATGGGTTTTGATGACCAAATTATCACAGTTAGGGGGATTTCTTGTAAATTTCTACCGAGTTCTCTTAACCATTGAGCTTTGACATCCATCCACTGTAGGTTCTGTTTACCAAAGTAGTTTCGATTCTTGTCTTGTAAATTTGAATATCATAAGTAGACTCTTGGTTTGAGGTTTGAAATCTGAAGATTGCCATACTATTTTTTGTGTCTGGTAGATCATAAAATTTTGAAGTTTAGGGGTTATATACACTACAAACTACCCTACCACCGTAAATGGTTATATACAAAATGCACAACTCTATTTGTTCAAATGACAACTATATTCCTGTTTAAAAACAATAGAAATATAGCTACCTCAAATAATGTAGAGGATGTGACTTTTTTTATTGCAACAACCCAAAAAATGTTGCAAAGTAAGGCAACCAAAACGAACAGAGCCATGAGTGTAAACAAGACCAGAGAGGCTAGAAATGGTTCAAGAAGCAATGAAGTAGTGAAATTTCAAAATCCAATCAAAACCCTACTTGAGCTTTTGTTCATCAAAATCCATCTCGTCTGTGAAAAACATGGACTGTGAAAACCATAATAAAATCTTGTATACCTTGTGTTGATAACAGAAACAAACGCATCTCAAATAGTATTGAACACACTATGGCCTCCTTCAAACACAACTCAAACAGTATCAAACACACTATGGCCTCCTTCAAACGCAACTCAAACAGTATCAAACACACTATGCCCTCCTTCAAACGCAGCTGAAACAATATCGAACACTCTATGCCCTCCTTCAAACGTAGCTCAAACCCTCCGCAATATGCTCCGCTTTGCATATACCATGCGGGGAAGGTAGAACCCAAAAAATGTTTTATTTGCACGCGGAGCCGACAGATTTAAAAAATAAGGATTGAGAAATGTAAAATTTGACCCTGAAATTCCAATTCCACCTTTTCAAGTGAAAGATGTAAATACTTATTTTGAACAAAAATGAGCATTTACATCTCCCTATTCTATTTTCATTTTACGCACCCAAACAGAAAATTCCACCAAATCGGTAGGAGCAAATGCCAATTCCAGGCTAATTGAGTCGAGGGTTGAAAGATTACAAACGTAGAGATCCTTTAAGAACAGAACTCCGGTCTGTATCTGAGCCTACGACTTCTCTTGTTGAAAACCCTAACCTCCTATTCTTTTGTGGTTGCAGCAGCTTCCATGGCAAACACAATGTTGTGCCGCAAACTGTCAATTGTTTACCGATTCCATTTTCGTAATGTTTTCTCAAGCAAAGCTCATTCGCAGAACCTCTTTTCACAGTTTGCCTCCACCCAACGTAACCTGACTGAGGCCGACATCACTCGGATTCTCAAGTTGCAACCTCAATTGCAGAACCTTCGAACCCTTCACAACGTAGAGAAGGTTATTCATTTATTGAAGAAGCACGGCATCTTTGAAGTCCAGATTGCCAAAATATTAAGGACAAGACCCCAGGTCATCGCATATGCAGAAGAAATATTGGAACCTAAGTTCAAATTACTCGAAGATTTCGGTATTGTAGGTCTAAATCTGGCTAAACTTTTAACGACACATCCGTACCTATTGTGCACTAGACTGGAGACCAGCCTTCTTCCCACGATGGAGTTTCTGAAGGATGTATTTCAGTCTCAGGATGTGCTCGTTAAAGTCCTGTTAAAACAACCATTACTTCTCAGTTGTAGCGTGGAGAAGACCCTGAAGCCCTCGCTTGCTTTCTGGGAAGGATGGGGTTTTTCGGGGACGAAGCTCGTAAACTTCTTACAGGTATACCCGCTTGTTCTCAGACGAACGTCTCTAATCCCCGCACAAGTGGATCTCATCAACAAGATTGGCGCTGACAAAGACAGCAAAATGTACAAATATATTGTAGCTATAGTGGCTGTGAGTCGCACAGAAACGTTAGAGGCCAAGATTGAGAATCTTAAACTCTGCGGGCTCTCGGCTGAAGAAGCCTTGCAAGTACTTAGAGCCGTCCCTCTAGTCTTTAATCTCTCCAAGGAAAATGTGAGTGAAAAGATGAACTTTATAGTTAATGACATGAAGCTCCCTGCAAATATTGTAGTGAAGCATGCTAACTTGTTGCAAATCAATTTGGAAAAGACTATGAGGCCAAGGTTTCTGATCTGGCAGAAAATCAAATCCATCAATGACTTCGATATGCCTCTTTTGATGGTAATGAATATGGCAGAGGCAAAATTTGTCAGCAAGATTATTAAAGGGCAACCTGAGTCTGAGTCTGAAACACTGTGGACAATTTATGAAAACACCATTGCTAGCGCTTCCAACCGCACAAGAGCGCAGCGAAAAACTGGAATTTGGCGAAGAAGTGAAAGTCAGAATTCAAATCACAGCAAACTTATTGATTAGTCTTGGGCGGAAGACAGGCAAGCCGTTCCCGTATACTGGCTTCAAGCATTATACTTGAAGGTACCATATTCAACAACAGGTACTCTATGCCCTGCTTTCTGTGTCTAGTTTCTCTTTATCCATGTTAGGTATTGTACCAGGTCAATATTCATTCGATAGAATTTTTGTTACTTCTGAAAGTTATCTCAGAAGTTGGATCATTATGCTTCAAATGGGAGTCATGCTAGAGCAAGTAGTGAACAACTAACTGTACAGAATGTTCAGCAAACAAGTTTTGCAGCCCACAAACGTTTGCAAATGTTGTAATTATATTTTTGATGTGGTACTATTTAGAGCACCGGAGTCAGTTTGTGTTAAGATGCCATATAAGTCTTTAAAAGAATACATGAAATTAGTAAACCAGAACAAAAGGCTTTTCAATTTATTGTGGAAGTTCATTAGCAATTGGACAATATCAGAAAAGATTTAGTTGGAAGTAAGTTAGGTTCGTTTCAGACTCTGGCTTGTCAAAATTAAATTGCATTTCAAGATAAAATGGATTTTTATTGTTTCCAATTTAGAATAGCATCAATGACATATGGATCAAAACTGCAAATCCTCTAGAAATTCTGGAACAATCTGCAAATTTTTAAATTTGTTTTGTTACACCTAGCAGATACCCAACTGGACAAACTGCTAATGATTCAATGGATTTGAGACATTCATAAACTAGTCAAGTTGTTGAGGGTTCAAAGAAAAGGCTGCTAAAAAAATGAATGCTGAAAATGAAGATGAGTGTTTTAAGCTTTAGTTTTTAAGTTTTTTTGATAGTGTTATGACTTTTTGAAAGAAAGCGGTTCTGAGATCGATTTATATAGGACACACAACTGTAGAAGGCTCTGCAGGTTTCTGTAAAAATTTGTGAGCTGACTGAGTCAAGGCGGCACAGTGCTTTGCAAGTTTACCATAGATTAATGGTCTCAAAGTTATGTTTTTAAGAGTGTTTCGTTGAGTTTTGGGGATGGGAGGATAGATTTCAGCTAGGACAATTTTCTATTCCAAATTATGTGCATGGCGGTCAAAATAAAATAGAAAATTAACATTTGGAAAATTAAATTAAAAAATTGGAAATTGTATTGCTAACCAAGATGTTTCATATGGTCACCACACCCCATATGTCCGTTTCTGGAGAATGAAGCACAAGCCCCAGGGATGCCTACAAATTGTACACATTTTCAGCACACTACGATTTTTGTGGTTAACACCTCTATTACTGTACTGATCATGCAATTGATTGCCGCATTTTGTATGTCTTGTAGTGGGATTCTGCCAACACTCTTCCAGTCTGTATTCACATGCATCGAACAGTGAAAGCTATTTTCATTTTCTGTTATATAATAGTTTCTTATATTGTGACAAACATGGTTCAGTCACAGTTACATTTTAGGACTTAATGTTTGTATGTTACCATCATCAAGTATAGATAAATGCAATCTCCCAAGATTCACATGCACAAAAAATTAACTGGTATATTTGAAAATGGATATATTAATGTAGGGAACATAAAAAATTGTTTAGATGGTAACATTCTGAAATAAAATTTGTAATAGTTTACTGTTACTTATATGCATGTTTCAACAGAGCTTTGGAAAATATATCCCTGCAAAAGTGATTGGTCTAAAATTTATATTATCACCAAGAAAATCCTACCTGAGAATGATTCTATTAGCATGCCCACCTTCAAGATTCTTTATCACACCCTCACAACTATATAGAAACAAAATTAAAAAGAACGAGAGGCTATTGGCAAGATTGTACTGATGGAAGATTTACTTTACCACAACGAAATATTGGGAATATTTTTAGAGAACTGGAGAGGGGACGAAGTAGGCCTCTGACATTGATGAAATGCTGGTGCTGATGACAATTGTTGCTTCAGATCTCTCCCATGCAATATACAATGTGGGGAAGTCTTCTTCTGCTTGATGTATGATCATGATTTGGCATATACACGGACTTCAATTATAAATTTATAATTCAATAATATTGAAAAGAATTGGTGACATCGAATCATGTTACGACATAATTCATCTTCCATTTGACATTATAGTGTGAAACGTCCATCCATTCAATTATGTTGTCACGGCTCTATTTAGACCAGCTTGTTTTCATGATGGATGGATGAGTTTTAATTTTTAAATCATGATAATCACTTAAAAAATATTCATTAAATTGTTAATATGATCGATCATTACAGTAAATTGACTTTGATGTTCTATTAATAACAAGTCTTATATTGAAATTGTATATATTTAAACATGTATCGATAGATGCAAGTGAATTTCACATTTGAAATAAATAATTAGAAAGAAAGGAATACAATTCATCAAGAAATGATATAGGATAACAATAAATATGCATAATAGGTGCTTTCAACATAGTTATTAAATTGTTCCATATTCTAAATTATACCTTAGGTGTGGGCTATCCAATTAGAGTTAATAATTTATTTGGTTAACTTGCTAACCAAATCTATGAACAATTTGTTAGTTCCCTCATTTTAATTTCGTCAAATTCAATTTTTTTGCATCAAAATCATTGCATTAAGTAATTTCTAGTTGAAAATATTCTTCAAAACCCTCATATGCTGAGTCCCTTGTCGTTTTAGAGTACATTTGTCTGTAGTCTTAATAATAATAATAATAATAATAAAACATCAGGAGCATTGATGTTTACAGGTTGTAAAGTTGTAATATAAAAAACCACACCATTAGAGACGGAAGGATGAGACCTTCCCACACCCAAAGAACAATCTGCAATCTTAGCAGAGGCTTCAACGCCTTGAAGTGCAGTAGGGGAGCAATTCGGAGTAGAGGAGGGCATGGTGGAGACGAGGAATTTTCTAATTCTAGATTTTTGCCATATTTGGTACATGGAACTTAACAAGAATTATTATTTCCTTTTTCTCTTCATACATGAAACAAAATAGTTACATATAAAACAAGGTACATTTGATCAAGTATCAATTTTAATTCATGTCTCATTATTTAAACCTTATCATATACCAAATACAATTGTATACAAACATATTCACACATGTTTGTAATGTGTGAACATGTTTGAATATTCAACAATTTGTGAATATGTTTGGAATGTGTGAATAGGTCTAAAATATAATATACTCAATCTATATAGTGGACAAAGCAACCATAGTCTATGACTTGTTCATTCAATTAATAAAACCACCATATAGGTTAAATTAAGCCAATAGTAGATATTCTATTTTTTGACATCTCTTACCCAATTAAAATTTGTTTAACCCCAAACATCCACAAGTTTTGAAGATCCCCCAAGATACATCTCCTTGATAACATAAAGAATGTACAAAAGTACCCTACAAATATCTATAGGCACTCTTAAATACAATCAAATGATCCCATCAATGGTTAACCATGAACCAATTTACGATTCCAGTTGTTAAAAAAAATGTGTGCATATTTCAACATACATAAGATAATAGTGTAAGGAACATAAGGCATATCCTTTCTCTCACTGGGACAGCTAATAACTTAGCCTCCACTAAGATAAGAAGACTAACAAAATTTCTATTTACCATGTTTAAATGTTATTATATAAAGTTCACACTTACTCTTGTATAACCAAAGATTTAAGTTATTATCTCCATACTTGAGATGAGCTTAACAATCCCCAAATGTTTCATGTCAAACCATGCAAAAAGCTGATTAAATTTAAGTCTTTAATTACATCCTTATTGCATATCATCTACATACACTACGATAACTAATAAGTGATCACCACTATGTTTATAACAAATATAATGATCTAATTTAGCCCTCATATCTCAATCTTAACATAAAGGAATATTTTAGGTGTCACAATAGGTGATTGTTTGAGGCCATACATAGATTTTTCAATATACAAATGAGTTCTTACCTTTTACAACATAATTTTTTATTTAACAGAAATTTATTCCTTCAAATTAATGAGTCCTTACCTTTTACAACATAGTTTTTTATTGTAAAATTTATTCCTCCAAGCCCATTATGTAGGATAAATATTTTCATTCACATCTAGATTATTTTTAAATTTAATGCTACTACAATAGATAATAAGAATCTAATAAATTTGTTTAATTAAAAACTAATAAATAACAAAATCTATTCCCTTAACCTAGGAATATTCTTTCACAACCAATATCACCTTGTATTGTCAATGTAACTATATACATTGAACTAAAAAGTAGGCATCTTCGCTTGGGAAACTCTTCATAACCTACAGTGATGCCCTCTCCTGCTGCGCGTTCACCTGGAGTGTTTAGGGCTTCTGCTGCCCTTAGCGGTGCCCTTCCTGCTGTGCGTTCGTCTGTAGCTTCCACTGCACTTGGCGACAGTGCCCTCCTTGTTGGATCCCTTCGTGCGCCCCAATCTGTGTATTCTCCTACGACGCCCAGGGTTTCCACTTCCTACGGGTTGTCTTCTAGTGCTGTGGGGGTTGTGCCTGCCCTAGGGCCTCCAGCCTTTGTGAATCCCACATCTTCTACAGTTCTGGGGGTTTCTGTTGGAAGCACGGTTGTGTCTCCAGCTGTGGGTGTGGGTGAGGGTGTGCAGGGGTTTCTTGTTTCCCGCCCAGGAAGATTTAAAAGGCATGCATTGGGGTGTGCAGGCTCGATGCCTCCTACTGTGCCCGTGAGGGGGTTTGTTCCTGAGGGTGTCTCTTCTGGTTCGCAACCTCCTCTTTCAGCAAATAACCCAAATGCTTCCTGTGTTTATCCTACTTCCAGTCCGGTTGCAGCTGCTATTGACCATGTTGGCATGGATTCTTACGCTAAGGTTGCTTCTAAAACTATGTAGGGGACTGGGGGTTCTTCTCGTGGTGTGCCTTCTACTATCTCGATTTCTGACCATGGTTCTCTTTCTGTTAAGCTCTCTGCTATTGCCGAAGGGGAGCTGGATAGTTGCTCTGAGATCCTTATGGATCAAGCTCTGATATGTCATTTTCGGGGGTTCTGGCCGAGTCTGTCCCAACTTCATGATTGGATTTCCCAAAATTGGGAACCAATAATCTCAGATATGTTCACATTTTTCCCTTAGCTAAAGGTTTCTTTGTACCTAAATTTGATACTTTTAAGGATAGAAATATGATTTTGTGTGATAATTATTTCAGCTAGGAGGACAAATTCTTGCTTATGGTAAAACCCTGGCACCCGGATTTTAATCCCTCCATTGAAATTTTTAACAATATTCATATTTGGGTTAGATTCTCCAACCTCCCTCTCCACCTTTGGCAAGGATCTGTCCTGAAGGAGGTGGGGGAGGCTTTGGGGGAGTTTCTGCTTATTGATCACGATTCTTCTAATATGTTCCATTCTACCTTTGCCCGCATTCTGGTAGATATTGATATTTCGCAAGGTCTTTGGGCTGAAATTAAAATTGAGTCATCTAAAGGTTGTTGGATGCAACAACTAGATTTTGAGGGTAGCCCCTTTAGGTGCAGAAGATGTTTTAAAACAGGCCATCATGCATCTCATTGCAGTTCTGTCTTTAAAAAGAAGAAAGTTTCTCATACTTGGTGGAACGATGCTTCCAGCGAACATTATACGATATTTAAAAACTCTCCTCAGATCTTGAAGGATTTTGATCCTGTCTCGAGTTTTCAGAAGCCTATTGTTGAAGAAAATGGTTTGAATCCTGTTCTGCCTCCTGTCGATCCTATTGGGATTGTTGTTGATGCTGCTTCTAATCTCCCAGCTAAGCAGGGACCCCCCTCTCCTTTGTTGGAGGATTCCAGGCTTTCTGCTGACGAATATATGGTTGATGTTCCTGTCGGCCTTGCTGGCATGATTATTGTTGAGGATTTTGGTGTTCATGTCTCTCTTGCTGGGAGTAATTCTGGCTTTGATTCAGAACCGATGCTGAGTGCTGGGTCTTCTGTCTTGGATTCGTTGTGCTGGCAGGATGAGGCTGCGAGAGTCGAAGATGGTTGGATTACTATCAAAGGGAAACAATCTAAGAAATCTTCCTCTTCGTTTGACATGACTCTTTGTTCTCATAAAAAGGGGAATTTCAGATAGCTTTGTTGCTATCTTCTTAGGATTGTCGTTTATAATGATCATTTTATTGCAGTGTTCTGGGTCCGTTGTTTGAGTGTCCTGCCTTTGTTTTTGGCTGGACTGTTTCGTTATGGGACCTTTTAATGTTCTATCTTAAGATTTTTTATGTTAATGGGTTTCGGGGCCCCTTCAAAACCTGTTGTTACCATTAATCAAAAACTATATACATTGAACTACTTACTCGAAAAACAATTTACATCCAATTAGCTTATTTCCCTTTGATAGCTGATCAAATCCCAAATCCCATTTTTCCTTAGCACGACCATTTCCTCATTCATGGCCTATCCTTAACATTGATCTCCAATCCCTCACTCATAGTGCAAGGTTCAACAATACTAGCAATAAAAGTAGTAATACATATATATCAAGTGGTTTACATCTCCCATATCAACTCCTCTATCAAGTGGATCTCTTTAGAAGCTAAAGTGGAGGTTTTTCTTATTTTGAAACTCTCCAAATCCTTCTCATTAACTATATCATGAACCTCCAATTCTTTATCTATTGCAACCATCTCAATCTTTGGCTATAGTTGCACAATTGAGTTTATATTCTCCTTTGCCTCTCAACTATAGGATAGATATGATCTAACTAAATATCACCATCCAATTATATAATAATTTCTTTACAACAATGTCCCAAATCTTGCATTCTTTCACATCAACACCATAGTCAATGAAGATATAGTTTATATCCTTATTATCCAACTTTAATCACTATCCTCAGACATAATAGCATAATATGAGTTTGCACAACCAAAAATTTGAAGATCATAAAGTGAGTTTCTTTTCCTATCCAACTTTTTATAGTACTTAACAATTTCTCATGTTAGAGACTTGTTGATAAGGTAAAATGTAGTGCTAATTACTTACCTAGAATTAATTTTCGAATCTTGACCCAACAAACATACTCTTAACTTCTTCCATCATTATCATGTTTGATTCTACAACTCCATTCATTGAGAGATATATGGAGTTGTCTTATGCCCTTCACTTTATAGAATCTATCAAGCTCCATTGTAGAAAATTCTCTATCATTTTTAGTCTTGAACAATTGGATAATTTTACTAGTATAATTCTCTACCAAAATCTTAAATTCTTTGAACTGACCTATAAAAGTCATTTATTAATGATCTACATAATATTTAAATTTTAATTAAAAAGAAATAAATATAAGGCCAAAGACATTATAACAAATAAAATCTAATATACTAAAATATTTATTAAAACTAAAATAAAACAAAACATTATTTTATCTTTAATATAAACAATACTCATACAAATCAAACTCGAGAATATATTTTTCAAGATGTATAAACCTTTCTCATTTTTTGTTTAGTTTGGCTTGTTCTATCAAAGTCGTCTAATCTTTGATTGTTATAAATCCCATTGATGTTTATTGTAAATCAAGCATTTGATTAATTTCTAAAAAAATATTTTAAATTTGTTTTTACTATGAATTGAAACATTTATTGACCGCAAATAACATAATTTTATTGTTAATTTGTTCACACTGCAAATTTTTCTGCTATAAACCTCTTCTTGACTGCAAAAACAAGAATTTTATTTGTATATTACATTCTACAAATTTGTCTGCACTTGCAAATTTCTTTACTATAAACCTGTTCTTGACTGCAAATAGAAGAATTTTATTGTGTATTACATTCCGCAAATTTATATACTTGGTCCATTAGAGTTAGTTTATTACACTTCACATTTCACATTCATGCTTACTAGGATAGTTTATAATTTGATGGATTTCCAAAGCTTCCATTTTTTCAGGCTGACAAGTAAAAAGAAGTCAAATGAAACTGAAACAAATTCAGAGAAAATAAATGGAAAGTATTCTTGGTTGATGCTGATCGCCAATTCACCCGGGATTCTCCTGCGTCAACAAGCAAAGCATTCTTAGGTTCAGCCGTATTTTGAACAGTTCTATACACCCCAGATACCCTGTTTCAAGACATGCTGTTAAACACTCGGTACATATTCTGGTATTCAATGTAAACATTCTGTCAAACACTTGGCATGTATTCTCTAGAGTGTGGTATTCAACGTATTTGTTGACAAACTCAAGTAAATTTTTGCACATGCATGGATTTCTAAGAGCTATTTGATTGCTTCAAATCTATGTAACACAGAACAATAATAATCTTCCAAGTGTTTAGGCAGAATGGTTTTTGAACGTTGTGTATTGCTCCCATCGGTTTGATGTTCATTGTCATGAGGAAAACAAATTCTACTGAAAAATAAATAGGATTGGGATGACTCCGAGTTAGGGGTTATGTTTGTTCAACTCATCAAGTTGGAGTTTGAGTGAAGAGGACGAGAATGTTAAATTGGCTCAAAATCTTTTCACTTCTAACGTCTTATACTATATTTCCATTGATTGTAAAATTTGCAGCTATAGCTGCATAGATCAGCTAGAAGGAAAATAAAACAAATCTGAGCAGATTATACAGAGAAAAATAACAGAGGAGAACAGAGCATTACAAAAGAAAACTTCAATTCATTATTCTATCCACTGCTGTGATTAATTATTAATCACCACAATAACAAATCTTTGAAAAGATACATTTGTGCTTATGCAACAATAAAAATAGGAGTTGATTGATGCTTTTGCAGCTGATTGACAGTCAACTGAAACTTAGAACAATGGATCAAGCTCCATAAAAGCCAAAGTTTGTGCATAGAAAAAAAGGAGTTAAAAGCCTCAGATTGGGGCAGAAAACAGAAGATCAAACCTAACAAAGAGGTGCTCCAAAATCTACGGAAAGTGAACAGAAGATGGAATTAATCACAACACCCCCCCTTAATTCTAACTAAAGAGAAAAGAAAGCCTAAGAAGGGAAAGAGGAAAGAGGGAAAACCCAGTGGGAAGAAAACCCCTCCTCAAAAAGGATGCTAACAAATTAAGAAAACTACTGTGTTACAGTTCCTTTCACCCCAAGAAGATCTCGAAGAAAGTGAAACTTCTGTTCGGTGAATGTCTTTGTGAAGATGTCAGCAATTTGGTGAGACGTGGGACAATACTGCAAATCTATGATGCCATCATGAATCAAATCTTGAATGTAGTGCATGTGTATCTTGATGTGTTTAGTCCATTGTCGCTGTATTGGATCTCTACAAACTACCAGTGTACTCTGATTGTCACACCAAATGAGAGTTGGACTATGAAAAGAGATACCAAGCTTAGTCAGGAAGTTCTGTAACCAAATAGCCTGAATGGTAATATTGACGGCACCTCTATATTCAGCCTCTGTAGATGATAAAGCAATGGAAGATTGCTTTTTACTTGACCAACAGATGGGATTAGATCCCAAACTGAGAACATATCCTGAAGTGGATTTGCGATCAATGCTATCATCAACCCAACAGAATTAGTATAGCCAATGAGATCCAATGTAGATCCAGCTGAATAATGAATCCCATAGTTAATGGTTCCCTGAACATAGCGAAGTATACGCTTGGCAGCTTTCCAATGTAGCTCATGAGGCTCCTGCATGTATCTAGAAACAACACCCACTGCATATGATAGATCTGGACGAGAGTGAGTGAGATAGAGAAGACTCCCCACAAGTTGACGATAGAGTGTGCAATCAACCAATGGTGTATCCTTGCCATCCTCAAGCTTGACCCCTGATAGGAAAGGTGTGGTTGCTGACTTACAATCACTCATATGAAATCGAACCAAAAGATCTCTTGCATACTTGGATTGAGCAACTTTGACACCTGATTCATTTTGGCTGATTTCAAGACCAAGAAAAAAGTTGAGGAGACCCATGTCTGTCATAGCAAATCTATCATGCAAAGTTGCTTTGGTTGCAGCAATGGCTGTGGTTGAATCACCTGTTATTAGCAAATCATCTACATAGAATACTATGAGCAACAAAGAGTCAGATGTTCTCATCATATAAACATTTGGATCAGATTTACATCTTATGAAATTTTGAGACAAAAGATAAGAATCCATTTTAGCATACCAAGCTCTAGGTGCTTGCTTGAGGCCATAAAGTGACTTCTTGAGCTTGCATACCAATGAGGAATCGTGTACATACCCATGTGGCTGCTCCATGTAGATCTTCTCCTCAAGATCACCATGAAGAAATGCATTCTTCACATCCATGTGATGAATCTCCCATTTTCTTGCTGTTGCAATGCAAAGAGCCAATCAAATGGAGTCCATTTTTGCCACAGGAGCAAAAGTCTCATCATAATCATTGCCATGAACTTGCTGAAAACCTTTGGCTACCAACCTTGCTTTGTATCTACTCACTTCACCGTCTGCTGATCTCTTTGTTCTGGAGATCTATTTACACCTTACAAGCTTGTGATTGGATGGAAGTGAAACCAAGTCCCAAGTTTGATTTGCAATTAGAGAATTGTACTCTTCATCCATAGCTGCTTCCCAATGAGGATTTCCTATGGCTGCTGCATAAGTTTGAGGATCAGATCCTTGAATCACATAAGCATGCATTGGCTTGATTGGATCGGTAGCTGAAAATGCATGAGGGGAAGCACATATATCAGCCAAGCTCCTTGTTCTTTGATTTCTCACTGTAGATACTGAATCATCACTAGAAGCCCATGGTGGAATTGGTTCCGGATCTGCATGTGCATAGGGATGCATGTGTTCATCTGATTCTGATTCAGAGGAATCTAAAGCTAGATTAGAATGATTGCATGTATCATTCAAAGATGTGTGCATGGTACTTTCATCAAAATAGACACTCCTCTCAATGAAGAGCATTTCTGTAGAAAGATCAAGCAATCTGTAGCCCTTTGTACAATCTAGATATCCAACGAAGATGCATTCTTTGCTTTGAGGCTCCAAAGCCTTCCTCTTTTCTGTAGGAATGTGAGCCCATGCACGTGATCCAAAAATACGGAAATGTGTAACTTCTAGTTGTATGCCACTCAATGCTTCAAAAGGAGTTTTTCCTGTAACAGATTTATGAGGAGATCTATTTTGTATGTATGAAGCACAATTAATTGCTTCAGCCCATAATTTAGAGGGAAGGGATCTAGCATGCAACATGCAATTGGCCATCTCTTTCAAAAATCGGTTCTTCCTCGCAGCTACCCCATTCTGTTGTGGAGTGTAAGGAACTGTGTTCTGCAACTGTATTCCTGCTTCATCACAAAGTTGTTGGACATCATTGTTGACATACTCCCCCCCATTATCTGTGCGGAGGATCTTGATCATTTTCTCAGATTGCTTCTCTGCAAGAGCTTTGAAAATCTTGAGTTTCTCAAACACTTCAGATTTGAATTTGAGAAAATACACCCATATGTATCTTGTGTAATCATCAATGAATGTGAGGACATATCTAGCGTGGCTCATAGAAGGTTCAGGAAATGGGCCCATTAGATCACTATGAACAAGCTCTAGAGGAGAAGAGGCTCTCCATGCAATCCCTTTTGGAAACTTTTCTTGCGGATGCTTTCCAAGAGCACACCCTTCACAAACTCCATCAGAAAATTCTATGGTAGGCAAGCCTTGCACCATCCCCTGTTTGCTAAGTTGCTAAATGTATCTAAAATTTAGATGCCCAAATCTTTCATGCCAAATTATACTTTCATCATTTGCATGTGTTAGTAGTAAAGTGGAATTTGATTTGGCAACAAAATCAGAAAAAGTGTACAAATGAGATTGATGATTCACCTTACCAATAGCAATTTTGGAGTTGTTTTGCATGTCATAGATGGTCATTGAATCTGGTGTGAATTCAACTCTCTTGCTAGTTCCAATATGTGTCATTTGATACACAGAAAGGAGATTAACCGAAAGCTTTGGAATATGTAAGACATTCTCAAAACTTCCAGTTGCAAGTTCTACTCTCCCTATTCCAATTGCCTCTACAGGAGAGCCATCTCCCATGAGAATAGAAGAACCAAAATATGGTTTCAAAGAAGAAAGAGAATCTTTTGTGGCTGCCATGTGGTGTGAAGCTCCAGAGTCTATGATCCATGCATCTGAAGAAGAATTAATAGCAACTAATGCATGACCATGGTTTGTATTTTCTAGTGCTTTCTCTTCCTGTTGCTTCTTGGCACTCTCTGGGATAAGGTTACCAAGATTATGTTGTTGAAGAGTCTGAGCCATGATATCAATGGTCTTCTTCATGCATAATGCTTTTGGGTGGAACCCGCGATCACAATAGGTGCACTTTGATTTGCCCTTTCTCTCATTTTCTTTTGAGCCTGTAGATCCACCTGGAGGTTTGAGGTTGCCTTCCTTTTTTAGATTCGAATCCTGCTTCCCTTTGCCTTTGAATTGCTGGTTGAATTTGGAATTGTATTTCCCATTTTCATGCACAACAAGTGCGTGAGGTTGTGAATTCTTCAATGTGCCCATCTTTATAAGCTTATCTTGCTCATGTATTAGAGACTCAATGAATGTATCCAATGTGGGCATCTTCCAAGTTGCTCCTGTTGTAATCCTAACTGTGTGGAAAGTAGAGACAAATACTCCATATTCTGGACCCAATTTTGATAGAACAGCAAGGATTAATTTTCTTTCTTCCTTGGATTTGTCAATACCACAGCCTTTGAGCTGAAGCAATAAGGCCTTAAATTTTGTGAAGAAATCTTGAATATTATCAAATCTCCTTGGATCTAATAAGTTGAGCTCATTTTCAAGAATATGACCTCGCATCTCATCTTGCTTTCCAAAGAGTGTCTCCAATGCATCCCAAACTTGCTTTGGAGTCGTGCATGCCTCAACATGAAATACCAATTCATGAGAGATGGATAAGCATAGGAGACCAAAGGCTTCATCCATGCGGTTGAAGTATTTAGATTTTTCAACTGCTGAATTGGGTTCAACCTCCGTATTCATAACTATCCGATAGAGGCCTCTACTTCTAAGCTGAAGCAGAATTTTTGGCTTCCAATCGAAGTAGTTGTATGGTGTGAGAATAACAGAGGCTGTAAACTCCATTCTTTAGGCTCTAATACTCCATACCTGCAAAACAAAATACTCTCCTTCCTAGCACCTATGCTCTGATACGATGTAAAATTTGCAGCTATAGCTGCATAGATCAGCTAGAAGAAGAATAAAACAAATCTGAGCAGATTATACAGAGAAAAATAATAGAGGAGAACAGAGCATTACAAAAGAAAACTTCAATTCATTATTCTATCCACTGCTGTGATTAATTATTAATCACCACAATAACAAATCTTTGAAAAGATACATTTGTGCTTACGCAACAATAAAAATAGGAGTTGACTGATGCTTTTGCAGCTGATTGACAGTCAACTGAAACTTAGAACGATGGGTCAAGCTCCATAAAAGCCAAAGTTTGTGCATAGAAAAAAAGGAGTTAAAAGCCTCAGATTGGGGCAGAAAACAGAAGATCAAACCTAACAAAGAGGTGCTCCAAAATCTACGGAAAGTGAACAGAAGATGGAATTAATCACAACATTGATGTCCAAATATATAAATTAAGCATTTTTAGGATCAGGCATGTTTTGAATAGCTGTTCAAATATTATCACCAATTAAATCATTACACGAGCTCTGTCAACTTGACATACATTTTTTCTAGACATTTTTCTACATGCATGGATTTCTAAGAGCTATTTGATTGTTTCAGATTTATGTAACACAGAATAATAATAATCTTGAACATTATTGTGTATATGGGTTAACGTCTTGTGTCATGGTTTCTATAAGGAAAAATGGTATTCTTAAGAGTAAGACTATGATATACACTAATATTTGTGTCAATGCATTAGTATTTTTACACTTGACTAAATAGGGAGATAGAATGATGGCATCATAAGTAGTGAATTGTAGGAGTTCTGTACTTCGTTTTTGAATCATGTTTCTAGCTTCATTGCATTTCTTATTTATCAGATGTTTCATTTCTCTGCGAATCATGGAGATGAATTCTGAGTAGTGAGAGACATTTTTTACGAGTCCTTGTTTAAATTCATCTAGGTATGTTTGAATAGACACCCAATGACCTGATTAATAAGGATGTTTTCTAAATAGTTTGGAGAGGTCCAGTGCAAGAAGATCTCATTAGTACTCGAAAGTAGAAGCTCCTGGCTGCCATCCACCCATTTCATTGGTGTTGGCTGACATTTGACAAACACGTCTAGCACCTATAGTGAGCGACATCTGATTTGTTCCTTCAAATTGTGTTATCTACTCGTGTTGGTCTGATCTGTGGTAAATCATATTGAAATTGTTAGATTGATTTGACTCTTAAGTTTCAAATTGAAGCTCATTTGTAGTCCCAGATTTCATGTAGTATGGGCATTGTTCCAAGAAAAGTAATATAGGAAAAATATTCACAGGCTTTCCAATCCATAGCATTCATGCATTTTGGAACTTGAAAGTGGGGAATCAGTTTGATATGATAAAAACACCTTCATTGCACTAGTAAATGTTTTAGGGATCGTTCATTTGTGCCATAATATCTATGCCCACCAACTCTCTTTATTTACAATTCTAATTTGATTTGTGAACAAACATCTTTTTTTGTGTGGGTGTGTCATTTGCTACACTGAAAATATTTTCTCTGCGGGAAAACTATTTGCTGGTTGAAATTGCCGAATCTAAACTGTGTGAAGTTGTGATATCAAATGATCCGAGCTTTTTGAATTTAAGGGATTAAATGCTGGAGTCTAATATGCATTTATATAGTCTAAGTCTTTGTTTTCTCTTTCAAATCATTTGCAAATATAAAGTTGCGTGTTTTGTCTTAATGTTTATGATTTGTGTATATAACTTGAATGCTTGCAGGTATCCATGATTGCTCAAGACATCTTTTAACAAGAGCTTTGATGGAGATGGGAGTCCCTACCTTTGTTAAAAATGGAGGATAAATTTGTTCTTTGGTTAAAACGTAGTGACTGAACACCAAAAAATAGCAAGGGTAATAATAGAGCTCTAAGCATAGGGTGCTGAATTTTTGGTTAAGGCTGTGAAACAAAAGGTTGTGGTTGCATAGAGAGGCCCTTCAGCATTGCCAAATGTAATTCATGTTTGTAAGAGCTCAAAGCTGCAGGACAACCATTGTGAAGACGGTGTAAGAAATGATTCACAAGAACATTGCGTAGTTCATTAGGTGTATATCTACAATGAACCAAAACATGAACAATGTCAAATAAACAGTCACCAATTTTTTAGTTGAATGAGTCAATTTGAAAACAATGTGCATTGTCCATTGTCCAAAGCCTCATCAATTGATATCATATGTGGTTGGCCATGTGATTTTTCTACTATAATCGAGTATTCTAACACATTTTGTTTGTTTGAAGTAGTGTTTGTAATCATTTTGCTGAATTAGTATATTAGTCTAAGAAACTTTGTGTTGGAAGTGGTTTGAATATGCACTAATTGAGAAATATGAAATGTAAATGGGCAAATAACAAGTAGACGCTAATTTTAATCAGTACTAACATGCAAATTCCAAGCTTGGAGGAAAAAGAGAGCAAATATCTTTTGAACTATTAATTAGAGCGAACTATAACAATTGATTACTGACCTTTAGAAAAAAATGTGAGTTTTTGCTATGCAATTGAGACCTTGACGAAGAAAAGCAGCATTGCATTGTAATTGTATGAGACTTTTTTCACGTATGATAGAATGGTAAAATCTTATAGATTTTGTGGTTAGCATTCTAAGTGTATGTTAAACTTGATGCCAACTTAGAAATGTGAGATGTAGAGAAAGAGTAAAGCAGATATGTTTCAAAAAATGAATGAGGAGTAATATTGAGAATTTATTTATGACCTTTAGTAAGCGTGTGGAAGCTAAAAGATTGTCATGTGCAAAGGATATTGTGCAAGAGAAAAACACAATACATTGTCAATTCATATAACCATACTTGCTTTTGCTAGAAAGGAAAAACTTCATAGTACTTGTCATTGGCATTGTTTCTATGGTGGAGCTGAAAAAATGCTATACACAAATTGCAATTATCATTTTATCTAACTATTTATTTGAAAGAAACACATAATAGCTTGCATTAGTTTATGGGTTTGATTATGACTACAAAAAAAATCTACCCTCACTTATTTTATGTTGTTGAGTGTTATTAAAGGATATTTAATTCCCTTAAGCACCTTAGTATTCTGGAACAAATACTATATATTGTTGCTGCTATACTAATTCTTGAAGTTGGAGCTTAATATTGTTGTCTATGAGCCACTAATGCTTTCTTTCTCGAGATGAATGTTGTTATTAGGTAAAGCTGATTTGTATCTCTATTAGTGGGACAAGTTTTTCTATTGATTTAATTTGAACTTTAATTATGTTATTAGGCTAGATTGAGATGCATGTTTTTTTTTGTCAAGCAAGAGCATCTACTTTTCTTGATTGAACTAGAGCCTTGGTATTAGGAAGTACTAAAATCTAGGTTCTAACCCTATTATGGGAGCATTTAATGGTTTCGGACTAGATTGACTCACAACTCTTTTATCAGTCCACACTCTTGACTATATTATAAACTTGTTATTGACCAAGATTGAGCCATGTTACTTTTTTGTGTTGAAGATACTTTGAGAGATGAACTAGATGGAGTGCCAAGTAAGGGGGGGCCTTAATGGTGAGGAATGTTAAGATGTGCTTAGTTTACATATTTGTTTTGGTGATATATTTTTTCTATGGTTAAAGTCTAAATCCTTGTGGTTTCTCTAGTAGATTTTAGATCTTTCTTTTATTTTTCCATCATGCATATTCTGTAGGAACTTGATGATCCATAATGAGTAGTATACATATGCCAAGTGAATAGAAGGTTAAAAGTGCACACTTCAAACAACTTCAGCTTGCAAATATTAAAGAGTTGGGATGTATTTTTATCAACAATTTTTTTCTTGATGACAACATGTTTCAATATAAGCTAGAATAAGCAATACAAGTCTTACATTTTTTAAATTGCTAATTCTTAGATACAGACATCACATATTTTTGTTCATTTGATTTTACTCTTTATTAAATAGATGAAACATGATTATTTTAGCATTTGTACCTGAAGGATTTTATCATTTGCTAAAAGAAAATTAATTTGATGGTCCAATGTGCTAGAGAAACAATATATTGTGAATTTTAGCTTCATGATTCATGAATTGGGAAATAAATTTTTTATAGATTAGCAATGGTTTCTTTTTGGTAAGTGTAAATATAGCCACAAAATGCTTTAAACAAGTTTAATCAACTAGCACAATTACATACTCCAAGTGATTGTATGCAAAGTTTTGTGAACATTACAATATCAAAATTTTTTGCATATAGAAATGCAATTTGAGGTTATAATAAATGTTTGACAAAATGCTTATTAATTGGATAGATAGTGGCCTCAGAACTCTTCATGAAGGCTATGAATAGAGGAACCTTTGTGGATTATTTCTGAAGTGTTAGGAACAATTAATCTTTTGTCTTATTTAAGAGTTTCCTCATACAAGAGGATTGATGGACGTGGCCATTGAATTAAGTTGATGGGAAAGGGCTTGCAATTAAAAGACTATGAACATGTCATAAATTGGAAGAGTGGCTAAACAAAGCCAATGGGGGAGGTGTGCAATTGTCATGTTATGTGATAAAGTTACTCCTCTATGTTGATGACCTCATACTAATTGCAAAGAGTGCGCAAGATTTGAGAGAGCATTTGAAGAATCTTGAATCCTTTTGTTCAGAGGTTGGGATGGAAGTCAATGTTGCTAAAACTAAAGTCATGATCTTCTCCTTGAAAAAGAAAAAACAGCAACACACTTTCATATTCAAGGGCAGCCCGTTAGAAATGGTGGAGGATTACAAATATCTTGGAATTGACTTCCATTCTAGACTAAGTTGGGAGACTTGCAGGTCAAAACGGATCCAGGGGGGATGGAAGGCCTCCTACCTTCTTCAAAATAGATGCAGGAAAGCGGAACTTTGGCACTGGAAAACTAGGAAGACCCTCTTTGGTCTTTTAGTGGTCTTGGTTATTCCTTACAGATGCGAGGTTTGGGGGAGCAACATATCAAATCATAAATGGAGAGAAATAGAAAGAATCCAGAAGCATCTCATTACTATTAACCTCAAGGTCAAGGCAACGGTGCCTTACGAGATCCTTTTGGCGGAGGTGGGTATGTTCCCAATCGAGGCCTTAGCAATTATCCGACTATTAGGTTATCTGAAAAAAGTGGGAAGTATGGATAAGCATCGCTAGCATAAATTGGTGGTTGAAGAGGAGTTATCATGTAGGAAAAGAATGTGGAAGAAACAAAACAACAAATAGTTGAGCAAATGGAACATTACCCTCTAGGAGGGCCCAAACACCAATTTGGAAATAAAGAAATGGGTGTTAGAAAAATTTAGAATTGCCATGTGGATGAATTTGATAGGAAGAAAAAAGGCCTACTATGTTAAGGAATTTAATCACACATGGGATCATGGGGATAAAGCATATTTAGGGTCCACAATTAAAGAAAAGGCCAAGATTCTAATTGCTTAGTTAAGGACTAGCTCCCACCATTTACGATGTGAAACTGGTAGATGGATGGTCCCTAAAGAGAGGTGGGAAGAGAGAATTTGTGCTTTCTGCAGGAAGGGAGTGGTGGAAACATAATGACATTTTATTAAGGAATGTGGGGTGTATGAGGATATTCACAGGGAGTATAGGGAGTGCCTGCAGGTGAGCAGCATGAAGGAACTTTCAAGCTTCCTAATCAGGATCCACAACAAAAGGAACAGTTTGGAGAAATCACATCAGGATACTAGCTAACTTGCTTTTGGTCCCTTGGACCGGTGGTCTCATGGATGTCATTAAAAACATTTCATAAATAATTTAGAAATTGAAGGTGGCTGAGGGCCTGACATTGATGGAATTGAAATAGAACCAAATTCATGACATATATGGATAGATCGATTCAGCCTTTGTGTTAATGATTATAAACTTATCAGTCCCTACCTTTTAGGTGGGAGGCTAATGTTTTCAATCAGCTTCTACTAATTAATCTAAGTTTTAGAATCGTGCAGTGCTTGTTTATCCTATGGTCAATAGAAAATTTTCCATTAAAGTTGAATTTTGCATATTTGTTAATATTTTGCGGTAGGCTGAGCACTTTATTCCCGGTGGATTTTTCCATTTTCCATCAATTTAAAAAAATTCTCATGATTAAGACAATCTTTCCCTACCTTTTTAACTTTCAACGTGTCTTTAGCATGCAAGAGCGTCTTCTTTGGCACCATGCAGAGTACTTAACGTGTAAACAGTGCAAGATGATTTGATGACATAATTCTGGGAGGCTGCATTTTGCATCATCAGTTTATGAGTTGTTTCTTATGGTTATGCTCACTTACCCCATGTTCTCATGTGACTGTTTAATTACAATTTCTATTTAATTTCAGTTGGAGTGTTCTCATACTAAATTTTAATTAAGGAAAAATAATAAAATTAAATATTTTTCTATTTAAGATTAGAAAATAAGAGCAGGTTTTCATGCGGCTGTATAGCTTATTTTGGCTAGCAGTCACTGCTTCACTTTTTAAGCAGCAAAATGTATTCTCAATATGTAGCCATTGGTTATTTCAGAGCCCCCTTTTTTTCAATGCTCACCCCATGTCCCCATGCGGCTGCTTAGGTGGCTCCACATATTTCTTTCCCTCTTCTTTTTGGTCTTTTTTTCCTCCAACTTTTATGTGCAAAAAAAAATACTAATTTTATTCTAAAATATAATTAAATATAAAATAAGCAACAAAATTAAATATTCATGTGGTCACTGCTCCACAAATTGCTCCTTAAAAAGTTGAGCAGTGGTTGCTAGCTAAAATAAGCTAAGGGCAGGTCCCCATGCAAATTAGCCTAGCAGCCACTGCTCAACATTTTTAGGAGCTTTTTGTGGAGCAGGTGGCCTCATGAGTATTAATAATTCTGCTTATTTTTTAGCATTCAGCTTAAAAAAATTTCAATTAATTTATTTTTAAATTATTAATGATTTGGAGATAAAAACTCCTGAGTTTCATAGTGTATCCACAAGATGCATTAAAAAAAAAGGAATCATAAAATTACCAGTTGACCAAAAGTGCAGGTATGCCTGGTTGAAAAAGAAAACTTTTTCAGAAATTTCTGTCATTAGAACACAATTTATGAATCATGTATGATTACGGAGACATAAAATTTGATGTCTGCAGCACGGGTGAAATATGAAAGGGCAATTTGTATTTATAATAATATATTAAAAAATTTGGAGGGAGAAAGAACAGACAAAAATGTAAAAATGGAGAGAAGGAAAATTTAAAAAATGGAGGGAAGAAAAATGGTGAAGACAGCTGGTCTTATTTTTAGTATGCAGTCATTGCATAATTTTAGCCCCTCCTTTTTTTAACAGCTTAATTAATTGTTAAGCAGTAGCTGCTCCCTGAAAATAGGAGAAGATTCCGAATTATCCTTTGTGCTAATTAAAAAATTAACATGGAGACACATTTATGCTTATTATTAAGCACAAAAGAGACTTTAGCAGCTGCATGGGGACATGGGGTAAGCAACCGCATGGGGATATACACTTATTTTCTAATCTTAAGCAATATATGCTCCACTTAAATAGGGACATGGGAGTAAACATTGAAAAAAGGGGTTGAAATAAGCAAGGTGCATATTGAAAATGATGACATGTGGTTTCATATATTTGTTTCCATCTATTTTAATATTTTCCATTTTATTTTTCTGAAATTCAATTACAATTATTATTAGTCTTATTTAAAAATAGAATTTAAGATGACTACTAAAAAATAAACAGCTAAACTAAATGTTCACAGGGTCACCAACTCCACAATTTACTGCTTTAAAAGTGAAACAGTGGCTGCTAGCCAAAATAAACTATGCAACTGTATGAGGACCCACCCTTACTCTATCTCTCAGCTGCTATACATGACTGCCATCAGAAAATTGTAAAACCCTAGTACTGTAAGTTGGTTTCCTTTCGGTTGCTTTTAGTAAAATAGTGCTCAACATTCTAAGGAAGTAACAAGATAAGAAGATGTGGATCCGATCATAGTTTTCAAGCTTGCTAAGGTCTGCAAATTTTATTGCAAAAACAAGTAAATCGCATGTAAACTTATGACTTGACCTGTGCAATTGGAAAAATGCTAAAATAATGTTTGAATTCAACACTCGATCTGTCCCATAAAAGGATTATGACAAAAAAAAGTTAGAAACTGATTTTTTTTTACCCATGTACTAGTTGCAGACTTAACAATGATATCCTTGTGACTCGCAAACTGTTTACACTTACCTGTGTGGGATGTACAGACTCATCGCAATACCCTTACTACCCATGACTGTTATAAGTGTTTGCAATTGTTTTTAATTGCAGCCTCCTATTCGTTCTTGGTTTTTCAGACTCGCAAGTGATACATATTGAATACCCTCATGCTAGCCAACCACAAAATAACAATAAGCATTACAACTATTGAAAATTTCTACCAGCCATAGGAGAAACAATGGCTTCATGATTCTCTAGAGCTAGATTGATTGGTAGACGCAGAGTGAAAATATTAGTCTCCGCCTAGCAACAAAAGGCATAATCTTTAACCAAGACAGATAAAGAAATCATTGGGATGACACGTTCTGTCTCATTGCATCAAACCGATCTCTTTCCTTTTTTGCTTTTTTTTTAATTGGTCCTTGTTATTTTTGCTAGGGGTCTAATTTTTTTGACTAAAAATTGGAAAAACAATCTGTATTTTTTTTGGAATGTGGCATCTTGTCATACATTCCATGTGCCTAGATTTTGCTTCCACAGTTTTCATACATGCTTGGCATAGAGGTCTCACTCTAAAATCATTTCATATTTCGTATTTGTGCTTCCACCTTTTGCATACATATTTAACAAAGTAGTTGTGTTGTGCTTCAAGTAGTTTAATTGATTGCCCCATATCACAAGCTTAGACTCATTTGAGCACAAGTATGGAATTCATAGATAGGTGCATGTTGAGAAACATGTGTCTCAAAAATCCAAGAAAAGTTGTTGGTTTTGTGCCCATGGTTTTGTAAACTACAAATAGTTTTCAGGTTCTAAAATGCCTATATAATGAGGGCTTGGAGAGGAGTTTGAACATAGAGTTTTGTATGCAAGGCTGGGTGCTAAAGGAAGTCCTTTCAAGCTTGAGTTGAGGTGATGCTCTTGTAAGAACTTGGATTGCAACTGTGTTGTAATCATTTGTTGATTCGATAATACATTATGCAAGTTTTAGAGTGTGGGGTTTTTCTCCCGTAAGGATTTTCCTCACGATAATCATTGTGTTATATGTTTATGGTTATTTTATTTATGCTCTTACATGTTCCTTAAATCGTTGTAATACTTAAGTTGAAATTTGCATATTTGTCCTCTCAAGATTAGCATAGGAAGTGTTTCCACATATCTTTGCTTCATTACAAGTGGTATCAGAGCCTGACCAGTTTTGGTTGTATTTGTTGGGTACAAGGTTTTTTGAGCTAATCAAAGTTTGAGTGGGAGCTTGTGCAGAGTATTTTATTTCTGTGTTGCAGGATTGTTAAGATGACAAACAATTCATGGAGGATTGATGTAGAGAAGTTTTCTAGCACAAACTTTGAGATGTGGAAGCTAAAGATGGAAGATTTGTTGATTGATTGAGATCTATGGGATGCGGTGGATGAGAATAACCTAAGTCTTACAGATCCGACTTTAGCCCCACAGTATGATGTGAAGGACAAAAAAGCTAAAGGTCTCATAAGATTGTGTCTTGCAGACTCAATTTTGATTAATGTGCATGAAGAGTTTACCGTGAAAAAGCTTTGGAAGAAGCGAAGTGAGATCTATCAAGCAAAATCACTTGTAAACACGATTTTCTTGAGGAAGAAATTGTATTCCTTGAGAATGGAAGAAGGTGGACGACTTTGTGAGCATTTGAAAAGTTTTAATATGTTGGTGACACCCCAACGGAGGTCAACTAAGTCACCAACATATTAAAACTTTTCAGATGCTTAGAAATTCGTCCACTTTCCATTCTCAAGGAATACAATTTTTTCCTCAAGAAAATCTTGTTCACAAGTGAGTTCACTTGATAGATCTCACTTAGCTTTTTCCAAAGCTTCTTTGCAGTAGACTCTTTATGCACATTAATCAAAATTGAGTCTGCAAGACACAATCTTATGAGACCTTTAACTTTTTTGTCCATCACATCATACTGTTGGGCTAAAGTCGGATCTATAGGACTTAGGTTATTCTCATCCACCACTTCCCATAGATCCCAATCAATCAACAAATCTTCCATCCTTAGCTTTCACATCGCAAAATTTGTGCCAGAAAATTTCTCTACATCAATCCTCCTTGAATGTTTGTCATCTTAACAATCTTGCAACACAAAAATGAAATACTCTGCACAAGCTCCCATTCAAACTTTGATTAACTTAAAAAACCCTGTACCCAACAAATAGAACCAAAACTGGCTAGGCTCTGATACCATTTGTAATGAAGCAAAGGTATGCGAACACGCTTCCTACACTAATCTTGAGAGGATAAATATGCAAATTTCAACTTAAGTATTATAACAATTTAAGGAACATGTAAGAGCATAAATGAAATAACCATAAACACATAAAACAATGATTATCGTGGGAAAAACCTTTACCGGAGAAAAACCCCACTCTAAAACTTGCATAATGTATTATCGAATCAACAAATATTACAACACACTTGCAATGCAAGTTCTTACAAGAGCATCACCTCAACTCAAGTTTGGAAGGACTTCCTCTAGCACCCAACTTTGCATACAAAACTCCATGTTCAAACTCTTTTTCAAGCCCTCATTATATAGACATTTTACAACCTGAAAACTACTTGTAGTTTTACAAAACCATGAGCAAAACCATGGGCACAAAACTAACAACTTTTCTTAGATTTATCTAGAAAAATCTTGCAAGGTTGAGACACATGTTTCTCAACATGCACCTATCTATGAATTCCATACCTGTGCTCAAATGAGTCTAAGTTTGTGATCTGGGGCAAACAGTTAAACTACTTGAAGCACAACACAACTACTTTGTTAAGTATGTAGGCAAAAGGTGGAAGCACAAATACAGAATATGAAATGATTTTAGAGTGACACCTCTATGCCAAACATGTATGAAAACTGTGGAAGCAAAATCTAGACACATGAAATGTTTGACAAGATGCCACATTCCAAAAAAAATATAGATTGTTTTTCCAAGTTTTAGTCAAAAAATTAGACCCCTAGCAAAAATAACGAGGACCAATTAAAAAAAAAGCAAAAAAGGAAAGAGATGCAGTGAGACAGAATGTGTCATCCCAATGATTTCTTTATCTGTCTTGGCTAAAGATTCTGCCTTTTGTTGCTGGGTGGAAACTAATGTTTTCACTCTGTGTCTACCAATCAATCTAGCTCTGGAGAATCATGAAGCCATTGTTTCTCCTATGGCCGGTAGAAATTTTCCTATTAAAGTCAAAGTTGTAATGCTTATTGTTATTTTGTGGTTGGCTATTCACATTTCCCCTATGTTTCTTCCGTTTTCTATTTAGAAATCATTCTGACAAGTAGAGTAAAGCAAAGGCCATCTTTCCCCAATATTGTGAAACGTGAAACAATTGATGCAATAGTTGTGAAAAGGTTGGTTTTGTTTCTTGCAAACACTGCCCATTTTTTTCTTATCAGCATTATTCGCACAATTTATGTAGAAATGTGAGGTAAGCCACTTGCCATTTTATTTATGTTGTTTCATTCATGGTTCCATTAAAAAGTGTATTCTAAGCCTATATAGATGAAAAGCTCAGCTTGGCCGTTACAAACCATGGGACTGGTAGCCACTATTTTACCTCATGTTCTTTGAGCTATGTTATTTTGGTAAGCTCAAAAAACCTAATTTATTCCTTCAGCTTGTTTTCCACCATTTGTTTATTGTTGTAACTTGTATGTATTCAAAATGAACTCAATCTGATATCATCTTGTGTATTTTGGTAACCAGATGTTCCACCTAACAACGATCAATCCTTCTGATGCCCTTACATGTCGGATGGCTAATCCTATCCCTGTGGCTCATTCTCATTCTTAGTACAGGAACAAATGCATGTAAAGTGTCTCTACCATACTGTGATTGATTCAATATCATTGCAAAATTTTTGTATGGTATTGTCTGTGTACTCTATTGCATTTTATTTGTTGTTCTTTTCTGCCATTTTATAATATTTTATTCTGCCAAATTCTGTTTTGCTTGATTTCTGTTGATAGGAGATACATTTTAAATTCACAGTAGAGTGCTTTGCATTGCATATAAATAGAAAATGTAATATGGCTCTTGTGTTTACTAATATGGCACTTTTTTACTTGCCTGTGGGAATAATTTGCTTTTCCTCAAGGTTGATGCCAACTCTTTCTCAAATTACTTTCTCTACATTGTCTAGTAATGTTAGAAGATAAAAGAATGAGTTACATATACATGTCTCTGTCATTGTTTGTCTTTTTTATTTAGTCATATCTGTTTTATATTATGCAGCAAGGTTTGTACGTAAGTAACACACTGCAATCTAAATGCCTAAATTTTCAAGTGGGTGCATGAAAATATTAAACACCATCTTAATGTAAACTGGCCATGGGAACTCTTTCTATTCAAAAAAGCTAAAACCTTTATTTCTGATTTTGCAGCTTTCCCGAACCTGTGAGACACCTATAGATGATGATCAACACACATGCATGTTAAAGTGGTTTGCAATTTTTTGGTTGGTTGTGGTTTTCCTCTGGGCATGATGGATTTTTGAAAACAAAGCTAAGTTAAATGTGAGAGTGAATTTAGACAAATGAAATTAGACAATTCCCTAAAATATGATAACTTTGTTCAAAAACATAGTGTAAAAAATGCATCCTGTACTTTGTTATGTTAAAATGCCAGACTGAGTTTAGCCAAAGGAATTAGAAAAATTCCTGAGATTCGATATGCTTTTAAAAAAATATAAAGTGTAAAAAAATTGAAAACTAATTTTAGACAAGCAGTCAACTTGATCACGCCCTCCGAATTTTTATATATGGCTTTCCATATTGTCTTTGCTGTGAATGGTGTTCTTGAGGTTCAAGTTCATGTTGTGTTGCTGAATGAATTCAGCAAATGGCGAGGATGTCTTTCTAAATGTTTCTTCTATTTGTTAAGTGTACTAAACATTTTCATCTAGATAATTTGGTCTTGCAGTTTGCTGAAGTTGAATGGCATAATCTAAGTTCTAAATATAAGATAAATCTATTAATGTCCAACAAGAGACCACAAGGGTCTATGGGACTGAAGAGTGTACAACAAAAAAGACCGCCGACAACAATAACACCAAGCGGTGCCAAGGAAAGAAAGCAAACAGGGAAAACAAGAGAAACAAGAAGAAGCAAGGAGCACAAGAGCGAGGCAAGGACTAAGGGTCCTTCCTTGGTAAAAAGAAGCCAAGCACCGAAGGGTACGGACTAGGGTGAGAAGGTGCCCTAAACTGCTGCCGGGAAAAGCTGGGAGGGTGCCGTTGACGAGTATAACCACTACAAGGTCTCAAAGATCTAGAGTGACTGACGATGGTGGCACTGGAAGGCCGCTTTGTCCCACGTGCGAGGGAGAGAAGAAAGTGGTGATAAGCTGAACCGGGGTCGCTCTCTGGGGGAATAAGAGCTGTAAGGTGTGGTCGCGGAGCTGCATAGTCTCCCTGAAGTACAGTGCAAGGCATTTCTGGTAAACACATCATGTTCATCCTCATTGTCTATACTACATTTTCTCTTAGTCTTTCTGTTATTTCAAGCACCTCAAATAAAACATCCAATTGTCCTATGTGCTTTGCCCTTGCATGCTTGGGTAATGCACTTGAACACAACACCAGCAGTAGCACCACTGGTCATAGCTTGTGGTGGACTCTCTTTTCCTTGACCAAACTCTTCCTGCATATCAAACTGCAACCATGAACAACTTATTTGATGCTATAATGTTTTGTGATGTGCAATTCACAAAAGATGCACAAGAGCATATTAATTTAATAAAAGATGCACAAGACTTTAGAAACCAATATTTAGCAAATGGCAAGGACTCTAGCTGCACTGCAGCTCTTGTTAATATCTATTATCACACACTAAAGTACTGATATTACTATCTCAAGGGAAAGTAGCATTTTGTTAGTTTTGTGTGATTCAAGGAGTGCTTTAAAGAGCTATCAACTTCCATAAGACCTTGAAAATAACATTTGCATTAATAATCTTAATTAAGTTTCAAGCATGTATAATTGCATTTCTACAATGCCTGTAGCTACTTCCTAGATGCTTTTCTTGGTTTGGACAAACCCACAACTGGATCTTTGTTTGAGAAAACAGTTGCTCTTATCATGATCTAGCTGCTTCTAAAATACCCTAGAACATAATTATTACTCAATCTACTTTCAACCACAATTAATCCCAACTTTCAGTAGCTTCTGTGCCATATGCTGATGTGATGAGCATAGGCAAAATAAGGCCTCATCCTCGATTTTGGGTCTTGTTTGAATTGTTTCTACATTTTACCTTTGCCAATACATATTAATGGTTTAATACATTTCTTATTGTGTAAAAATAAACTATTTACAAGGAACAAAGAAAAAAGTCACTAGAGAAAACTATATCTTGATTGGAAAACATCTTACTGGAATTTGGTTTAGACTTATTTGCTTCTGCAATCATTAGAAATTTCATCTTGTCCCGTGCCTTCACATTCAGTGCACAACCCACCTTGTTTGAACTTTGAAATAACAAATAGATGGGATTGACCTTCAACAACACCTTTCAAAATTAAGTTTAAAGTTGTAAAATTGGCCTTGTGGACAAGAAATTATTTGTGCCATTGCTTAAAATGATTTATTCCTTTTTAAAGTGTCTAGAGTTATAAGACTAAATTAGAGCAGGTGATAGATTTCGGATTAATACTTAGATTCTGAAAGATTGAACTATACAAACATGAATTTTGAAAGATTGAACTATTGGCTTATTAAAGGAAAAGTGGCAATCATTTCTTTAGAGATAATCAATTTACCTGTCTATGTAGTGGTTTAATGAATTGTTTGAAATCAGGAAGAAAACTTCACACTAGTTTGTGCATTTGGCATATTGTGCTATTTTCTTAAAAACTATATACTTAGGACCACAACTATTCTTTGAGCTGAAATTGTTTTTTAAATAGTCAATTTCATCCTTTAATATTAATTTCTTTGCATATGATTCTTTCTGTAGTGGGAGCTTACTCTCATTCACATTTTTACAAAATAAAGAATGTGACATAGATTCCAAAATATGTTCTTATTATAAGTCTCATTAATCACTTTAATCATTTAGATGACTAGTATGTTTCAAATTTCACATGAGTAATAAGTAGCATTGGCAGTGGCTTCTTTAGAACATTTTCATAGAACTTGAGTTTTTCACATATTAAACAAATACAACAAAATATCCAAATAGTGGAAGAATTACAAATCTATGAAAAAATGAAATACCTTCGATTCTAACTTGAGGTGCTCTTCTTCTATCCACCATTCCCTTTGCTTTGTTATTGTATGTGACTTTCTCACCTGAAAAATACACAACATTTTAGCTCATGTAAAGTCCCAAAGTTTCAAATGAGAAATAAAAGGGCGGAACTTGAAAATTTTAAAAATACATGTCATTTCAACTTTCTCAATTTAAAAATCACAAAATAAAAAATCAAGCTTTCACAGTCTATTAAGTGTGTAAGATAATTTTTTGGGGCCACTGCTTAAACAAACAAAAAATAACACTTACAAAACTATCCGTCTCAAAATTTTGTTAGATAATTGGCATAAAAGCTGTTAAAGTCTTCAACCAAAATTATCTCAAATTTATCACACTAGAATCCCAAACATAACTTAATTATGCAAGTGAACTAGGTAAATTGCTTATAAGCTATTGAACATTGGATATAGATTCATTGAGATAGACCTTAAACAACAGTTGAGGCTTTAATTCCTTAAACCTAAAGTACGATAGTGAAAATTCACGTCTCAAATATTTTTAGCAAACTGTACACAAGCTATATAACCTTTTGACCAAATTTTACTAAAATTCCATCACACACGTCAAAGTTTTGAAGAGTTTTTTGCCCACAAAATATTTATTTCAACAAATTAAAAATAATGGCATGTTATGCTTGACAAAACAATGTCCAAAACAAACAAATGACAAAATGTTACACAATACGTGAAATAGGAAAAAATGTATAGCAAGACTAATTATGAGGAAACACTAAATAAAATTTGACTTTAGGGAGACATGTATGTGTGCCAATATGTCAATCCTCCCTACTAATCTAAGGGGTGACCAGAGACTCATCCCCTATCTATATCTCTAGCCAATATCGAATCTCAAATCAATTACTAGGGGCCATATATAGCTGGGTTTAGTGGTGTTCTCCCATCGATGGATCGACATGAATGAAGACGTTCCTACCTAATGCCAAAAATGCTAAATTAATAACTACCAACTCTAGATAAGCAAGAAGCAAAGTACAAAGTTTATAATTTTAGTTATAAATTAGCTACATAGCTTGTAACATTTAGTCCCATGGCTAAAGGTGTAGCTCTGATATGGGATGTACAAACTGTAATAATACTCTCCATCAACAACAAATTATTCATAGATTGAAAAAACCTTGCTAATTGTCCTAATACAATATGCATGCTTCCAAATAGGTCTCAAAAAACACAATTTGACCAAAAGTGGACAAGCAATTGCTAATTCAAACTAGAGCTTTGCAAGATACACTAGACTAGTACATTGTCAAGCCACAACAATATTCTCTCTCAAGTCAAAGATTCTCATTCTAACATTCTTGAATGATTAAGAAAATGCATTTTCCATCACCTACTCAAATCACCATAATAAAATATTTTATTTACATTTGATCTACTATTTACCAATGATTATAAAAGAAGAGGGCTTGTGACCAATCTACTTAATATGCATATTTATGTATGTAATTTGTAAATAAAAATCATATGTTTTTTATATGTCCCAATTCTTGAAGAGCCAAGAAAAAGGTTCAGAACTCTATTTTCTACATAATAAGAAATGAATTTAAAATAAAAAATCTACCAAGAATTAGTAACTTCTTAGTCTTATGTTAAAAATCAAACATGTTTGTAATTGGAATTATGTTCCTAGATAACTCTTACTAAAATTCATACCTCACACAGCTTGTAAATGTTCAAAAGCTTTATAGTGCTTTTTCTAGTAAAAACCTTTCAGCATTCTAGTGGCATTAAAAATAGCCAAAAAAATGATTTAAAATATGGATTCTGTTAAAATCATTGACTGCTATTCAAACCTCGTATTTCTACAGAAATAATAAAATATAATCAACATTAACAATCCCTCATTTTGATAAAAATGATGTGATTTTGGGTTAAGAGAAAAACTGTTACAGAAACAATGTGGCTAACAGGCAGAGATGGGTGCGGAATTACATGCCTAAACTCACCTACATAAAAAGACCACCTTTATAATCCATCTCATCTATTTCATCTTCACTTCTCTACATAAAAAGATCACCTTTATAATCTATCTCGTCTAGTTCATCTTCACTTCCATCATAATCTTTCCTCATATTCATCACTTCCCTCTTCTTCCACAAAACATTCGTCTGTTCATCCTCCAATTCTTCAATTTCAATGTACTCAATGTGCAACCTTTTGTCAAACTTCTTATCACTACAGTTCAAAAACCAACTTAGGCTGCATTTTATACCCTTCTCAAATAAATTTTGAAACCAAGGCTTGATCCTGGTTCCTAAGCTATAAGTAAAGTGAGCAGGAAATTTAACCAACTCCTGCAAGGATCCTTTCATCTCATCATTGAAATAATGAAAGCTTAGCTTCATAACATCCACATTAAAGTCCAATAATTGAGGGCATGCAACTACCATCTTTCTCATATGTTCTCTTAAGAATCCCATGCATTCAAAATCTCAATCCTCTTCAATACTTGATCCTGACCAAGCACACCAACCTGTGGTAATAAGGATAATTTGATCAGCTTATACTTGCAATTTGAACTAACGATTTACCTCCATTAAAATAAAAATACAACTATGCATATAATACATATAGAATCTTTAAGGAAATGGAAGAAAAAATATATATTAAACCTTGTATAAAACTTAATTGCTAAATAAATTGTCATAATTTCCAAGCTCCTAATTATATTGTATTCCTTAAATCTACCAATGCAAAGTGCATCATTATTTGGATCCATGATCCTAACTAAGTGTAGCAGCATTCTGCAGCAGGAAAAAATTTAGTGGCAACCATTCAATCTAAGAAAAACAGAGATCTGGCTCAATTATAAGAAAATGAAACTTGTAGAATACGTTGAGATTCTGTAAGGGGAAAGCATTTGTATATTAAAACCATATTCAAATGTTGAATATGTGCAGACCTATAATCTTCTGAGAATGGCTACCCCAAAATTGGATCCCAAACCTTGAGAGATAGTAAAGTTAAATCAGAATCCACCTTTTCAGTGTGAGCTAATCTATTTTTCCATTGATGGAAGTTGCAGGGGACTTCCATTTTTCTCAAATACTTTATTACAAAACACACTTATAGTCATGTATGACACATGTGGAAGTTCAGTTGATGCATGCAAAACGTTCGATAAAATGACTGAAGCAAACGCCTTCTCATGGAATATGATGATTGCAGCTTCCAGGAGACATGGGTTCCTTGAAAAGGAATCGACTTTGCTTCAACCAATGCAATGAGAAGAAGTACAACATAATCAGTTCACTAATGCAATAACTCTTTTAGCATGTGTCAGCTTGGGAGCACTAGAACAGGGTATGAAAATCCACCAAAAATTAATTCAAAGATTTTCTTTTTGTTAGACGCTGTAGTTGTGAATGCTCTCATGGACCATATGTAGAAGGCGCACCAATTGTTTGAGAAAATACATAATGTAAATGTTGTCCCATGGACCACCATTATTAATGGATATGGACAAAATGATGATCTTGACAAGGCTATAGTGGCTTTTCAATGAAATGCCTCTGAGGTGGATTTTTTTTTTTTTGGAATGTGATGATTATAGCATATATTTTAGTCAATAGGCTATTTGTTTGATCTTTTTAAGCTGGAAAATTATCTCACATTGTCAAAAATTTGTCCAATTCTGGCAATCAGAATTGGACAACTTTTTGGCCCTAGGTAATTGGCACAATTGCGTGTTTCTAGTCCTAGAATGTTGTCTATTGCCTTAATTTTGTCTCACACTATCAGAAACTTGTTGAATCATGGGTCTAACACAAGAATGTTGTTTCACATTGCTGGGAAGTTGTGGAATTATGTCTGATGTTTTGCATGGATAAGGTTATTGGGAGTAGAATTTTGTCATGGGAAGTAGCCAAGAAAGAGAAGGAGGAATTGTGTTGGGTAAGCTATGAGTCCATTTGTGCCTATGATGGGGATTTTAATAGACTCTTTCTATTTCATTGAAATGGCCAAAATATTCCCGTCTTCTTCAATGTAACGCATTTGTGTGTTTTCAAACCCTATCCTTCGCAATGCCACTTGTTATAGGGCATAGTTTACATGGGTCCTCAAAGACAAACTTTTCTTGTGGGAATATTGTCTAACACTAGAAAATTGTCTCACGCTACTAGGAAGTTGTCTGGAATTAGGGTGAGGAGTTGTCTCACACCAAAAATTTATCTTTGAGTTACCAAATAATTGTCTCGCACATGGAAAGTTACCATTTTTGTCACACCGGAAAGAGGCTTGCATGTGGTACTTTGATCATAGGCTAACATTAATGATGGTTGGAAGATGGTTATGGTGCAGTTGAACTTGATGTGTAGATTAATTATGTCTAGTGAAAACATGAGGTAATTAAGAGCATTGATTCTCTCATTCTCTCATTTGGCTTGTGAGTAGCATGAATTGGAGAGGTTTTCTTGGCGATGATGATAGTGATGATGGCAGCAATTGGAAGAAGATTTAAAGAGTGTTGCATATGGTAGATAGGGTAGAGTTAGAAATGATGTATGTTTAATTAACTTTTGATAGTGTCATTGAGTCATTTGGTTTAGGTTTGGTATCAATTGGTATTGTTTTGTAATTATTCTCGTTGTCTTTGTTTGCACAATTTTTTGCCTAAGAGAAGCTAAATCAATGGTAGAGAAGTTCCTTTGGGGGATCCCTAGTAAATTATATTTTTTCATGTTATTAGTTATGGGTTGGTGGTTGACCGCTAAAAGGAATGATTTTTTCATTTGCTTTGTTCTCATTGACTTTATTTTTGTTTTCTTATGTCTCTATATCATTTGGTGGGTAGAAGTAAAATAGTATGGAATGTGTAGGGAGTGTGGATGTGCATTCCATTGCAAGACATTGTTTTGGTTTAGCTTCCACTTTTATTGGGTTTTTATTGATGTTTATTTTCATGTAGATAAAGATTATGTATGCAAATGTTTGGGCTCTTTGAAGGGGTCACCGAGATAGGAGCTGGCAACCTAGAATAGATAATTAGTTTATTCTAGAATCTTTGAGTCATATGTACTCTTTTTTTTTGCATGAAAATTGGCCAAAATCCTGGACTTGAATTGGATAGTAACAATTTATGGAGGCCACACCATTTTATGTCAGTTTAACTTAGTGTGAAGAATAATGTTGGGTAAGCTAATTATTGAGTTGTTCTTTTGTTTTTTGAGCTGTCATGATTCAAGAGTTTAAGTAATCGAAGACCACAAAATGTTAGCGTAGGAGCATTTCCTTTGTGGGTGGCATATAGCATGAGCTGTTGTTTTGGATAGTGATGTAAGCTATGAGAGTGCATGCATGGAAATATGAAGATACTATGTTCTTTTATAATTATTTGTGAAGATGTTTACAAGCTCAAACTTGATGCTTGCTTATTGAGCGTGTTCTAATTTTTGTTTTCTTTTTGTGTCCTTATTGTTTTGTCTGTTTTCTTGTATGATTTGGTGTGGTATTCTTTTCTTTATGCAATGATATTGTTTGAAAATAAATTTGGTCCACAAAGTTTAAAAAGTTTAGTTTATCTATATTGGGGTGGTATAGGACTTGGTAGTATGTCAAAGGGGTTTGTCTGTGGAGATTCCCCCCAGGAAGGAAGAAATAACGTTGTGATTTCATGTCCCTTTATCACTACTAGATGTTTGCAATCAGAAAGGCAATATAAACTTATGCTCAAATATCTTTCTTGAGTGTTTATACATGAAAATTACATAAACACTATATTGGATTCTACGTCAGATGAAATGATGTCTATTGGTTTTGGGAGAAGAGGAAACAATATTGTTGTAAGCTAGAATTTTGCGTGTTTTACATGTGTTAGATGTTTTGGGTCAAGAATCGAGCTGATTGGTTTAGTTGATTGATTTTGAGTTGTTGTATTTGAATAGGACACTTCTGTGATGACAGTGTTGGGAGCAATGCCAAAGGAAATGGCATGTGGGGATTCTGATTATGGGGAAAATATAGATAGTATGCAAGTGATGTCTAAGGAGTTTGTCAAAGAAGGGGTTACAAATTTTGTAAGATCTTATTTCCATATACCTTATACTCATTGTTTGAATGTAATTAATGATTGAATTGGTTGACATTGGTAACACAATTTTAAATATTTATAACAAGCTAGGAATGTGTAAATGGGACGATAATTCCCATGGATAATTTGTAACTGATTTAAGATCTGGTAATATAAGCACAATGAATAAGTAAATTTTTTAAAGTGAGGAACTCCATGGAGTTAGGTGGTTGACTATCTGTTGAGCTATTGAATCGTGTGAAAAGGATGACTTTACTATTTGGCACAATGGTATAACTTTATATAAAAGTCATCTTTGCTACATATTTTTTTGTCTTTTATGTATTGGTAGTAGATTGAGAACATGCTAATATAACAGTTATAAAATGGTGTTATGGAATTTTTTTTGTTTTGGATGGATAAGAGTTTGATGTTGTAAGTTGATGTATTTTTTAACATACCTTTGTTCAAATGAGTTTAAGTGTATTGATTAATTATAAAAATATAATATTATATATACATATATCTCTTCGTACATTTTTTTAGTTTGATCCAAATGACTTTAATTATAAGTGTTAAGATAAAGTGAGTCAAAACATTGGTGATTGATTATATGACAAGAAGCCAAGGGAGGGTTTGGTGAGCGAATAAGTTAGGAACTTGTGAATTAAACAATTTAAGAGGTGTAAAGGTTCAAAATTTTCCCAAGCATGCACCATAAGGGCTACTAAGCATAAATAAATAAGTGGTTCTTGGAAAAGAGGAAATAATATTGTTGTAGGATAGGATTTTATTTGTTTGATGTTTGTTAGATGTTTTGAGTCAAGAATTGAATTGATTTGTTTAGTTAATTTATTTTGAGTTACTGCATTTGAACATGACACTTTTGTGAGGACAACGTTGGGAGCAATATCAAAGAAAATGGCATGTGGGGGTTCTGATTGTTGGGAAAATATAGATACTATGAAAGTGACATCTAAGGAGTTTTTTGAAGAAAGGGTTGCATATACTACAATCTCTTATTTGTACATGTCTTATATTGTTGTTCAATTTTGATTAACGATTGAATTGATTATTTTTGGTAAAGAAATTTTAATTATTTATAACAAGCAAGAAATGTATAAATGTGATGATACTTGTCTTATTTTGATGGTCAAATTTAGGATTTGGTAATATAAGTGAATGAATAAGTGAATTTTCAAAAGTGAGGAACTCAATAGAGTTAGGTGGTCGTCTATTTGTTGAATAGCATGAAAGGGATGACTTTACTAGTTGGTGTGGTGGCATGAATTTATATAGTAGTTGTGTCTACCACCTATTTGTCGCCTTTTGTGTATTGATGGTATATTGAGAACATGCTAATATAATGGTTATGAAATGGTGCTGTGGCTCGTTTTGTTTTTCATGGAAGATAGCGTGGACAAGTCATACATTCTCAATTTCAAAATTTCCCGTCTATGTGGAAAGTTGTACATTATTAGTATGTTCATGTGTTAGGTGTGTTTGTGCTATTTTTTGGTTATGTATTTCAATGTAGTGCTCATGATTTTTTTTGTTTTTATTTGGCACATTCTTTCTTTAGGTCATTGATGTGGATTGTATGTTGACTACGAACACAGTCTGATCAATAAATGGTGGAGATATTATTTTGAGGCCAATGCTTTAGATTTTTCCATACAAGAAATTAACTTTGAGTGAAATTTCAAAATTATGTTATTTGATGACATCTATATGCAATTAACCCTATTATCAGAAAAATTTAGTCATCTCTTCTTTCTAGATACACTCAAGATAGGATTGATAATTTGTTTGATGACTTATAAATGTGCAAGAACCTATTATTTAATGTAAGTTTCTATATTTTCTATTTAATATATGTAGTGCTTGCATATGTATTTCCAAGTTATGTATCTTGTATTGAATATTAGTCACCCTGTCAAACATGACCATATTTGCTTTTGGTTTAGATCTCATCCATTCTAGCTACATGATGTCATTGGAAAAATAAAATACCTATTTTAATTATAGCAAGAAGGCACGCGGTTGAATAAATTTTCTAGTCCATCTAGTTTTGCTATAAAGTTTGGTATTCATATGTGATCGAGGAAAACCTGTGTCGTTGAAACTATTAATCCTGTAAAGAACTTGAATCCCTATCAAAGTAGATGGACTATCAAGGGATGTGTTACTAGAAAAAAAAAGTGTAAGTTTAGTTTGCATAGAGGTAGTGGATAGGTTTTCAACTTTGATTTAAAAGATGACGAAGGCACATGAATTTGGATTGTTTGTTTTAATGATGTTGCAAAGTTTCATTATGATAGAGTGGAGGTTGGTTAGATGTATATAATTTCTAAAGGTACTGTAAGATTTGAGCAATACAAAACCAAAAAACCCGAAGATCACCTGCATACAAAAACTTGTTATAAGGAAGTAGAGACAAGAAGAGGGCAAGGGTTTGACTCAAAATATGAAGAAGAAAACATCCTCAAATTATGAATGAATAAAATATACAATGGATCATCCTTATAAAGGAGATCAATATCTCACTTTCCAAAAATGGAGTCCGGATGCGCAAGATAGAGCTCCCGGAGTGCATAAATGAACATTTGGCTTTGATAGTAAAACACACCATCAAAAAAGAAAAAAAAAAATTTCAAACCTCTAGATCCGAATAGAGCTCAGAACAAGCTTTCCGATGATATCTTGTTTGCCTGATTTTGACACCGTATGCTCAAGTTATGAGCAAAAAACCACGGAGTGCTCCGGAGGGCCCAAAATGGTGTCTAGATGTGCTGACGTCAGCACTTCATGGGCTTAAAATTGATGGCCAAATGGCCATCACAGCATGCAAACCTCCTGGGGCTAAAATTTCTTGGCCCTTGGTCGCCATATGACCGGGGGCTAAAACTACATTCGCTGACTTAAATTTGACGGCCAAATGGCCGTTGCTAGCAATTTTAATTTTTTTTGCAAATTTGCATGCGCAACTCGGGATCCATGTCACGCCATTTGGATTTTTGCCTTGATTTACGTGCTAAAATTTTGGTCATAATTTGCATGGTGGACAACAAAATTTTTGCCTCAATTTGCATGCCAAAAAAACAAGAGAATTTTGCCTCAAAAATTGTGTCAGTTCATACAAATGCTACCTCGAAAAGCATGTCAAGCTATCTGGTATCAAAAAAATGCCTGAAAATGCAAAGTTGTCCAAATTGGACGTGCCTTATATCAAAATAGGGCTTTTTAGGCGCTGCGAGCTCAACAGTGAGGTCCGTTTGAGCTCTCAAAGTCCACCAAAATTTAGGGACCCCCTTATTTCAATAAAAAATAACCAAAAAAGCCCTAATCTGAATCCTTCAAACACGAACAAGCTGTAGCAAATTAGGCTCTGATACCATGTAGGATTTGAACAATACAAATCCACAAAACTTGAAGATCACCTGCATACAAAAACCTGTTACAAGGAAGTAGAGACAAGAAGAGGGCAAGGGTTTGACTCAAAATATGAAGAAGAAAATATCCTCAAATTATGAATGAATAAAATATACAATGGATCATCCTTATAAAGGAGATCGAAAGCCTTGAAAGGCAAACCCTAGTGCATGTAATAATTAGTTTAACTATTACATGACTAATGCATGCAAGTTTATATTTAAAAACAACTAGTGCATGTGTGTTTAACTAAAGCAAAATGAGTTGACATCTTAAGAAGGGAGTAAAGTTAATTAACATAATTAATACTTTACTCTAACAAGTATCGTAAAGGACACAAACAAGGCTAAATAGTGGTATGAAGATTACTTTGGATGAGGCATCAGTTTTGAAACATTGTGATGATGATAAGTTTGTTAAGACAAATCTATTCTGATTCAAGAAAATATAAGAAATTGTAAAGATGAATCTAATAATAGTTTGGTGGACATTATTGGGATTGTTTTGAATGTTTGGGAGATATCATTTGTGCATAGAAGAGATACAACATAAGTTTACTAGAGGAATGCAAAATTTGTTGACATATTCTACATAATAATTGATGTTGATTTCTAGGGTTTACCTTACCAACAAGAGGATGAACAATTGAGAAGATTAAAGACTTTCCAATGAGTGGTTGTACTTTTTGTGAGGAATGGGTTTATGATTGAATTTAAAGATAAGGTGATAAATATTGTGGCATAGACAATATAACCTTTAATCCCTAACTAAGAAGCCCTCATATCTAGAGAAAAAAAAGATAATATTGATATACTTGCATCGTCGTTAATTATTGAATAGTGCAATGCAAAAAATGGGAAAAGTTTTAATTGTATATCTTTTATAACATTCAAGTTAACAATAAAAACTCTTTGGAGGAAAAAATGAGAGAAACTGTGAAGTTCATTAGACAAGATAATTTCTTCTATCCAACATGTCCATTGGTTGTCAGTGGGAAAGAATGCACAAATTGATGTTGTCAAAATCCTTAAATGGTACACATGATTAATTTTCTAAATGTGGGGTGAAAATTACTAAGTGTAACTATAGATACCTTCTTCAATTGAAACTCCCATATCACAATGGTGCAATTTGGGTTGTGGTTTTTGATGATATTGAAACTAAATTTTTGAAAATGTCTACTAGGGAGCTCTACATGCTACAATATGATAGTGAAGATGATGCAACTCGACAAGCAATCTTCAACTCAAGTCTATTGAACACGTTCATCTTTACTCTATTTGTATGGAGTTATTTGTACAATTATGAAGTAATGTTGAAAGAAATAATTTAAAAAGTTGCAAAGGTGGACTTCAAGAATGAGTGCAATACTTTAATTTCAAAAATATCAGAAATGGTGGGTGTGGACAATGCTTAATTGTTAGATGCCCACTTTGTGTTTTGAAAATTGATGAGATTATTTCTCTGCATGTTTAAAATGAAAAACTATAGGTTTTGGGGGACTATTTATTTTATTTCAAAATTATACCATTATTTCAAAGATGATTACTTAGGTTTGAATTATATATTATGAATAGATATTGTCCATGGAAGCTATTTGATGCCTAGATTTTAGATAGATATTAATGAAAGTTATGTATAATGAGTGTCATCAATTATAAACTTTGTGTGCTTCGTTCTTTCAATGTTATGAGAAGTACTTTCTATTATTTTCATTTAGTGCATAGAGAATGAAACTGCAGTTTAAAGTTTATAATAGGCTTGTGATGTAACCAAGTTTTAAACCCTTAACAATCATCATAAATGAAAGCCAAAAAAATAATTTCATTCATAAGTCAATATTGCTTCATTATTCTCCAAAACTATCCTATACTACAATGACAAAAAATACTAATTTAGCTACTATTCAAAAATTACCTTTTTGGTAGATTTCACAAAATTAAAATTTTGCCAAATTTGGTAATTTTGAAAACTACTCCAAAAGATATGAAAATATTCAATTGTTTATAGTTAACTCATATGACATCGCTCGTCAACTCGCTAAGCAACTACATGTATAAAAATAAAATGACTAAAAAAACAAAAAATTGAAAAATCCTAAAAAAATAGTAAAATCTAATTTTGAGGCCTTATATGGAAGTCCCTGCATCAACTTGGATTTTCTATGACCATCAAAAGTCCCTACATCAGCTTGAATTTATTTTTTTGCAAATATCAACTTGTAGATGAAGTATTCCTTATAAATTTAACTTTGTGGTTGTAGTAGGTTCAAAAGTTGAGAAATTCTCTACTCTTCCCATTGTGTCAATGTGTTTAAATAATTGAGAATGGTATGAATGTTGTAACTATTTGAAATTTATTTTAATTTGAAAAGATGCAAAGTGGTTTATATTATAATTATTTGAACTAACCATTGGGCCCAAAGTAGTTTTAGGAAGTTCGAGAATGCCAGTCAGGTTCTGAATGTACTTTCAAAACTTTGTTGTCTCTCAAACTTTTGGGCTCTATTTGATGTTGGTTGCATGTTGGATGTTAGGATCCAAAAACAATTTTTGAATTTTTTTTATGTTGGCAATAGTGTTATATAGAAAGATCTATATTTGTTATGGGTGTGTGAAGATTCTATTTCAACTTCTTACTTTTATTACCCACCACCTTCATTTCCTTTGTACCAATGTTCTTATTTATATGTGACAGCTCTAAATTAGGTTATCATGCAACTATGAAGTTTAGAATGGATAAATTGGTTATCTATCATGTTCAATGTTTATGCCTTTGCAGTCGACAAGTTGGAATTTTTTTAAAAAAATTTATGATTGTTCACATCGTATGAGTGTTCAAGAAACCATCGGCTAGCTGAATAAAGAAAATGATAAATTTGAATAGCTACATAGGATGTGTGATAGGTTAATAAAGAGACAAAGGTAGCTATACGTTGTGAGATAGCTTGAGGTTGAGTTTAAAATATTTTATATTTTTACCAAATGATAGAATTTTTTTAATGGTATTTTTAGTTAAACTATAATATGTGACCCATTAGATTATTAATAAAATGCTATGCAATATAATTTAATTATCTTTAGAATACAAATGTACTAAGTTTTAGAATATTTGTAATTATAATGTTCCTTCTAGTCAACCATTTTTTGGGGATTTCAATCTAGTTGACAAGGGAATCTAGTTGTATGTGTGTTCTTTGTGTTCCAAAAGTTAGTCAAATCTAGGAATAACTGAGAAAGTTTAGAAGTGATGCATTCATTGTCTGTTATTCACAATGTTTGTCTTTCAAGTTGGAAGCTCAAGGAAAATTGGGGGCTTTCTTCTCATCATCGATATGGTTGGAGAGTTCAAGAAACCACCAGACATCTGACCGTAGGAAATGAAAAATTTGAAAAGTAACAATTATAAGTCTTTGATTGAACAAAAATTGAGCCTTTTTCCTCACCAGTCGCATGGTTCAAGAGTTCAATAGACTACAAGGTGACCCAACTCTGCATATTGATAAATCCAAAAAGTAACAAATATAACATTTTTAATTAACTAAAACTTAGATTAACTTGAATATTTTTTTTGTAGAGGCTCCGAGGAAATGTTGTAAAAGAAGTGGTCAGTACTAGAGAAGGGATTTGATTGTATTACACACAACACAAAGATTAAATAACTAGTAGATTTTTGGAAAATAAATGAATAGGTGACTAAAATTTTTAGTCTTGACAAGTGAAAAGGACTAAATTATACTATTTTTTGTAAAATAGCTATACATGACTAATTTGTCAAACAAGTAAAAAAGCAACTAAATAATTAGTCACACAAGTGAAAATAACCAAATTAATGCTTAATCCTTTAATGTTTCACATTAAAATTTCTAAAAAGGGGTTCAAATGACCATTCATTCCCCACATTGAAAGTTCAAAGGTTTCATCTTGCATGTTTGAAGGGTTAAAAAACTTAATTTTTTAATTCTCATTGCCAAATCAAGCTCTAACTCATCATGAGTTATCTTTAACATGGGTTTAGAGGAAGAAGTTAGAGGAGAAGAGCCCTAATAGGCTGTGCATGAAAGAAAAGATGGCTTCCAACATGGAAACAACAAATTCTATAGATGGATAACAATATTTATAAATAATAGTTTTGTTGACATGAGAATAGTTTTTGATTAAGGTAAATACAAGTTTTCAATGGACCTTGAAACCATCTACAAAAGATTACATAAGATTTTCAAAAAAGACCATACAACCATAGAATGCCTGCTAGAAGATAAAAAGTAGGACCCAAACCCTAAAAACAACATTAAACAAACTAGAACATAAAACCAAAAAGACAGTCGACAACAGATCTACCAACAACCTTCTAGTAAAAAGACTGCAAAAATTACATCTTTGCTTCAGTGACCTTTTCAGCCTCTTTATGCATTTCCTCCATCTTATGGATGGAATCTTTGAGGTTTATAAATTCCTTAGGGATGTCAAGAACTTTCCTCTTTAGGTTGCTTTTGGTTCTTGTACGAGGCCATGTAGACTAATCTTTTCCCCCAACATCATAAACCATCATTATGGTTGTTTTCTCTAGCAAACTGTTCTCCAGATAGGCGTACAAATATTTTAGGTTCATAACAAAAACCTTGAGGCCTTTGTTGTTGTGTTTCAGAATCTCTCTAATGCAGTAACCATTATGATTAATTTTTTCATTAATTTCCTTGAGCTTTTCATCCATAATAGCAGAGATAGTTGCATTCAGGTTGTCTTCAGAGTTTTTAGTATTTACCTTAATCAAAACTTCTTTAGTACAATTTTCTAGCTTACCTTTGATAGACACCATTTCATCTTCTAGGGCCTTGAGGTTACAACCCATTTCCTTAATGTCCTGTTTCAACCATTTTTCCACATCTGTGCCATGATCATTAGAGTTCCTAACCTCCTGAAGAATATTATCATCAACAACAAAACCTATAGGAATCTCTTGATCCTTCCCATCTTTCAGCCTTTTCTCCTCTCTTTTCCTAGCCCTTGTCATAGGCTTCCTGAGTAGAGCACCTTTCTTAGTTTTCCTTTTTTTTATCTTTCTTGTTTTTCTTTATGCTCTCTTCCTTTTCCAAGCCCTCCTCTTCCATCACCTCTTCCTTGTCATTTTCTGCTTCCTCCTCATTTACCTCTTCCTCCTTGCCCAAATTCTCAACACTCTGGTTCTTCTTCTTCCTCTTGTTCTTGTTCTTTGAAGAAGAGCCCTTCACAAAAGACTTAAGTTCCAAATCCTCTTCCTTAGCCACGATATCCCTATTCTCCTCAGTCTCCATCCCTTCCTCATTAGCCTGGGTTGAGGATTTATGATCTTCTATGACCTCTCTAAAAATTCCCTTGCCCTTCCCAGCCTTCTTGTCCTTCTTCTTAGAACCAAAACCAAAGATATTCTTATTAGATTTATCCTTCTTCCCTTTTACCATTTTAGGGATAGCATCAAGGATATTATCCCTAGCATAGTATGCAGTTAGCATAATTAAACCTTCATGCAACACCGGGTAACCATGATTTTTTCTATTTTCCAAAATAATTGTTATTCAAGGAACTTAACAGGTAGAAGCGGAAAGAAACTTTCTTCTAATACCTGAAGTGGTTGGCTAAAACAAAGTGAAAGTTGTAGACCTTTGAAAACCACTCGTTAAGAATGAAATATTCCATCATAACTTTTATCACTTTAGCCCAAATCTCCTTTATCTTGCTCATTTCAACATAATCTCACAAGCATTTGACCAGCATTGCTTCTTCCTCTTCATTTTTTGGGAAAATCTTTATAGCCCACGTTCCCATACGCTTTTTGTTCCTGTAAAACTTCATGTCACCCAAAGGCATTCCTGTTATCTCAGAAATGAGATTCAACGAGAGAGGGAAGGATTTACCCATCAGGTTAACTCTACCATTTGCCCAACCAGCATCAAATTTCTTTGAAATCTCCTTATCGTATCCATGAAGCCTTTCCAGGTAATGAGAAACCCTAACCCACTGGAGCTTTCTCCAAACACTCTTCTCCTTTTTCCATTTCTCGCAATCCTCAGGCTCTTCCCTTCTCAACCCACCTCCCATATCTTCGGCCAAATTTTGAACTCTCTTGTTAGCTTCTTTCCCTATTTCAAAATAATACTGGTTTCCTTATATCAAAAGGAAAGAACTAACCCATATTTTGTGTGTGATAAATTCTTTCATTATTTTTGCACACTTAACCTGACGAATATCTCTCCTCGAAATTTTAATTGTCCTCTTCATTATTACTTGAATTAATGAGGAACCCTTCCATGTGGTTAAGTCTATAAAAAATGATTAGACTTATAATCTCTTTTTTGATATTAACTTCCTCTTTCCAAATAATGATCACTTCTTTATGGGCCTCCACATTAGCAAGTCCATCCGCAGCCTTGTTACCTTCTCGATACACATGGAAAATAAACACTTTTTGAAAAATACCTAAAATAGATTTGATGTTATCAATGATATGAAAAATACTCCAAGAGGCCTTATTTTTACCTTTAATGCAATTTATTATGTTTAGAGAATCTCCCTCCAGCCAAAGCTTCATACTTCCCAGATCTTTTTCGAACATCACAACTTGGAGAGCCACCATGACTTTAGCAACATGATTCATTTGAATTCCTAGAGGTGCAACAAAAACTCCCAGACAATTACCAGCCCAATCTCTCACTAAACCTCCAACCCCTGCCCTACCAGGATTTCCTTTTGCCAAGCCATCAAAATTTCCTTTATGCCATCCATTCGGTGGGGCTGTCCATTGTAATACCCCAAAATGGGCTATATGTTCATTAATCTCCTATATCAACAATTCAAACGAAATCGACATCAAAGTCCTAATCTAAGGCACATCTAAACATCATCGAATCATAATTGATTATCTTAAATTCTGCATCAAGGAATATTCTTAGCAATATTCTTAATTATCTTTAATTTAATGATTATTTGGTGATAAATCATATTTATCCTAATTTGATTAATTGAATATTTTCATATTTAATTAATTAGATTTAATATCTTGCCACTTAATTATGTAATTAAATTTAATTCTATCTATTATTAATTGTATTATTTAATTTTGACAATAAATCCAATATCCTATGAATAATTGATTAAATTCTTATTTAATAAATTAAAGCAAGTTGTCATTATTTAATAATATAGTTTTTAATAAAAGTTTGATAAAATAGTTAATTAACCCATAAATTAATTATTTTATTTCAAAAATCAGTTAAGTTGAGAATAAATCACTTTATTTATTTATTAAATCATAATTATCCATGTGCACATTCAAGGACCAGTTAAACTCAAATTGAAAAATCAATGCAAGTTGTTAGCTTTTTGAAACTCAACATCTTTTTGAGTTTTAAAGTTGATCTAAACTTCTAATTCAAGTTGAACTATGCTTTTGCATGATTTTTGTGACTTAATTATCTTTCTTTAAAAATAACTCAAAAATCAACCTGAGTTATTTGAGTGATTTATGGCTTTTTCTCATGCACCTCCAAAGCCTTGGATTTCTATAAAATTAAAGCCTCGGCTCATCTCAATTCATCTCATAATTTTGCAAGCTTACTTTGCCAAAGTCATCTACGAATTGCACAACTATTTTGAAGAATTGGAATTTGGAGAATCAAAGCTTATTGCGAATCAAGGCTATTGTGAGATCAATTTGTTTTTTTTTTTACATTCATTTAGATTCTTTTTCATATCATTGTTAGATCATTTTAGCATATCAATTTCCATATTAGCATAGATTCATATCAGTTTTTATCATTCTTATTGCATAGAAAATTCAAAAATATAGATTAATTGCATTCAATTCATATCTAGATCAATTGCATTCAAATCCTTCATTTAGGTGTCGTCTAGGTCACTGATCTCGATAGCAATCTGAGAACATTAATCTCGCACCTACTAGAAGGCAGTAAGTCGCTTGGTTAAATTAGATTTTAATTTTGCACGATTTTGATTTTTGCTAACCTCTAATGTTTTACTGAAGTGTTGTGTCTATAGATCAGGTATAATTTTCACACACACATTTCTGGTGCCCACCGTGGGGCAACCCACCTTTGCATGCTAGTTTTAATTTGTTTTGGGAGCTAAAACCCCAAAGTTTCAAAGATTTAATTTTATCTCCCAAACGGCTTGGAGTTTTGGTTTGAAATTTTTTTTGCAAGTTGGTGACATATCAGGGAAGGTATAGTAAAAAAATTAGAATTTTTTGAGATGTTTTGAATTTTTAATAATTTTTTCTTGAAATTCCAAAAAAAATTAATATCTGATGCAAATCAGCATATTTTTCAAAAAAATTTATATTTTTGAAAAGATATTTAAATTATATAGGGGGTCCATTCTTTGTGTTTTAAATTTTGACATGATATCATAGCTCAAATAGTCAATTTACAAAAACTAGTCTATTTTGATAAAATGGGTCTCTAGGGCACAAATAAAGAGATTTTTCTAAAATTTTTGCATTTTTGGAAAGCTGTCTATTTTTTAGTAGGGGTCTTTATTCTGAATTTTTATTTTTGTGGTCAAAATCATATCAAAAAAATAAGATCTTGTTGACTAGGTCAAATGCAGTGCAAAAAAATTAAAATTTTGTGATGGGTATGCACTTATTTTTCATATGATTCAATGCATGATATGAGTTGTCATTTGGATTAATTTTTGGTTATTATTGCTCCTAACAATTTATTTTTATATCTAACCCTACGGTTTTCATAAGTTGAATATACCTTGCATATCTTGTTTGCTTGTTGGCTTGTTGGAGAGTTCGTAGCTTGCTTGCATAGTAAAGCTCAACAAAAATTGCTAAAAATCAGGTAAAATCTACTAAGCGCATTGCAAAGATCCTAGGTATTCTCCTTCATCTAATGACATTTCGATTTGGGACTTAAAATAAATCTCTCGTGTGTCTAGCTTGGGTGATTCTTTTCATGCTTTTGTTTTACACACTTGCATAATTGATACTAGGTTGTGACCCCTTAAGGATTCATTAAGTAGTCTTAGATACTTGTGATTGATCTTGATTGCTATCTTGGGTTATTGGACTTTCTAATCTACCGGCCCCTCATTTCCACCCCGTGGTTGCAATCTCAGCGCCATAAAGGGGAGGGGTCAACAGGACAAAAGCGTTAAGTGTTCCACTTGGCAACCCTTTTGTGCTTTTAGGAACTCACTTGTTTTCTAAGTTGGGGACTCATTTTCAGCTTGTGTGAGGTGTTAAGTGTTCCACCTTGTGGACTCATCTCATATTTGCTTTAAGCGTTAAGTGTTCCTCTTTCTTCTTTTTGGGTACTTTTGGTAGATTTGCTTTCGGGAATATATCTGTGCTCACATAGTAATTAGGCCCTATGAACACTATTCGTGATTCTTGAGAGATTGGATTCCTAGCAAAATCTTTGTTGACGATAGAATCCTTGTAGATAGGGAGGATACTTAGTGCGTTTCACATTCAACTTGGTTAGTGTGTCTTCTCTTATTGATCAATACATTCTCTCCCAGGAGAGGTTGATAGATCACATGGGGTTGACATCATGAGCTTTGGTGAATCAAAATTGGTTAGTGCACCTTCTCTTATTGATTGATACATTCTCTCCCCAGAGAGGTTGATAGATCACGTGGAGTTGGCATCATAGACCTTGGTGAAGCAAAACTTTGTCTTAGCGTGTCGGATTAATCTGCTTGCTTTGTTTGGGTTAAAAGTGAAAAGGTGTCAAAAACCTTGGATCTGGAGCCAAGTCCCCTTGTGGTCTACTATTGTGAGTCATCTTTAGAGAGGGTTAACCGTAGCAAACAATCCCTTCACAGGGAAAATTGCGTTGACGAAACCTCAAGCGGTCATAGCCATTTTTGTCGTGGTAGTGACAGCCGCTATATAAATGTCCTTGTGGAAGAAATCTCCATGGGTATGGTTTATTGTTGGGTTGTCAGATCTCCCTAGCAAATCTTGAAGATTAAGTTCTCAGACTGTGTCAAAACCCTGGTGCACCGGGATTGGAGTTCACCCCTTTGGATCATAAAAGTTGCAGAGTCAAACCATTACTAAAAACCCTAGTGAGGCCAAATTTTCATTTTATAGGGTATATATGCGTTATTGCAAAATATTTTTGGAACATACACAATTAGTGCTTTTGAGGATTAGAATGAATAAGTCACTTGATTGTTCATGCACAAGGTTGCTTTTTCCCTTGTTCATTGTTTTCAGACATGCTTGAAATCACTTGCTTTCTATTTTGCATGCTTGTTTATCTATCTGGTTATTGAAAACGGACAAATCTGTTACAATCTTAAAATCTAGACATTGAAATTTGCAAACAATTCAAATCTGAAAACTCAAAATTTGCAAAATCTGAAGTCAAATTCTTTTTTGGAGTCAAAAGTCATCTCAGGAGGTCAGAATGTCATATGATTTTCCATCAAGTGTCGTTTCATTGCAACCCATCTGTTGTATGATAGCAAACCCAGTGTCGTATGAGTTTTCATGCTAGCAAATCTTCAAAGTCAAAATCTTGCAACTGTCATATGATATTGTCAACTGTCGTTTCATAGCCTACCCACTGTCGTACGAGTTTTTCAGAGTGTCATTTGGGAAATTTTTGAAAGTTGTCAGAAAATTGTCAGGATTGCTAGATATTTAGCTCTTTCAGCCTAGTTTCAGAATCTGTCAAATGAATCATTTTGTCAAGAACAGAGCAGTAGCTATTAAGAGTCCAATCATTTTCTTAAAGTGGACTTTTGAATCTGATTCAGCCTTCTGTCTAATCGATTTGAGTCTTTATCATCTCATGTCAAAACCTTGTCATAACTATCAATCTTCAATCAATCAATCATCAAAACAACTAAGTGTTGTGATATCTTGTCCGCTATCTTTTGGGAACCTACCCATACATCCAGGGCATAGTATCCTTCATCCACGTCTAATCAAATCTTCAAATCAATCAAACCTTGACAAGGTTGCGTCATCTGATCATCTTGATTCAATTCATTCTTCAATTATCTGAATCTTATTCTTTTGTTTCACTCAAAGTTGATGGTGGAGACTAGAGCTTCCTCTCAAAAGAAATCTATTACCACTATCCAAAATCTAACTTTTGAGCAACTCATCAATTTTGGTCTTTACGAGGATGACGTTCTTGGAAACTATCGATTGAAATCTAGTTACGTACCCCCTCCATCGACTCACGGAGGTACTCAACATACCCCTCATCAATCTAATCCAGGGAGTCCACAAAATCCTACCATGTCTCAAGCAGGGACAAATTTTGGCTCTCAAAGAGCTCAATCTCAACATGGTGAAGATCAGGAACCCACACCTGAAGAAATTGCTCGCTACCAAAATGATGATGAATTTAACAAGATGATGAGACATTTCTTGAAAGAAAATAGAGAAGCATACTTTTTACAACTAGCTCATCAAGGAGCTAAACTTCCTCCCAACTTTAATGTTGAAGACATCATTACACATGAGGAAGAGAATCCACTCACAGCTATGACGAAACAAATGCATGCTATACAAGTTGAACTTAACAATCTCAAGAAAGAGAAGGAACCCAAAGAGTTCTCCATGGAGGCTCTATGTCCTTTTCCATTTAACAAAGACTTGTACATGCCGCCGTTTCCAAAAAGAGTGGAGATGCCGAAGTATGATAAGTATGATGGACACTCTGATCCCCAAGATCATGTCAGAGATTTGTGTACGCAATCTATGGAATTCATGCATGAACCGACCTATCTGATGTGTCTTTTTCCTAGATCTCTGGGCGGAGCATCCATTCAATGGTTTTCAAGATTGCCTCCTACAATCAAAACATTTGAGGAATTGATTAAATTATTTTATCAACAATATTCCTACAATGTTCAGCATCCGGTCACCATGATTGATATTTGTAATCTCAAGCAATATCCAGGAGAATCATTCCTAACTTTCCTCAAGAGGTGGTGAAAGAAGTTCTCTCTATATGCTAGACCAATTCCCAAAATGGAGAAACTTGAAATCTTTATCAATAACCTTGTTCCAGAGCTCAATTATCCTCTGCAAATGCAAGATCATACATATTTTGACAAGATGGTGGATAATGCTATCAAAATTGAAAAAGTGCTTGTAAAAAAAGGGGAAATCACACTCCAAAAAGACAAGTACGAATCTGGATCTAGTTCCAAAGACAAGAACAAAAATTGGAACAAGAACAAAGGCATCATCACAAATGGCATTGTAGACACTGTCCGTGCCCCATCAAAGGCACCAGCCTACAATCTCACTCTTGGCACTCAAGCCATTAAAGCTTTTGAGCAAAAGTCTTCTCAACCATCTCAAAAGAAGCCAGAATTCAAAAAATGGGATAAACATAAAAAATTTACTCCTCTAGGAGAGTCTTTAGAATGGGCTATGAAAACTTTACTGGCTGATAACATCATCTCTTTACCACCAATCCGACCGAATGCTCAGGACCCCAAACCGATATGGTGGAAGGATAATGAATTCTGTGATTTCCATCGGAGTAAAGGTCACAAAACTAGTAGTTGCTACCACTTGAAGCATACCATTCAAGATCTGATCGATAGTGGAGACATCACAATTGACAATCCTACGAGCAATAATGATCATACAACATTCACAGAACCATTTCCGAAACATGGTCAAAAGGTTTCAACTTCTCAGCCTAATATGGGGGCAATAGTCAACTATGCCTACCCTGGAAATAACACTATCATCAATATGGTTGAACCATGTCTCTCTGAAAGTTGCAATGTCATCACAATCATATGAAGAGATAGAGATCATTCCTCAGCTAACGCAGTTAATCAATCACAAGCTCAAATGCATCTGAAAGGACAAATCTCAGATTCATCAAATGTCCCTAAAGTTCCCTTCAATCTTTCATCTACTTCTAAACAGAAGGCTGCTTCCAAATCTTCCAATCCAAAGGATACAAGGCCTATGTCTTATAGCATTGTTCAACAACTCCAGCACACTAATGCGAAAATCTCCATGTTTGAGTTGCTTCGAATATCTCCAGCTCATAGAGCCATTCTTGATAAAGCTTTGCTTGGTTCCAATGTTCCTGATGACCTTGATTTAGACAGGTTCCAGACTATGGTTGGACATTTTACATCTCCGCAATATATCTCCTTTTTAGAGGAAGATGACAACTTCTTGAGTCACCCACATAATCAGCCTTTGCATATAGAAGTCTTGATCTAGAACCATAGAGTCAAACATGTGTTGATAGATGGGGGCGCTGGCCTAAACATTTGTTCTTACAACTTGATCACACAATTGGGATTTTTAAAATTGGCTATTGATCCTAGAAAGAAAATAACTATCAAGGCCTATGATGAACAAGAAAGATCTTCTAAAGGCACCATTATCTTACCTATCAGAGTGGGTCCAGTTATCAAAGATACCATCTATCAAGTGCTTGATCTACCTTTGGCCTACAACGTCCTTCTAGGGAGACCGTGGATACATGAAATGCAAGCCATTCCTTCTACATACCATCAATGTTTGAAGTTTCCTTATGAAGGAGTCGAGGTTACTATCCCAGCAGATCTAAATACAACTTGCAACACCTTGAAGGAAAGTGCAGATAAGCTTGTACCTAATAACAGAGAATCTCCCATAGAGCCAACTAAAGAAGCATCCACATCTAAAATGGAAGATCTTGCCAAAGAGGTTAATATCAAAGAAAATAGTATGGGAGAATACACTATCGAGCCAGTCTTATCTTTGACATCTCTCCCTATCTCGCCTAAGTCTTATGGGCAATCTTTGAAACAATCCAAGCCCAAACCTCAGGAACCTCTTGAGGCATATAAAAGGAATTTTGTAGCAGAACAAGTATCCAAGCAATAATTTGAAGAGGATGAAGCTGTGCTATCATGGCTGTACAAAGATGAACCTGAATCTCAAGTTGTTCAAACTGGTAACTTTGCAGTACCCAAACTCCCTTCCAAGTCATATGGTCCAGGAGGTAAATTAATAGCTAAGATGGGATACTCAGGTCAAGGACCTCTAGGAATAAGAGGAAAAGGTCTTGAGGCACCTCTCCCACATACTAGTAGAGAAAATAAAGATAAAATTGGCTTAGGATTTAAGAAGAAACCCTATCACCTCAAAGGTAATTGCTCGCATGTCATAGAGCAGATCGCACCAGGGGAACCTCTTATTAAGAAAGAAGAAATAGAACCATCAGATAGTGATTCAGATAGTTCAGAACTCATCCCCTATGAAAAATTGCCTAAAGAGATCAAAGACCTTCTTGATGATAAAGATGATCTTATCAAAAGAATTAATGTAGTAGAAACACAAGAACCTACTATCAATCAGGAGATAGTTGCAACATAAGAACCAGCTAATCTTGAAAACAATCAAGAAGAGAGAAGTGGTAGTGATTCTGAGATAGATTCTCATGAGTATGAATTCAAATCAGAATTTGAGGGTAACCCTTCTTGGGGTATTCACCCTAACTTTACTCATGTTCTAAGATTTCCTAGAGATCCTGAATCAGAAGCTGAATCAAATGACTATGAATGGGGAGCCATTCCAGAACTAGATGAGCTTATCATAGAGAAACATGTTGATGTTATTCACCAATATGTACCTCAAACCAACGTAAGTCTAGAGCGAAATGATGAACCTATCGAGTCTGATCCACCTATGGCTGAATTGGACTCCCACGATGACATTGAGCCTATTCACGCATTGAATGTCTTAAGTTGTAGTATCACCTTCAAACTTTAGCGTCAGGTTAGGACCAATGATGATAGATCCATATCCGTAAACATCATATCCCAAGCCTTTCTCGCTTTGACTATCCAACGCCCTGATCTTATCGACCAAACTTCCACAAACCCAAACCATGGTATTTATACCTTCTCGAATGACTATGCCCTTGCCTAGTACCTCAATGTAGTTGAGCCTATGAGTACTTCCATCAGTGAACTGAGCGTTAGCATGACTGAGTCAGACATCAAATATCTTAGTCAGAAAAACAAGAGTAAAAAGAAAAAGAAAAAGAGTTCTGAGGGTGAAAACCACTTTGTGGCAGTCTCAAAACTGACAAAAGTAAAAATAAAAGACGTATCCAAAGGTGAAAACCTCTCTGAGGCACCTAAGGATGAGATATTTGATGTCCTTCTGAGTCATTTACAGGACAGATCTCCAGTTCTAATTGAGCCCACCCAATCCATCAATTTGGGTACAACAGAGGAACCATAATTAGTACATGTAGCACAATCCTTATCCGAAGAAGAGAAACAAAAATTTACTACATTCTTGACAGAAAAAAAGATCAACTTTTCATGGAAGTATTTAGATATGCTAGGGTTGGATCCAAATCTTATCATGCACCATCTATCCATTGCTCCTGGAGTAAAATTGGTCAAGCAAAAATTGAGAAAGATGCATCCTCATGTTGCACTTTTAGTCAAAGCTGAATTAGAGAAACTCCTAAAAGCTGGATTCATCCGTGTCATAGACTATGTTGAATGGATCTCCAACATTGTACCTATTTCTAAACCAGATGGCTCAATTAGAGTATGCACAGACTTTAGAGATGTGAATAGAGCGTGCCCTAAGGATGATTTTCCACTACCTAACATTGATATGATAGTGGACATGACTGCGGGTTTCGAGATGTATTCCTTAATGGATGGTTTCTCTGGATATAACCAAATAAAAATTGCTCTAGAGGACCAAGAGAAAACTGCTTTCACATGTGCGTGGGGAACCTTCTGTTGTAATGTTATGCCATTCGGACTCAAAAATGTTGGAGCTACATATCAAAGAGCAATGACATCTATTTTCCATGACATGATGCATCACACCATGGAAGATTATGTTGATGACACATTAGCAAAATCTATGATCAGAACTGAACATCTAAAGGACTTGAGCATGATCCTAGACAGAATGGAACAGTTTAGTCTCTGACTAAATCCTAAGAAGTGTGCTTTTGGTGTCACTTCTGGAAAGCTCTTAGGATACATAGTTTCAAAGAAAGGCATTGAAGTTGATCCGGCTAAAGTCAAGGCTATAATAGAGATGCAACCTCCCACAAATATCAGTCACATGAGGACATTGCAAGGTAGAGTTCAATCTATCAGAAGATTCATATCACAGCTAGCGGACATATCACAACCTTTTACAAAAACATTACATAAAGGTGTGACCTTTGCATGGAATGAAGAATGCGAGAACAACTTTAACCATATCAAGAAGTATCTATCAAATCCGCCTATCTTGATGCCTCCTATTCATGGGAAGCCATTGATCTTGTATGTCTCCACAACAGCCACATCACTGGGGGCATTGCTAGCGCAACATGACGAAGACAAAAAGGAAAGAGCCATTTATTATATAAGCAGAACATTGGTGGCATATGAAAAGAACTATTCTATGATTGAGAAAGCTTGTCTCGCTGTGATCTTTGCATCATAGAAACTGAGACACTATATGTTAGCTCATACCATGCATCTAGTAGCAAAAATTGATCCACTAAAATACTTACTAAGCAAGGCTGCCCTCACAAGTAGACTGGCTAAATGGGTCATGCTTCTAAGCAAATTTGACATTGAATATGTTGAAAGAAAAGCTATAAAAGGTCAAGTTATTGCTGATCAACTAGCAGATGCACCCATGTTTGATGACACACCAATGCAAATGGAATTTCTAGACTCATCTATTATGCACCTATCTTCTAGAGAATGGCAATTGTTCTTTGATGGCTCCTATACACAGAATGGATCTAGAGTAGGCATATTGTTCCTAACTCCCCAAGGATACTCAATCCCCAAAGCATTCCAATTAAAGTTTCCTTGCATGAACAATATTGCAGAATATGAAGCCCTTTTGAATGGTATGAAAATAGCAATTGAATGGAGAGTAACAGAGCTACACACTCATGGAGACTCTCAACTTGTTATTCATCAAGTCAATGATGTGTACCAAACTAAAGATGAAAAGCTCATTCCTTACAAGAGAATGGTCGATGATCTTAAGAAATATTTCATATCTATCACATTTGAGCAAATTCCTAGAATGGAGAACAAGGCTGCCGATGCAATGGCAACACTATCTACTTCATTACAACAGCCTGAACATGAGCTACGCTATGAATTCCTAGTGGAAGCACTCTCTTATCCTGCATATGACTCCCCCAAAACTCACATGATCTACACTATTGTAGGTCATGATTCATCCTGATATGAAAATCTATTTTCCTATCTCCAAGACCAAATCATTCCCGATACCTTCAACCGTCATGAAAAGAGATACCTTATCCATAATGCCTCCCGATATGTCATCATTGGTAATGATCTATACAAATGAGGTCTAGATGGTACGCTACTTAGATGTTTAGAACAGGAAGAGTCTCAAAGTGCATTAGAGGAAGTCCATGATGGTATTTGTGGGTCACACTCAAATGGTTTAACGCTAGCTCAAAAACTTATTAGGGCTGGGTACTATTGGCCTGAAATGGAGAAAGAGGCTATCAAATTTGCTAAGAATTGTCAAAAGTGCCAAGTGCATGGCAACTTAATTCATGCTCCAGGGAGGGATCTAATCCCCTTTACAACACAATGGCCTTTCCATCAATGGGCATTCAATCTTATCAGAATGATTCATCCTCACTCTTCTAATGATTATACCCATATAATCACTGCTACAGATTATTTTAAAAAATGGGTAGAAGCGGTCCCTCTGACACAAGCAATGGGGAAACAGATATCTATGTTCATATTGAACTATATCATATGCAGATATGGGATCCCTCATTCCATAATCGCAGATAATGGTGGGCAATTCAGGAATAAAGACCTCGATGATCTATGTGCCAAATTCAAGATCACCCAACATTGGTCTTCTATCTACTATCCACAAGGGAATGGCCAAGCAGAGGCTTCTAACAAAAATCTATTGAAGATCTTGCACAGAACAGTAAATAAAACTGGCAGAGACTAACATCTCATGATTAATCCAGCTCTATGGGCCTATAGAACAAGTATCAGAACACCTACTAGGGCTACACCTTTCACTTTAGTTTATGTGTCTGAAGCGGTACTGCCTATTGAGGTTGAAATCCCATCACTCAGAATCAGAATGCATGGTCTAGTAACTGATTATGACTACAGAGTGTCTAGGTTGCAAGAACTTGAACTACTAGATGAGCGCAGACAAGCAGCATATGATCATCTCAGAGTATATCAGAAGAGAATGTCTAGAGGCTACAACAAGAAAGTCAGACATAGAGACTTTTAGGTTGGTGATCTAGTCTTGAGAGAAAATCCAAAAAATCAATCCCATCGAGAACACAAGGGGAAGTTCGAACCCAACTAGCTAGGTCCCTTTGTCATCACTACTACTTTTGGATCTAGTGCCTATCAACTCTCAATGACTAAAGAAGAACAGCTCCGAGAACCAATCAATGTTCTCCATTTGAAAAAATTCTACGCCTAAGGCATTCAGTCTATGGTTAAATATCCTGAAAAAATCCTAAAAATCAGAAAAAGTCCTGAAAAAATGAACATCTTGGTGAAAACCTAGCAATAGGTGCCTTGATGATTCACAAAAAAAAATAAAAAAATATCAAAAATTCAAAAAAATTGAAAAATGAAAAAAAAAAAAAAATGAAAAAGAAAAAAAGTGCCTTGGTGAAAACCTGGAAACAGACGCCTTGGTAGAAAAAATAGAATCTCTACCAAGATGGTGAAAAATCGGCAAACGGGTGCCACTTGTTTCAAAATGCTCCATCTATCAGTGCAATCTTGGTCTTTCCCAACTTTTAGTTTTGCTTTAGTTTGTACATATCTCCCGGTTTGTTTTTGCATTTCCAGTTTTCAATAAATCAGTTTGTTCACCAATCAGCAATAGCGTCTGTATCCTATCAAATGCTTAACACTTGGGGGCAATCAATGTCATATCCTATGGTCTCCAGTATATCTTAGACATATCATATCCAGTTAGAGTCCTTTGAAGCTTCATGTGAGTGAGTGAGTCAGTCTTGTCTCCAGAAAGGATTTTGCATCTACAACGAGGCAATCAAACATCAAACTGAAAACAATCTATGTTTTTTTACATGCTTTTATCTCCTTGTATGCTTACTAATTCACATTGAGATTTTTGCATATTGTGTCCCTTCGAGCCCTTTGATGATGTCCTTGACAGGATTTAGAGAGTGATGACTGGGGGCATAATCTTTTCTTTGTCTTCTGCTTGTATGTGAAAATCTAACAACTTTGGAAATTCTAGATTGAAATGGTGTCCGACTGTAAGAGCCTCTATCTCAAATTGGATGGCCATGCGTACCTTGACCATTGATACCTAGATGATTCAAAGAAGTATTGATCTAACTATTGTCTTTTTGAGTGAGTTCTTTCTCCTACTGTGAAACACGATCTTATCTAAGGATGTGAATGATAAAGGGTCACTACAGGTAATTCACACTGGATTTAGAATGATCTCTTGACTGTTTGATGTGTTTGAATGCAAGGCATATTCAGGTCATCATGACATTTATGTTTTGATTCTTATACAAATTGCTATATCAAAATGGACATGATATTCAGGTCATCCTGGTGTCTGTGCCTTGGTGCTTATATCTAATCCGACATTTCAAAAATAAAATCAATATTCATATATCCATGGTTGTTGACCAGTGGGTGTTGTATTGATTCTTGCACATACAAATCGATATTCATGTCTATGGTTTCATAGCTAGTGGGCATTGTATTGATTTATCCAGTTACCTAAAATTTCAATGATGATAAAAAATTGACACATGATCAGTGACTAGGTCCTAGGTCTTAGGTTGCATTTCATTTTGCATGTCTCTTTGCATTTTGCATGTCTGCATGATCTCACAATGGCTGAATAAACTACAAAGCTTAAACAATTCTTCAATCACCTCTTCACATTTAACAAGAGCTGAATCTCACATGAAGGTTCCTCCAATGAAATAGCAAGTAGAATCCTTTTTCGGGATCAAAATTGAAATATGAGATCATTTATATTATTAACTACTTGCATAATCAACCTTCAATCATCACAGAGATCCAGTATTCCACTTAACTGATTATCTTACATCAAACTATCAAAATTTTAGCTTGGTCAACCATGGTCAACTCATGGTTTAACCTAGTCAAACTTGGTATTTTGGGACCTTCTAACAATGCAAAATGTGTTCTTGAACGTGTTTAACCACTTCTCAAATCAAGTAGCATGCGTTTGAACTATCAACGCTGACTTTTTCTTGTCAGATTTCAATTTTAATCCCGAAGGGGGCATGGTATTGCACATCATTCAAGTCTGTAAATCTAATTTTATTTGGAATATGTTATCTTTCATCAGTGATCAAGACAAACAATCACGTCTAGTTACTGATTCATCAAAAGTCCTCATCGCTTGGGGCAAATCTATCATCACTTGGGGCATATCAGATTCATCAAGATCCATATCAATCTGGTATTCTCCTAATCTTGTAAACTTTATCAGTTTTTGCAACCATCGGATCATAGTGTTCTTTCCTTGGTTCTTCAGAAACTGAAGGGTTTAGATGTGATACCTACTAGTTCTGCTAAGACAATCGAGTCTAGAACTGGTCACTCACTTTTTAGCAATCCTAAGGTTTGGAATCAGGCATTTTGACACTTTTTGGCAATCATAGGTTCATTTGCTGCTACAGTGAACATTATCTTTGGTCATTCAGGACCTATTATCTCCATATCAAATCAATATCAATCAGCTTCTGTCTCATATCAATTATCAATTTCGAATCAGTTTCATATCTCTATCAAACACAAACTTTATTTGAACCACTGCGCTTCGCATAGCAATTCAAAGAGGGGCAAAATGTAATACCCCAAAAATGGGCTATATGTTCATTAATCTCCTATATCAACAATTCGAATGAAATTGACATCAAAGTCCTAATCTAAGGCACATCTAAACATCATCGAATCATAATTGATTATCTTAAATTCTGCATCGGGGAATATTCCTAGCAATATTCTTAATTATCTTAATTATCTTTAATTTAATGATTATTTGGCGATAAATCATATTTATCCTAAGTTTGATTAATTGAATATTTTCATATTTAATTAATTAGATTTAATATCTTGCCACTTAATTATGTAATTAAATTTAATTCTATCTATTATTAATTATATTATTTAATTTTGACAATAAATCCAATATCCTATGAATAATTGATTAAATTCTTATTTAATTAATTAAAGCAAGTTGTCATTATTTAATAATATAGTTTTTAATAAAAGTTTGATAAAATAGTTAATTAACCCATAAATTAATTATTTTATTTCAAAAATCAGTTAAGTTGAGAATAAATCACTTTATTTATTTATTAAATCATAATTATCCATGTGCACATTCAAGGACCAGTTAAACTCAAATTGGAAAATCAATGCAAGTTGTTAGCTTTTTGAAACTCAACATCTTTTTGAGTTTTAAAGTTGATCTAAACTTCTAATTCGAGTTGAACTGTGCTTTTGCATGATTTTTGTGACTTAATTATCTTTCTTTAAAAATAACTCAAAAATCAACCTGAGTTATTTGAGTGATTTATGGCTTTTTCTCATGCACCTCCAAAGCCTTGGATTTCTATAAAATTAAAGCCTCGGCTCATCTCAATTCATCTCATAATTTTGCAAGCTTACTTTGCCAAAGTCATCTACGAATTGCACAACTATTTTGAAGAATTGGAATTTGGAGAATCAAAGCTTATTGCGAATCAAGGCTATTGTGAGATCAAATTATTATTATTTTTTTTACATTCATTTAGATTTTTTTTCATATCATTGTTAGATCATTTTAGCATATCAATTTCCATATTAGCATAGATTTATATCAGTTTTTATCATTCTTATTGCATAGAAAATTCAAAAATATAGATTAATTGCATTCAATTCATATCTAGATCAATTGCATTCAAATCCTTTGTTTAGGTGTCATCTAGGTCACTGATCTCAATAGCAATCTGAGAACATTAATCTTGCACCTACTAGAAGGCAGTAAATCGCTTGGTTAAATTAGATTTTAATTTTGCACGATTTTAATTTTTGCTAACCTCTAATGTTTTACTGAAGTGTTGTGTCTACAGATCAGGTACAATTTTCACACACACATCCATATGTTATTTTCTCTAGAATTGGGATCTTTAGATCTTTTTCTAGAGATGTCCCAATTGTGGATTTCTTTGAAGTCATTAAAATTATTCACAAAAAAAGAGTCCTTCAAAGAATTGGTTTTGATGTTTTCCATTAGGCTTCTGCAGACTTGGTTAGCCACAATCTCAAAGGTAGTTTGTTTATCTTTAAAGACTATTATTTCTTTCTTTCCAAATTCTCCAAGTGAAGTGAGGGAGAAATATTTTCCATATAATTTTGATCTCTTTCCCTAGGAAAGGGCATATCCATTGCTTAACAAGGTGTTGAAAATTCTGAGGGTTAACCCATTCTAGCTGGATTTTTTTGAATATGGCTTCCCACACTTTTCTTGTGAATTTCATCATATGGTTAGTAGTTTCAGCTTCAAAACAACACAAAAAACATCTATTAGGCATATTAAAACCTCTTTTATAGAGATTGTCCATAGTTAGAATCTTATTTTGGACCAGTAACTAGTAGAACATGTTTATCTTAGGGATAAGATTATCAATCCAAACCTGAGAGATAATCGGGTAACTTTCCTCCCTAAAAAAGAGAGAAAAAGAAGAAGAAACTAAAAATTTGCCACTATTTTCAGGGCTCCAAACAAGAACATCCTGAACATTATTTCTAACAAACCAAGATGTTAGTTGAAGATTCACATTTTTTAAATGTTCATCAATGATACCAAGGTCAATCCATTTTTCATTATCCTAGTAGTCAAAAACCATTTCACCAATTGTCTCTCTACAGACCTGGATAGCATTCAACCATTCCTGGTTTTCAATGAGAGGAATATCTTTTAGCCAATTATCTTCCCAGAATCTAATCTTCCTGCCATCTCCCAGCTTCCATCTAAATCCCTTTCTAATCAAATATTTAGCTTTACTGAAACTGTTCCAAATATAGGATCCCTGAATATCCTCTTGATTGTTATAGATTCTTCAAGAGAGATCAACATATATTTATTTTTTAGGATAGTGTTCCATTCATTCTTCTCTTAAAAAATCCTCTAGATTTGTTTAGCCAACAGGGCCATATTAATGTATTTGATACTTCTAATTCCTATACCACCATTTCTCCTAGGCTTACAAACCTTATCCCAAGCTACAAGACTAAGCCTTTTTTTCTCTTCTACCCCTGACCAAAGAAATATTTTTTGAATTTTCTCAATCATGTCAACAAACTTTTGAGGAATTTTGAAGAGGCTAAGAGCATAAATTGGAAGGTTTTACAGAGTATCATTAAGAAGTTGAACTTTACCAACTTGACTAAGATTATCCCCTTTCTAGCATGCCAGTTTAAGATGAAATCTATCAAGAAGTTTATTCTAGAAGGAATCATCTGGTTTAAGACATAAAGGAAGACCAAGATAGGATGCGGGGAAGGTTTCAATTTTGCAGCCAATAATAGCAGAGATTTTCCTTTGTCTAACCTTAGGAGTGTTACTAAAATACAAAGAGATTTTCTCCCAGTTGATAAGTTGGCCAGTGGAATTAGTGTAGGTCATCAAAGCCTTCTTCATGTTCTTGGCTTCCTTAACCGTAGCTTCTCCCATCAATATTGTGTCATCAAAAAATTGATCATGAGAGCACTTCATTCTTGCTAATGTGGGTTGAAGCCCCTTTATCTGACCTTCATTCACCAATTTGTTGATATATCTCCTAAGATTCTCTGCCATTATTGAAAACAAGATAGGAGAGATAGGATCTCCTTGCCTTAATCCTCTTGAGGGATGGAATAAGTTAGAGGAACCATCATTCACAATGATAGAATAATAAACTAAGGTAACCAGCTCCATGATCAATCTGACAACCCCTTTTTCAAAGCCAAAAGATAAAAGAATTTTTGACATGAACAACCAGTTAGCTCTGTCATATGCTTTGGAAAGATCCAGCTTCATCATAAATCATTTCTTTTTAGAAACTTCAAGAGAGTGAAAATTTTCATGGACAACAATAATAGAATCAAGAATCTATCTTCCCAAAACAAACCCATTATGTTGAGGAGAAATTAAATCAGGAAGAATTTTTAGAATTCTGGAAGTGAGCACCTTAGATAAAATCTTGTACAAAGAGTTGTAGAGGCTTATAGGCCTAAAGACATCAACAATGTTTGCCCCTATATTTTTATGAATTAGGGAAATAAAAGTGGAATTGATCTCTTTTAGAATGGTTTTGGTACCAAAAAACTCCTTTATAGCAGAGCAAATATATTTAGCTGTGATGTTCCAAAATTTCTAAAAGAAAAACATTTGAAACCCATTAGGGCCTGGAAATTTTTCTCCCTCAAAGGAGAATACCACTTCTTTTATCTCTTTATTCGAGGGAATAGCTTTAAGCCTATCATTTGCATATCTAGGATGGAAGCCAACAACTTATTCTGATCTTCCAGCATGAGATTATTTTCTTTAGTAAAAAAAGAAGCAAAGTACCCTTTCATTTCTTGTCTGATTTCCTCTTCTTTTGTGATAGTACCCCTAGTCAAAGATAAAGAATTAATCCTATTGATTTCCTTGTGCTTGAGAGCTATAAGGTGGAATAATCTAATATTTTTATCTCCCAGTTTAAGCCATAGAGATCTCAATCTCTGCATCCAGAAGGTCTCCTCCTTGGATATTATATTATGATAGTCCACAAGGAGATTGTTGTACTGATTTTTCTATTCATCAGTCAAGCCTTCCATTTGGATTTCATCTTGAATATCTTTAAGCTCTAATATTATTTTATTCTTAGGCTGGAAAATATCCCTAAAAACATCTTTATTCCATTGTCTAACTTTGGATTTCACATTTGAAAGTTTTTTAACAACTTTAAACATGGCTATACCATCCACTTTATATTCCACCAATCCCTAACTTTGTTCTTGAGATCTGGGTGAGCTAACCACATCTTTTCAAATCTGAAAGGAGCATTTATTTTACCATTGAAAGGATTAGCAGAGAAAGAAATAGGAAAGTGATTTGAACCTATTCTAGCAAGAGAAGAAAGGGAGCAAGAAAAATTCATCATCCAATTCAGAGAAATGAGCACCCTGTCGAGCTTGACTTGAATAAGGTTGGCTCCTATCCTCTGATTTGTCCAAGTATAATTAATCCCTTCCAGCTCAACATCCAACAATCCTTCATTGCTAATAAACTCCATTAAGCCAAACCTACTATTAACTTAGGGGGTATTCCCTCCCATATTGTCATTCTCTTTTAGAGGGGTATTAAAATCCCCCATTACCATCCATTAATTATTAGGAAAATCAACCCCGACTTCATGAAGTTTTTTCCACAACTTTAGTCTTCCAGACTTAGTATTAGGAGCATAAACATTTATTAGAATCCAAGAGAATTGATCCTTAATATTACACACATTGACAACTTGGAAATTTTTTTCCTCAAGCATAAGATGACAATTAAAGCTAAACTGGTTCCAAAAAATAGCCATACCTCCCGAGGCTCCTTCAGAGTTACAACCAAGGCATCTTCCATTTTTAAGAAATTTTATCTTTTCAACTTTTTCTTTGCTCATTTTAGTTTCTTTTTTTCCTCAAGCATAAGATGACAATTAAAGATAAATTGGTTCCAAGAAATAGCCATACCTCCTGAGGCTCCTTCAAAGTTACAACCAAGGCATCTTCCATTTTAAAGAAATTTTATCTTTTCTTTTTCTTTGCTCATTTTAGTTTCTTGAATGAGAAGAATATCAAGCTTCGAATCCCTAACAAGATTTCTAACTACATCTTGCTTATGAGGACCATTCAGTCCTCTTATGTTCCATGATATGATCTTCATAGGGGGATTGGAGAGCATACCTCTGGGATGGCTAGCTATTTTCCATCTACTATGTTTTGTTTAGCTTCTAGATCTCTCAGCTCTCTATCTGTTCTTCTTCCTCTTTCTCTTTTAGGAGTACCAACATCTGCTTTCTGTTGCCCTCTAGTTTGGACTCCTCCTTGCTTGTGAACTCCATTTTTCTTAACCAATTTAATAATAGAACCTCCCTTGGAAACACTATTTCTTTTCTTTTCTAAAAAAGATAATTGATCTTTTGAGATTGCAGCTTCTAGAGGTGAGCCCTTCTTTCTTGAGATGTTTTTGTTTTTAAGCTTCCCTACCTCAATCCAAGGGTTTTCCTTTACATCAACATTGGTCTTTTCTTTGCATTTCAAAGATCTTTGCTCAATTGGGGATGAGAAAGGATCCTTAGTAATCCCATTAAATAACTTTCTATGAGTCTGACCATCTAGGATGTTACATCCTTGACCTTCTTCCATCTCTTGTATAATTTCTTCTAAATCCAATCCAATCGGGGAATCTTCCACCATTGAAACCAGATCAATGATTTCTCCCTTTGGGGATCCCGATTCTCCATCTTTTTTTTTCATGTCAGGAGTGAAAATCTTGTTGACACTTTCACCTGATGCCTCGTACTCCTTCTCTTGATCATTTTCCTTTTGAGGTTTTCCAATTGGAGATACTTGTTGTGTCCGAGTGTTCTCATTTCTCTTTGGACTCAATGGGTAAATTGTAGGTTTCAGGGCACAACCACCTTCTGGTTCCAAGAGATGGACATTTTCTATTCCCTCTGGAGTAGGATTAAATTTTTCTTTCCATTCCATTTTTTTTGTTCTTGAGGCTTTTCCTTCATCTTCTTTTTTTCCTTTTGAGGGCATTGTTTTACCCAATGACCATGCTTCTTACATAAAAAGAAAGAAAAAGAGGAGGATTCAAATTCTATTTCTTGACTCCACTTACCCAATTTCGAGTTGATGGTGATGATTTGTGGAAGATCAAAAGATTACTGAATGTTCACACAAATCATGGCATACACTTGTCTAGTCCTAGCCATTGTCATATGATCTATTGAAATAAGCTCCCCAAAATCTCTAGCCAATCCTACGAAGATGTCTTCATGCTAGTATTCTAGAGATAGACTAGGGAGCTTGACCCACATAGGAGCTGCAACAAAAAAGTTTTCATTATAGTCCAGATTTGTGGACCATTTTTTCAATGATAGAGATGATTTACTCATCATCTAATGGCCACCACAAATCACTTTAGACAGGTCTTCCCTATTTGAGAACTCAAATGAGAAAAAACCTTTTGGCATTGCTACTATATCTACTTGACCCTCGAGTCTCTATTTTTTATCTGTAAAGGATCTAACAAGCTCAATATTAGGTCTTGGGCCAACAAATTCACCCATGAGAGGAGAAGCCACTATAGAGACAATGTGGTTAACTAATGTGTCTGGAACAAAAATCCCAAAAGCTCCCTTTTATGGATTAGATATTATATTAACCTCAGGGAAAGAGGATTTCCTAGAAGGTTTAACACCAAATAAACATGACCATTTTCCTTTTTTGAAGTGAGATCCACTCGGGTTACCTCCTTGGATCTCAAAGGAAGGAGGCTTAAGCCCTTCTCCATCCTTGGGATTATTACCCTTTTCCATCTCTGACCCCTTGGATGGACAAAAATCCTTTCTAGACAAAGCCAGAGGTGACCCACTAGCCTTTTGCACATTCCCTCCAGCCTTTTCCACTTTCCTTGACACTGAATCAACAGAAATTCCCACTTCCCTTGTCGTAGATCCCGCAACAAAACCTCTATCTCCCATTTTCCCATCCAGGCTGAAATTTGAGAAATCTCCTCCCTCTCGCTCCCGCTCCATTTTGCAATTGACATGACATGAGAATAGTTGGTGTTCAATGTAAAAGAGAATAGATGTAAGGAGAGACCTTTGAAAAGCATCAAAACTCTGTGAAAGAGCAACATTTTCAGAAAATGGGAAGAAAATTAAGGAGAAATCCACGAGTTTGAAAAGGGAAAGACAAATGTTTTAAGAGGATGGTAGTCTTAACAACATGAACAACATAAAGTATCTCAGTTTTCTTTTGAAGAGTAGTAGTTATGAAGGAGAGAAGCCAAGGTTTCTAAAGAAATGAAATAACTAGGGTTAGGGTTTTGAACCCTATGATTAAAAGGAACGTAAATGAACTTTAAGCACTACTACATTTGACCTCATTTTTCTACCAAATTTTTTGACAATCAATTAAAAAGGTTTAGGTTGGTCGGATTATAGAAGGAAAACTTCCTTTTTTTTTTAATCCATGCCCGTGTTAGTCAAAATTTTGACCAATACAATGTAGGTCAAAATTTTGACCAACATGGGCATAACTTTAAAAAGAAAAAATATTTCATATCTCATTTCATTGTTTGGTTTTAATTTGGAGTGCACGAAGGAGCCAGAGCCTATGATTGTTTAAATTGTTATTTGGTGAGAGTAAAAGTAGGACCACCTACCTGTGAGGGTTGCCACTGTGATTTGGTGTAAAAGGAGGACCGCCTATAAGGATTTCCTTACTCTACATTTGTTTGGCATTGTTTTATTGGCTACCTACTTAGGGCCTGTGAGCAATGTGCTAGGGCATCATGTATTTGGTATTTGTTGGCATGTTTTTGATCATTATTTATATACATTTGATTTAGAGATGAGCTTGCAGAGATGAACTTACAAAACCCTAAATTTCTGAATCACTGCATCATGTTACACTGTAAATGTACTAGTGTTAGGTTTATGATTGTAAGGTTGGAAGAGGAAATATTTCAAACAAGATTGAGAAAACTTTGTTTTTAACATTTTTTTACTGGTATTTGTTTTCTTCTGACTTCATGTGGATTGGAATGTCAAATCTAACTCCATAGGAAGTCTACCTGGAGTCATAGCTTTCAATTGTGACCGGTCTGAGATCATTTGGTGGAGAAATCTAAAAGAAATCATGTGATAGTCATCTAAAGACCATTTTTGACATAAAACTAGGGCAGTCAGCTTTCTACAGTTGGCTTTCTATGGAGTCTTTTAGACCAGGTGTGACTATCTACACACTATGGTTTCAAAAGTGCTTAAAAAGACCCTAAATAACAAAGAAGCCATAGAATCCTTGTAATCACAAGACTCCAAACCTTCATCAATCTTTAATAATGTCTAAAAATGAACAAACCTCAAAGGAATAGGGCTCAGTCCACTGAGAACTCCAAAATCCCCAAATTTAGCACTTCTACACCCTTAATCCAAGGGTTTCTTAAATCTCCTATCTCCGATCACTTCAAGGTCCAATAGGTAGTTGTTTCACCATTAGATGATCATTATAAGATGATCCATATCATAATCTATGTTCCTCCTTTAAACCAAATGGCTACTGCTATAGCATACCAAGCAAATTCATTAAGTTTCCACTATAAATTATGGTGATCACCCAAACATTCTTCCTTCTCATTACATTAATGGATTAGGGAACCATAGTACATGTTAATACTTAGTCATTCCATGTTTTACAGTGGTTAGAGGTCATGGAATGACCATATTCAATTGGAAACTCACAAAACTGTCAAAGGAATGGTTGAAACTACTTTGCCAGTCAGAATTAATTGAGTAAAAATACAAATACAGACCTCACAAATGCATAGATGTGGTCTAGGATCAATATCTAACTATTCCAAATGCATTGAAATGTAAGAAAATGACAAAATAAATCCAAAATCACTCTAAGAACGCAAGGAAATTGCATTTGAAAGAAGTTTATTTATCAAAAACTCAGTATAAATATATAACCATACTACACCAATCCATCTCTATTCATACCATTCATGAAAGAAGAAATAAATCAATAAGGATTCTGACTATACCCTCATGGGTAGTGACAGGGTCTATTGGAGAATAATTTACATTTCATTAAAAACCCGAGTATGTTACACTATTTCTTTGGCATTTATTGATTCTTCTATCTTCCCTTACTCCCCTGCGTCTCAAACATACACATCCATGCTCTAATAAGCCTCTCCAACCGGTTTACAACCTCCATGTAATCGGTAACAGTTAGTTATTAATTGTTTGGCTTAGTTTGGAATACTCAAATATAGACCTCAAAAATGCATAGATGTGGTCTAGGATCAATATATAACTATTCCAAATGCATTGAAATGTAAGGCAATGACAAAATGAATCCAAAATCACTCTGAGAACTCAAGGAAATTGCATTTGAAAGAAGTTTATTTATCAAAAACTTAGTGCAGTCCATACACCAGGCCTCTTCTGCCATACAATGAAACTTTGGCATATTTGATGGACTCCTAGAAACTACCCCAACCAATTCCAATCGGGAGGATGGATTAGTTTTCACTAAAACATAACAAAATCCAATTCCCTCCATTTTCTAATAACCGTTGCATTTCAAATGTTTGAATTTGCAACATTACAATTTTGGAGTTTTTGAAGCTTTTAAAAATAATGAAGCTGTAAGACTTTGAAATGTGACCCAAATGAACTTATTAAGCATTATTAAAATCAAATATAAACTATTATAAACTTGTAACACCAAATACCATCCTAGGATTTTATTTTGGTCCTAAGGCCTATTAGGCCTTTTAAGACTTATTACATATTTGCCATTTGCATTGCATGGAATGACCTTATAGGCCATTATAGGTGCCAACACATTCCAATTGATGTCTTTAGATGTCATTAGGTGCATGGTTGTCATTATGGACTCTTGGTAGTCTTTGGATGTTCTAGGTGCCCCTGCACCATGTTCACCACCTTTGAAAGGATTCTTGTCCCAAGAATCAATCCTGGCATTGGATGTCTAAAGTCTAAACCAAAAATTTCAAAAAAACATCAGCCAACTTGAGATATGAAAACATGTCGAAATTCATTAAAAAAATTCATATTACATCTCATTAAATAATGTTGAAGTCAGATTGGGCATTAAAAGTGAAAATATTACGCCTTCCAAACATGCACAAAACTATTCAAAACTCCAATGAAATGTAACACCATATCCTAGAAATCATTTGAATCCATATCAACCATAAAAATAAATGTTTGTCAACAATATAGTTAGACTGTACCCTCACGGGCAGTGACTGGCATATTTCAAATGAATTTACATTTTCATTGCTTGAACATAGTTTACATTCACTGTTATGATTTGGAATTGATCATTAACTTGGTCCATTGCCAATACTCATTAACTTAGTTTACATTCACTGTTATGATCTCTATAATCTGGAACAATGGAGTTTTTAATTTCTAGTTTCTAGAGTGTATTTATTTTGATGTTATGTAAATTTAATTTAAAAATCAATAATATCAATACAAGTATAAGCATTGTTAAGTGGATTTGTATTCTCAATTCAATTCGTGCAAGAATATGATGTACTTTATGTACAATTAAATTTTTGACAAACTTTCACATATTAACTTTTGAAGTAGAACTAAAGGCAATGCATTGTTGTTAACTTGTTATTAATAAAAAATTTATTGGCAAATCAAAAATCAGTTATTGTTCATGTTGTAAAACTAAACTATTTTAACTAAAGTATACATGCAATTTTTACGGGAAGAGGTTGAACAAACTATAATCTTGAACAAACTAAGTGGATATGTAAACATTTTCTACACTGTCTCTTTTCTCTATGATTGATTATAAGTATCATGGTGTTTTATGGAACTTTCATTAATGGTATCATGGTTGTGCTCTACTATTGTACTTAACCTTTAACATATCTCCAATGATTACAATCACTTGCACATGCTTGTACCTTGTGGTTGTTCCATCTTCTTATTGTGATTGTTGCCGATTTAAGGCATGATATGTCAGTGTCTTCTTATTGTATTTATTCTATTAGGACTTCAAACTGAGTGACATTTCCTTTTCACATGAGCATAGAATTCAAAATTGCCTCTATAGAAGAAATTGTTCATTAATAGTAGATAGATGTGTTTTGTCCTATGATTTCATGATAATGGCCATATTCAATAACTCTATAACATGATGGTTGTTCCTTTTAAGAGAGATGGTTGTTCCATTGTTCTAAAAACTACACTTTGTTGTCCTTTTGACATGATAGCATTATATGTCAGAAACTTTGAGGTTCTCTTACGTTTTGTATGTCATGGCTTCACCTCTATGTAGCTAAATCTCACTCTGAAAATGATCTTTTAGGAAACAATGAAAATCCTCTATGGGTTCATACTTATTGTGACTTCACATGGCACACTATCATTGCTTGTACATTGTATATTTCCAATTCTTTTAAATTGTCATTGTCTTTGAAAATTAATGCCATATGTTGCTTACATTTGATTCAATTTCCATATTAATTACTCTCTTTAGTTGTATTAGGAAATTTTTCCTTAAGCATGTGTGATGAAAACCTAGATATAGATGGGCATTAATGCATTACTTCTCAATTGAATGCCTTAATGTAGCTCCCAAAGAAAGGCCATCTAGAAGCTTTAGAGGAAATAATTTTTACTAGGTATGGAATCACCTCCACTACAATGCCAAATTTTGATGTGTTATTATCTTCAATTGCAAGTTTCTTTTGCAAAAATATATTGTATATCTTTACAGACTAGACAATGTGACTGTACAACTCCAGAATATATTCTCTATAATCTTTAATTACAAACTAAACTGTAAATTGAAGTAAATTCTTCCTTGGATAAAATTTGAACCCTTGTCTACTAATTACAATACTTACCTTTATAGTTCATGTGACTTCCCTAGGGATCTGTTAGAACTAAAATAAATTTGTTATATGCTAGTTAGCAAACTATGCCTAGTCAGCCAACTAGGAGACATGTCTTTTGGGAGGTAAAGACTCATATAAATGAAAGATGAAACTCTTCATCCAATGAAAAAAATAAAATTCAACACAAACATCTATGAATTATATTCAGACAGTAGCAGACTATATATAGGCAGCAATGAATTAGATGTAACTTCTTCAACTTCACATTCTTGATTTACTTCAGCATCAAGAATAATATCCACAGATTCAGTAGTCTAGTGAGGAGATTTGTGTAACTCCCAAAATAATAATAACTCCCAAAATACTTATCCTTTTGAATATTTCATGGTCTAGTGAGCATGATTTGTGTGTGTATTTGTAAATCTTGTATAATCTTATAATATTTTATTTATTTTTGATTATATACAAGATACTTCTAATGTTTGTATGTTTACATTTTGTATATTTATAGCCTGTGAAGAAAGTCCACACCTGGCAATATGAACCCAGAACAAAATAATGAGACACTTGCTAGATTGTGGTCTCATTTCCAAAGAAAAGACATTGAAAAATGTTATTGTCCTTGCAAAAAGTGTAAGGGCTTAAAGAATCAAAGAATTCTAATCAAAACATCCCAGAGTCATTATAGGCAATATGGTCACATTGAAGGGGGGAACGATTTTCATCGATTGGTGAATGTGGATTTCCAATTGGAGGAACATGGAGGTGTGAATATCCAAGCCAATGATAACACTCCCATGGAAGAAGATGATCCTATGGCAGAGAACATAATTGAAGATGATGGTATTGACGTAGCTAATAATGTGCTAGAGGACATGATTGAAGAAGATGGTATTAGTGTAGCTGATCAAGATGATCATGATGATGGTACTAGCACATCTGATAATGATGATGAAGATGGTCTTGATATAGCTATAATTGAGATGGCATACGAGCCCCTATACCAAGGCTCCCAAACAACTCTTCTCTTCACTATAGTGTTGTTGGTGAACTTCAAGGTTATGAATGGTTTATCCAATGTAGCAATGTCATGTATGCTAATGTAATCCATTTTTGTCATCTTCAATGTTATCATACCATTACAATTCATTAGATTAACAGTTCATATTTTTGTTGTAGGTTGATAGGTGAGTTTTTCTTACCACCATCAAACATTTTGCCTCATTTGTACCGAGAATTATCTACCATTATGAATCAAATTGGAATGTAGTATCAGACAATACATGCATGTCCCAATGATCACATTCTATATCATAAACAACATGAATTTGCAACAAAATGCCCCATTTGTCATACTAGTAGCTATCTGTCAGACTAAATAACAAAAAAGGTGCCTCACAAGAGTCTTCAGTACATTCCCCTTATTCCACATCTTCAATGATTATTTAGGTGCACTAGCTTGGCACAATTTATGGATTACCATGCACGCAATAGAAGTCAAGATGACATTATGCGAATACTTGTGGATGGTTTTGCATTTAAAGACATAGAAACAACATGGCCACACTTTAAAGAAGAACCTCGTAATCTCAAGATTTCAGTGCCAGTGGACGGTGTCAATCCATTTGGAGATATGAGATCTACTTACTCAGTGTGGCCTGTTTTTGTTATTAACAATAACATTCCTCCTTGGATGTCCATAAAGAGGGAGCACATAATGTTGTCAATGATTGTACTAGGTATTTTTTCATTTAATAGTTATGTAAATTAATTTATAAACATGGCATCAGGATGGTCATAATAATTATGTAATATTTTTGTTCATTCAACTAGGTAAGTACCAAGTTAAAGATATGAACATGTATATTGAGCCCCTTATTGACAAGTTGTTGATTTTATGGAATGGGATCACTATGTATGACATCTCTAGACCAATAGGACAAAGAAAATTTCAATTCCATGCAATTCTTGTATGGACAATATATGATGCCCCTGGGTTAACTCATTTTTGTGGTATGTTATATATTCATGTTAAGGTCATGTATTTTTGGTATGTTATAGTGCTTACACATTATTGCTGTATGTTTAAGTTGCGCATGATAATTGTACATGATCCAATTGTACGACATCTTTTAGGTCTTCAGACAAAGGGTAAATTTTCATGTCAATTTTGTGGTCCGAAGATGAAATCTCATCATTCAAGAAGTTTAGGAAAACAAGTGTTCGATGAGTTTAGGCACTTTCTCCATAATAATCATAAGTATCGAACTATCAAAAAACATCTTTTTAATGGGAAAGAAGAGACGACATCAAGGCCATGAAGAATGACACCTCGTCTATGGAAGTTAGAATACAATAGACTAAATCACTGAGGTAATGTCATTCCATCTGATGATTTTTGTTTGAAATTTAGATTTTGATATTGTCTTTTATTTACTAATGATGTTATTGATGCTTGTGAAGGTCATCAAGGCATCAATGACCAACTTCCTAGAGGAATAAAAAGTTATCCTAGTCAATTTAGTAGGTTGTCGTACTACAAGGATCTCCCAATCGTGCATTTTTTTGATGCTATGCATATTGGAAAGAATGTAACAGAGACACTATGGAAAATATTGGATGGAAGGTGTGACAAAGAAAAAATGGCCAAAATTTGTAATGACATTCATGAATCCAATCATGCACTGAAAACTTTCATTGAATCAAATAGCAATGGAGACTGTATAAATATGAGTGCCCTTCCTTGGTTATTAACTGAGCAGCAAAATGATGCATTAAAAGAAGTCATAAAAAAAAAAAAATTTCCAATAGGATTTGTTGCAAATATAAGCAGTCTTGTATCAAAGAAAGGTGATTTTGGGCCAGGGTTGAAAACACATGATTGACATACCTTCGTCAAGGTAAGTCATGTTCTCTATTTACAATATATTTGTAAAATTGCATGTACTTTTTATTGTATTATTTTACAATATATTAAAAAGATCATTTTTTAATCATTGCAGTATGTCCTACCTCTATCCCTCCTAGACCAGTTTGACAACAATGTTAAACAAGTTATATATGATCTTGGAGAATTCATGAGGTTAGAAGTGTTATTATATTTATGACTTCCTTTACTTTTTATGTAATTTATTGTATATTTTTATCTAAAATCTTGTTTATATGTTCTTGTGAGTTGAATCTCTTTTAGGTGGTTATCATCTAAAGAAATTGATAAAAAAAATATATAAAATTTTGGAAGAGAAAAATTCCCCACCTTATGTGTGAAATGAAAAAGAGTCTACCTCCAACTTTTTTCAATGCTCAAGAACACTACCTCATACATCTAGTTGAGGAGCTTGAATTGTGTGGACCTGTACCAACTAGGTCAATGTGGATGGTTGAGAGGCACTTGAAATTTATGAAGGGCTTGGTTTGACAAAGAGCACGTCCTGAGGGTTGTATAGTGGAGGGATATATGGTATACTAGACCATGGTGTATATTAGTGAATATCTTCCCAAGTTTGTAGCAAATATCCATGTAGATCATATTTGGGATCCGAACTCTATTAACAAATTTGAAGGGGAGTACTTGACGGGGAAAGGTAGATTGAAGAAAGTGAGAGGTAATTATACGATGTTATTGTAGTTTATTAATTCTTATAGATCTTCAATATAAGTTGTTTCTAAGTGATCTATTTGTTTTCTTTATAGTTGGTCGTGAGTGGGATGCACTACATTTGTATATTGCAAACAATCTTGATTGGATGATGGTATGGATTCAACAATCTCAAGAAAATGGTCACTCATTAACATGGGATGGTGTTGCATCATTGGTTAAAGAAGCTCATTGTAATGGAGATCCCAATGTTATGCCAATGGTACTTGATCTAGCATACGGTTTAAGAGGTAGAAAGGTACATATAAGTTTACTAACGATGACCCATAAGTTTAATATAAACTCACAGATTGATGCAAATAATTTTAAAATGTTTGAATAATTGCAGATCAAACACCACAAAGCTATGTACTACCATGGCCATAAATTTTGCATAAAAAATTTAGACGACATGAAGAAAACTTGTGATTATGGGATAACTACAGTCTTTGAGGTCACTAATATTTCATCTAGAAATGACATACATCCTCAACAATCTAAAAATCAATACTATGTCATTTTGGATGATATACTTGAGTGTGACTTTAATTCATTCAAATTAGTTCTATTTTTCATCAAATGGTATAGGCTACGACTGAATAAAAATGATCCTGATAGGACTGTTATTGAACATGATAGTGGATTTACAATAATTAATACAAGGTCATTTGAGCCAGTTGGAGATGAGCTCTATGTTCTTACAAGCCAATGTGAGCAAGTGTTTTACTTTGTCATTCCACACAAACTGGGTTGGTCATTTGTTGTTAGACATGATCCAAGAGGAAGGTCAGTATAGTATAATGTGATGGAAGAAGAAGATAATGAAGAATTAGAAGATGAAGTAAATGATGATCACAGACGATTGTTACACAATGAAGAAGAAGAAGAAGAAAATGATGATGATTCTGATGATGCTGACGATGATGATGGTCATGATGATGATGGTCATGATGATGATAGTCATGATGATGGTGATGGTGATGATGATGATGGTGATGATGATGATGATGATGATGATGATGATGATGATGATGATGATGATGATGATGATAGTAGTTGTGATGATGATGATGATAGTCATGATGATGACATGGATGTGAAGGATGATCAATAACATGATCAATGAAATGTATGTCAAGGTATGATCAATGCCATGTATGAGGTATTGATTTATTCATAGAAATTTGAATTAAGTTATTATGTGTTGAACTCTATAGTCATGGAGTATATTTTGCATCATGTAAATTTTGTTTTCTATGTAATTTGTAGCTTACATATCATGTAATTTTTTGATAACTTAAGATAAATGATTTACATATGTAAGAAATTTAACGCCTTTGACATGGATCAACATGTATAATTTATTATTTGGTTTCCTTCTCTTTAGTGAGAAAAATATATAGATCCTACTATGTGTCTCATTTGATGGATTGCAAGTATCACCAAATAGGTATTTGTCTGATATGTCTTCCTCAAGTGAGGAAAATGCAAGAATAGAAGACAAAAGTGAGACATTTAGTAGGTCTAAAATAGGGAGATCAACTAGAGGTCAAAAGATTAGAAGAAAATTTGATAAATGAATGCAATTTTTCCTTGTTGAGGGGGGGTCATGTTCTTATGATAATGAGACCAAAGGCGACATGAAGGTTCCCTTAAGGTACACACATCTTTAGAAAGAATGGGTACCCAAGGAACTACCTCCAGTTAATACTGATTTTTCTATTAACGAAAGGATATATCGCATAACTCCATCTTCATTACATGGTTTGGGCTTATTTTCCATGGATGGCATAAAGGTCATTTATAATCAAGTTGTTGAATTGATGGAGTATGTTAGACCTTGTTACAATTATGAGAATTGGATGCAGATTATGAAATATAAAAAAAGTATGCGTAGGTATGCATTGTTAGCAAATTATATACAATGCAAAGAAAATGATCAAACTAAAAGGCTTGCTATGTATATTGATGGAAGGCAAAAAGAAAAATGGAATATTGTAGGTTTTATAAATAGTTCTCAACCTGTGTCAACTAATAAGTGACCGAATTGTATATTCAAGGCACACGAGGGAAATCATGTATTTGTATGTGCGATAAAATCAATAAGTGTAGTGGAAGAGCTTCTAAAAGATTACAATTTGAATTGTGTAGATTCAAAAAAATTCCCTATCATGGGACTGGTAAGTATAACATTTAAACCAATTGCCTCCAATTAATATTGACTCTAATCACTTCTGATTGCTAAGAATTACTAATCTTTGTCACAGGGTGACATGGATATTCCACCTCAAGATACAGGTGGGGATGTTCCTCATAGTACACCTTCTTCAACAAAGGTAAACCTTAATTAGTGTAATTCTAAAAATTATATAGAAATAAATGTCATATTATTATGTTCTTTTCTTTATGGCTTTGGAGTTATTTTGATATAATTTTACTGATATTGATGTCACAACTTGATACTTATTGATAGAGAAAAGCAAAAGAGGTAGTAGATCTATTGTGATTTGAAGTTGAGGTAGCATTTAGAGATGACGTAGAATCTAACTCTAACCATGTATTTATGGCTCCTTAAATAAAAACTAAATATGGTAATGAAATTCTTAACCTTGTAATGGAAGCAAATGAAACTGAGGAGTCAAAGGAACTTGAAGAAGAATTGACACGTAGAGTCAAATCTATCAGTGTAAGCAGTAATTAATCTTAAGCAATAATTAAAGTTCAATATATGTTTATATTTTATACTATCTTATGGATCATGATCTAAAATATGATGTGTTCTTCTTTTAGGATTTTTTGACATGTGTGAAACATCATCAACATGGTGAGGGTTGTAACGCCGCACCACCTTCATGTAAATAATCCTTAAACCTTTAACCATTGATTTAACCTTTGTATGCATTATTGAATCAACTTATGTTTGGGATGCTTCTAGTACCCCATTTAATCTTCATCCATTGCAAATGTCTTTGCTAACAATGTATTCTTTATCTCATGATGAAGTGCAGATGCCTCCTTCAATTAACATTCCACATTTGATAGCTGCATTGTTCGCAACAAGGTGCTTGCATACATCTTCCTCTGTACCATGTACAATTGGTAAAACCTTATTTTTCTATATTTTGTTATGTGCTAATCATGCATTGATTATTTTTCTTGTGTGAATTTTATACACTATATGGACCTATTTTGTGCACTAATAGATACACCTACACCTGGTACAAGAATAGATCAGACCAGTACTAGTGAAGATCAACCATTTCCTGGATCAACCCATGTTACTAGTACTGGTTCATTTGCAAGGACATTGTTAATGAACAAGAACAATATGGTTTCGTTAAAAGTACCAAAGCTTCTAGGTGCTTTAAAATTGTTATTATTTACAGTGTAATTGTAGTTTACTTATACATAACTCATTTTGGACTGATAATCCCATGGTATTTTTGTAGGAAATGATGTTTTTTATGATCATCTTTTTGAAATGACATTGAAGCTATTTGGGCCCACCATATGTGAAAGGTACGTAGCTTCATAATATTGGTACAATATTTTTCTTATCTTCCATTTATTGTACTATATTAAAGTTATGATATCTAACAATTTTGTTTTTTCAAAAAAGGTGGAATGAATAGGATGCTAGCTTAAAAAATCAGCTCATTAAATCTTTAGAGGACCTCTTTGGAAATGAAACTTTTGACAGAGCCATGATTCTTAAAAAAGCAACCAAACATATAAAGACTGTGAGGGACCAATATAGAAGGGCTCTAAAGGATAACCCAAAGTATGAGCATCCTCCTATGATTCCACCGATGGAGTGGAATGAAATAATGGAAGATGAAAAAGAGAAAAGGCTAAAGGGTAGTGGAATTCAACCAGAAGATGGAAAAAGAAGGTATGTCATGATAGTATTAAGTAGAATGTAATCATGCACTAATTGGTGATCTTTGTAAATATATAATCTAACATGTTTCAAACTTTTCATAGACTGCAAGACACATCAAAATCCACACAAGCGAGATTAACAAAGGTTGGCCAACACAAACTTGGCTCTGGTGGCTATATGAAACTTCACTCTCGACTTGTAAGTAGCAGTATTGAAATTTCATATCAAATTTTTATATATAAGGTTGCAAACAATTCTGTTTAATCAAATCATACATGTAAAAGTGACGATATTAAACAAAAAATACAGGGCACATAATTCAATGTAGAGCCCATAGATGAAGACAAGAGAATATCCTTAAAGGAAGGCTATGCAGTCATGGCTGCACGCCTATGCCAAGAATCCCAAAGCCATAATGAAACATCTGCAGCACCAGATGAGACACAAGTAAATTGGTAAAATGAAAAGTAAATCAAATTGAATAGTTAATTTTGAACACAAATTGACTATTTCATGATAACAATGTGCATGACATTTCACTACAGCCTTCAAATCCTACCACATAACCTAGGCGTGATGAAGGCCATGATGTGCATCACAGTGTTGGAGGTATTAATTTTCTATTGGAAATAACTTACGTAATTATTACAAGAATTTAACATCTTTAATTACAAATGGCCGTGTAACCATTTTTTGAATATTTTAGAGCATGTTGAGCATGTTGAGGTGGCAGAAGATCAAAATGTTATTATACATGATGATGTGGCATTTTCAGGTAAAGAAAAATGCATGTTATGTTCTACTGGTTAATGAAATACATGTGACAGTAAAAAAAATAATGCGAATTTAACCCATTTACTTGTTATTGTAGTAGACCCCCCTTTAGTGCAGCAGCGTCCTCCTCCTCAAGACATGAGGAAGAATCATAATTTGAGATCACAACCACAAGAGGAGGAAGATAATATTGATGCTCCTATCAGCCTTTACCTAAATAAGAAATCTAAGAAAAACCCAAAAAAGAAATGATTTCTTAAAAATGCTCTTTGATAAAACTTGTTTGATTAACTTTGTTGGATAATGAAAGAACGTTGTTTTAAGTAATTATCTATGAATATTGTGTATTAATATTGAATTATATGCCATTTTAATGAATATTGTTATGTGTTAATGAATTCTTGATTAGTGTTGCGTATTAATGAATGTTATATCATATTAATGAATGTTATGTGATTGTATTGATTAAATGTTATAGTTCATAAATGGATGAATGAAGTTTGTAATAAGATGTTAATGGTGAATTTAGATTGATGTTAGGGGGAGGAGGGGTGAGGCCAGATGAGCTTCCACCTTCACGTGGTTGGCCTTGTTAAGTAGAGAATATTAAAGTATTCTCGAAACCAAGTGAAGCTCAAACTAACACACCTTCATTATTTAATCAATTTCATTCATTCTAGGTCTTTGCTCATAAGTGCATTTTGAATGTGTCATTGTCAGGAAACTATCAAATAAAAAACTAGAAGGGCCAATATTCAACTTCTCATTGTCATTGTCTAGCATGATTCAACTTCATTTTGTGTAAGTATTCTCATATTGAATGTGTCAACCTCTCTTGGCCTAATGTGGATTATTTTATTGGTTTGTGTTTTTGAGTAGGTGAAGTGTTAAATTAGATATCAATTGGATCTATAATTAGCATAGATATTCTATAGCTAATAGCCTAATACACCCACGTGAATAAATTTACTTGCTGTCCCCTTAGGATTTACTTAAGCAAATAGTCCTTATGTGCTAAAAAATTAGTTGTTTTAGTGTTGCAATTGTAAATGATTGTATGCATGAATTAAATGACAAGAACTGAACATTTAAGCTCTATGATAATGCTTGTCATCCTTATATGGTAGGCAAATGAATCCAAGAAGGAAGCTTTTAGGAAATATTTGGAGTCAAGTGGCGTGCTTGATACCCTCACAAAAGGTCTACGGTAGTTCTTCTTATATGATGAAATGTTGAATCTAGAAAATTAATTTGTGAATTTGCATCTATTTGTGAGATAATATATTAATATTGGTAGTTCCTCTTATATGATGAAATGCTGATTTTAGAAAATTTGTGAATTTGCATCCATTATTTTTGGATGCTTGAATGTTATGTTTGCCTTGTGAGGATTTAAATTAATTTGATTTGTATTATCATATAATATCTCTACTCTTATAAACTACCTTGTTTCCATGTATGATTTACAATTATTCGTTCCAGTGTTCCAAAGATGAATCTGGACGATATCTTTGAGCAAAAGAATGAGGTTTCTAAAGCTATTGAAGAACTTGAAAAGGTTGATATATTCATATCAGTTTCATTTATTTATTGATGTGTATTGTCAATTGATTACTGTAAAATATCTCTTAAATATCAAACAAGATGAAATTTGAATGCAATATGATTCAATCGTTCATTTCTATGCTTACATGCTATGTCAAACTACAGATATGAGATAGTTCAAACACTTATTGTGGATATAGAGGCTGATGTGCATGTCAAGAAAGCAATGAATGAAATAAATGCAGGCAAGACTTTCACATCCAATACTAAATGTCATTTTTACCATGATATTGTTGGAGATTGCTAGCATATACTTTTGCATTTTGTAAATGGGTTGATGTTATTCATTTATTTAAGAAAACCCAACTCATTATCCTCAACTTTGTTCATATTTTTGTTCTATATCTGTTTAGTTTATTTACCCAAAATTTCTCTCAATTTCACCATCATTCATTTCATTGTTTTATATCAGCTGCAAGAATGAGGGTGGCAACACAAGAAAAAGCAGAGGTAGAGAAAATTTTACAAATCAAGAGAGTAGAAGATTTCCTTATTTTATTTTTCAGTATGCATCAACACTTCCTTTTATTTTATATATGTATATTTTATAGATTTGTACATTTATAATTTTAAAATTTGTATGTAATATACTTTGGGAGATAATATATTGATATTGGCAGTTCTTCTTATATGATGAAATGCTGAATCTAGGAAATTAATTTGTGAATTTGCATCTATTAATGAGATAATATATTAATATTGGCAGTAATAGTGCAAAGGAAAGAGGACATGAAAAATTGAAATAATAAGATACAAGTGGAGGGAATTTGAATCAAAAAATGTAAAATTCTAACACACCAGTTCAAATAAAACCATTAAAAAATCCATAACCAAATCTAGTTTGCAAAAGCCAACACAATTGAAACTCACCTTCTCAATGTTTTCTCTAATAACATACTTGCAAGTCCGCTGAAAAATATCTATAATATCATCTCCATTGAATCCTTGGGTATAACGGGCCAGTGCCATTAGGTCCACATCCTTTGATACGGGTGATTTTATCAAGCAAGACTTGAAAATTTGATAACGTGAGGACTCATTAGGTAAGGGAATATAAATCAATTGGTCAAGTCAGCCAGGCCTTAACAATGCAGGATCGATGATATTGGGTCTGTTTGTAGCACCAATAATGAAAACTATTTTCTTGGTTGTCATACCATCCATCTCTGTCAACAACTGGTTAAGGACTTTGTGTGCGGCACCACCAACATCCCCAACACTGCTTCCATGCTGCAAACATGCAAACCAGTTATGCATCACCAACCAGAGAGCCTATCTCAAATAGTTCAAACAAAATTCCTACTCAAATATATTCACCATCCTCAACTTGAACTTCACTCATAAAAAATCAACACACCTGTGTAGCAATAGAATCAAGCTCATCAAAAAACAAGATGCAAGAGCTGATCCTATAGCTTTATCAAAAATTTCCCTCACATTAGCCTTGGTCTCTCCAAACCACATTGTTAACAATTCAGGGCCCTTCACACTGATGAAATTGGCCTGACATTTGTTAGCAATGGCTTTAGCAGATGGATTGCTAGAGCCCAAAGCAGTCTGGAAGTGCTCATTACTAATGGCCATGGAGTTTAGAATCTTAGCATCTATTATGTCATCTTCTAAGTCTATAGCATCCATCTTTTCCCTAATGCACTGAAGTGCAGCCTCAGTACACAAAGCAATAAGATTTTCTCCAACATATCCATGGGTATCCTTAGCAATCTTTTCAAGATCAACCTGTAACAAGAAAACTAAAGATAAATAGATACTCCATCAAGAAACATAAAGATTAATAAATGCTTTCAAAATCCAAAAACTATTTAACATTAGATATATAAGTACAAAAAATAAGGCCCCAATATACGTACATCATTAGAGAGCTTTATATTCTTTGTATGGATGTGAAGCACTTCCAACCTGCCCACTTCATCTGGAACCCCAATATCAATCTCCCTGTCGAACCTTCCAAACCTTCTGAGTGCTAGATCAATACTATTTGGTTGGTTAGTTGCTCCCATAACAATAACATGGGCACATGATTTAAGTCCATCCATAAGCGTAAGAAGTTGAGAAAAAATTATCCTCTCAACTTCACTGTGGGTTTTTTCCCTCTTGGGAGCTATAGAATCAATTTCATCAATAAATATAATGGATGGGGCATTCTTCTCAGCCTCCTTAAAAGCCTTCCAGAGATTACTTTCACTTTCTTCAGCCAACTTTGACATGATCTCAGGTCCATTGATATAGAAAAAGAAGGCACCAGTTTCATTTGCCACTACCTTAGCAATTAAAGTTTTCCCAGAACTAGGAGGCCCATCGAGAAAAATACCATTTGGGGGCTTCACACCAATAGATTTGAAGAGTTGTGGGCATCTAAGAGGAATCTCTACCAATTAACGGATCACCAGTCAGAGCCTATCTCTCAAATAGTTCAAACAAAATGAAAAAACCCACAATTTCACACAGAGAAGAGTAGATGGATTTCTAGAGGCCAAAGCAGTCTGGAAAATAGAATGAGCAGGGACCCGCTGGCAACAAGTAGCATAATAAGTGTGGACACCTAAAGATAAATATCTAGACTAATCACTGATCAAGATGTTGTTGGTGATTAGTCTAGATATTTATCTTCAATTTTTTTTTAAACACTGCACATTTTATCAAAATTTTGACCCACCTATGTCGAAACTCTGGCATAAAATCAACCATTCTCTGTCAAAATGTGGTGTTGTGGGTTTGGCATCCTGGTTGGAGCCGCTAAATATTTTGACCAACTGTAGTCGAAATATGACAGTGTGAGTTTGGCATCCTGGTCGGAGCGATGAAAGTTTTCAACCAATATTAATTTATATTAGTCAAAAGATCGACCAATACACGAACACATGCCAATGTTATTTTCCGCCTAGATTGCCCTCTTTTTCAACCAATATGGGAGTTGATCATTCGACGGTTTTTGGTATGGGTCAATAATTCAATGCAGATAATAGTGAGAAACCAATTGGTCGACTATTCGACCGAGTTGGGTAGAAACTTTGACCAATAGTGCATCAAAAAATGGTGCAAAATGTACTAGTGAAGCCATGTTCATTATGATCTTGATCTTTTTCTTTCTTCTTTCAAAAGCTTTTTTTTTGTCTTTTCAAGTTCTTTTTCTAGTTGAGTGATCATTTCTCTATGAGTAAGGAAGAAACCATTATTATTTTATTAGCACTTCCCTTGTCTTGAGCTCACATTGTTATCAAATAAGGGGTTTTCATTATACTACCATGAGAAGGTATGCAATTCTTTTAGTTTCATTGTTTGAGGAATTTCACGTTTGTGAGAAGTGTTGGATTCACCATGATTTTGAAACCTTCATTGTTTCAATCACATAAGATAGACTTTAATGCCCTGCCAAGGGACCCTCAGAACAAAAGTTTAAACATGCAATGAATATTTTTTTTTTGTCAATAGCTATAACACCAATGACATAACTGCATAACCATAATGATGAATAAACAACAATAATGAAAAAACAAGAATTGTCAATCGATCAATCACAAGTGGAAGTCTTACAAACACTTCCAAGGGTTCCAAGAAAACCCCAATATAAGCATGAATGACTGAGTTATGTTCAAGACACCATGTGAGAGTCTAAAACATGTCTACAAACCTCATAGGATAAGACTATACCATTTTCAATAGCCACTAATGAGGAGACAATTTCATCCTCAGCACAATCCAAAACAAGGTTTATTTTAAAACCCAAATTAAAATGTGATCTAAACATCAATAAATTGTAACATAAATTGAGATGTGGATACAAGAAAGCAATCATAGAAACATGAGTAATCTAACTATGGAATCCATCTTTACACAAACCCCAAGGAATAACAAGTTGTCACAAATATGCAAAATTAATCTTAGAACACATGCATAGTAGGTTCTTTCTGGGCTAGGCCTAAAACATATTCACAAAAACAATGAATACATGTGCAATATAAAGCATGCATACACAAGAATATAGGAAACATGCACCAAAATAGTAAACAGATGCGCAACTTTCTTGGGAATGCATAAAATTATAAAATGAAAAGTGGCGGCTCCAATACACGACCAAAAAATACACAACTCCACACCAGGGAGTACTGAGAACTTAAAATTGAGGTTGTACAAACTTGATACAATGAATAATATGAATCTCAAACTAATCTACTAAGCATAAACACACATAAGCATAAAACACTAAAATATAAAGAATGGGATAGAAAGAGCACATCATGCTAAAAAATCTATCACTTAAAGATATATGCCACATATACATCAGTCCCCAATAGTGGTAAGGTGAAATGTGACCCTACAATATGAAACACTCAGGCCCACCCCACCATGCTCATGTAGATAGTCACATGGCCCAAAAACATATAATGTAGATATAAGAATTAGGCTATAACTGACATCATACAAGTGAAAGAATCAGAGGATGGTACAGTAATCCCAATGAAGCCACTTAGATGCAAATATATAAGAACATCATGGAGAACACTCAACATGAAAATAAACTTCCATAGTGCAATATGAATGAAAAATAATCACAGTACACTAAGGTACCTACTCACTACTACTAGACTTAGACATGAGAGTACCAACCATATGGAGTATCACCACTTGTAAAGACCACTATTGAAATCTAGGGTGAAAGTACTGTCTACCACCTGTAAATATCACTCATGAAATTCAAGGATTCAATGTTTTTGATTACTTGCTTGGGGTCAATCTTTGACATTCAGGGATTCAAGTACCATCTACCACTCATACGAGTCACTCATGACATCTATCAATTCAATGGTCTCCATAATACTAATTTATCTTGTTTAAATTTTATACCTTAGCTATTTATTATGTTTTTAAGAACAACTCCTTGACATAGCCTATGCATCCACATAAGGAGCTACTCCCCATGACTACTCAATGCACCTAGTCTTATGGCTCAACATCAAAATAAGGAGACCAATACAATAAGATTGTCCACTCAAACTACACCGAGGACATAAATAAAAAGGATTTGTCTACTTGGTCTACACAAAGGACATAATGAACCAAAAAATTTCCACTTGATCTTCGTTGAAAACATAATGAACTCTAACTCATCTAGTTCGTCTTTAAAAAGTACATGTATACAAGAATCATCTACTTAGTCTACACCAAGAATGAAAGTAATATATATATATATATATATATATATATATATATATATATATATATATATATATATATATATATATATATATATATATATATATATATATATATATATATATATATATATATATATATATATTATATTAAATGTAATTTAAGCATGAATTGGTGAATCTTACGTCATTTTGTCTTGTAGGTACTTAAATATCTAGTGGTTGAGGTCTTCAAAAAGAACAATAATTGTACATAGCTTATAAAAGAAGAAATCACTTTTAAAAATTGAATCCTTTAAAGATAAGTATTTTTTATTTGGTTTAGGATTAGAAATTGTACACTAATATATTATTTAAATTATCAAATATTCAATATGAAAGTTCATTATGATGTTGACCAACCATGTTTTTGTATTTGGACAAAAGAATTACATGGAACATACAAACCCAAACGATTCAATGTGATAGACATGATATTTTATTTTAATAGTACTATGTTTTAATATGTAATCTTTACATATAATGAATTAAATTGACTTATATTTAATTGAAATTTGACCACTATTAATTATATTTTTTCGTATGTATGTATATATATATATATATATATATATATATATATATATATATATATATATATATATATATATATATATATATATATATATATATATATATATATATATATATATATATATATTGTCTACTTGGTCTATACCAAGGATGTATATGATAAAATTACCAACAAGAAATCAAATAAATGACTGGGGGATAACTCAACTCCCAAAACACCCAATGTATAAACCAAGTAAAAAATCATACAAGAGAAGATATCAAGTTTTCTCAATTGACCAATTTGCAAAAAAACACATATTCTAATGAAATCCATCAAACATCTCATTAGAAAATGAAAAAGGGTATCAAATCCTATGATCATAATAATTCACAAATTCCAACAATAATCAACAAAGAAAAAAAAACATAACGCATGAGAAAGGGCTCAAAGCCATAAAACATGAGGAGATGGAATAAGGTAAGATCAATTGGTCTCCAACCAAGAGTACGGGTCACTCAAGTTCTCATCACAAGAAAAGCTATACCTATAATCACCTAAAATTGGGCTAATAGAACCAAAGGCCCTATTTTCCCTTAATTCAACATATAACCTTAATTATGTTAATTTGATCTTTGATTATTAGCATAAATCCCTTGAAAATTCAATAAATTCCATCAAATCCTAAATCAAACATTAATTACTAAGTTTTCAAGAAAAATCAAAGCTATTAACTCTAGGCCTATTTAATTAATCCAATCCCATCAAATGCAAAGGCTAGAGTTATTAATTAAAAGAAATGCATAAATACCTCCTAAATCAAACAAAAAAAACAAACACACTTTCATGATTAGGAGGCTTGCACATGGATCAAGGATCAAGCCAAGATGCATCTCAACCACTCCTCATAGACGCATCTCAACCGTTGAATCCCTTCAATCTTCTATAAAATAGAATTTTCAAAGACTTCCTTCATCTTCCTAGTGCTTAGACTTTTTATATGCTTGCTTATGAATTTGAGGCTTCATAATCCATGATTATTGAACTCTCCTGCTTGGAGGATTTACCCACTAATGCTTAATTTGATAGTTGTTTCCATGTTTTCAAGCTTTGATTAACTAGCAAACACTTCAAATTGGGTTAAAATGGAAAGAAATAGGATTTCATGCTTCATTATGGTTTCATGCATTTACTCTTGAATCTCTCATTTTAGTGTAGATTGTCACTATTTTAAGGGTCAAATCTGAGAGCAAACTAGCCCTTATTTCATACTCACATTAATTAGAGAGCAATAGGATGTTTTTTCTTGTTAGCTTTTTCAATTAAATCCTTATTTTTCTTTAACAAGTGATGTTATTATCCTATTGAAGTGTTGTGTTGTAGGTCACAAACTCACACACACAATACCATACTGGGAGGTGTGGTCTCAACTCACATAAAGAGAATCAAGGACAATGCAAAGGAAATGGCCATAAACACAAGCCAAGGGATGAGAGTGTTATGAAAGAGAACAAGTATCTCAATTGGCCTATTTTACAAGAGAACAAATCCCTATATGATCCAAGACATGCCTCAAAATTTGTACTCAATCAAAAATCTCAAAAAGGAAAAAATAAACACAAGGGGCAACCAATTATGATAATTCCCAGCTAGGCGCATTAACTAGGAAAGAAAATTGAAACCCTAGGTTAGGATTGCAATATTAAGTATCTAGAATATCCTCTATTAATTTTGACCACATAATCTATTATTATTATAAGGAATTGAGAGGGGGGGGGGGGTGAATCGGTGTATCCACAAATATGAAACTTTTAACAACAATCTTCGACAATATCCAACATGAAAAAGATAATATAAAATAAAAGCATAACAAGTAAACCATTTACACACATTGAACAAAAGACACAATATTTTTTCCTATGGAAAACCTTTTTAGAGGGATAAAACCACATGTGGGGATGATGCCCACAAATTTCACTAGTGCACCATTGAAATCTTTCCTATTAGGAGAAAATTCAAAAATCTTTATGAGGTTATACCCAGTTAAGAGTACTTAGCCTTGTTAGAATATACAAAAGTCATGTTAAAGACTACCCTGTCAAGGGATTTAAAACTCCCTTTGAGATTTCACCTTATTAGAGGACTTATGATTCAGATCCTATTAAAGATCCTCCTCACTTTGTTTGAAGTGACCTTGTTAAAGGATTTTACCTACAAACTTGTTAGGGCTTGCCTTGAGATAGACTCAAGAATAAAATGATTTGCTAACAACACTTCCTGTTTGAAAAATCCAATTTAGGTATGATCACAACACCACCTAAACATAAACAACTTATTCCTTGAGCTTCGCATGATAAAAACCTCCTATCGCATCACCGCATCATTACCCTAAAACTTAATTTCATCCTTCTTATACAAAAACATTTCCAAGTTGGCCTTGTGTAAAAAAAATATTACCCACCCACATAAAATTCATAATTGATTGTGCCAAAATGCATTGGTCAACGCAATATTAATTAAGTTATAAATAAAACATTTATTAGCTTGAAAATGACCGATTGACTAATCTAATCAATCTCACTTTGTATGTCCTCTTCTCTTACTTCTTGTGCCTCTTCAATCCTCAATAATTTATTGAATTATTCAAACTAATTGATGTGATCATAGTGTTTTCAGAGAAAACCTAGCCTATTTGGAAGAAGCGTAGACATTGAAACATTAGTCAAAAAGTCTATTCCTAGCATACAGTGTTGGAAACTACAATTGAAGCAATTGTTGTATTGTCATTGATGTCAAACCTTAATTGGTAAGACTATTGCTACTTAGGAAAGTACTATATCTATTGTGAGAAGGGAAAGAAAGGATGGTAACAATAGCACCTAGGGAAATGTTGAGTTATCTTGATACTGCAAAGTGTACTTGACTATGTTGTACAATGATGGGACAATGTATTGTTTATCTTAGTAAGATTGAGGACTAAAAGGCTTAACTGAGCAAAAATGAAGAAATCATGTTTAAGCCGAGTTATGTTAGTGTCGACCGAGTTAGTGTATGCCGAGCAAAAATCTAGTGTCGACCGAGTATCGGTTAATTGTCGACGAAGACAGTATATGCCAAGGAAACAATTTTAGTAGTGACCGAGCGTTTTACATGAAGACTAAGTGCATGATCATAGTATTGACCGAGCATCAACATTTTTATATTTGAAGAGAATTCAGATTTGGAGCTGACATTGTTGAATTCTTGGATTATGTAAAACATGTTGACTTTATTTATTGATTGTATGGAAGCATTTAATGCTTTGTAAAACATTTTATTGTAAATCTTTATAAGATTTGAGATGATTCTAGAAGAGGAGATGAAGAACATGAAGTGGGTAGATTCAATGAATCTGACCTAACCCTAAGATCTACGAAGGAGATTAAGCGGCAAAAGATAAGTTAACCTAATAGAGAAAAGTATTAAAGGAACCTAAACAATAGGTATGAGAATGCATGGGTGAAGGAGATGCTAGAAGAACAGTAAGTTTTATTGACTGTATAAGCGAAAAGGCTAAAGAAGGAGTGTGGTGATTGCTTGACGAAAAGTTTCAAGCAGATTAGAGATGGAAATGGAAAAGTTTCAAAGTTAGTAAACTAGCATTTGTGTATGGAATTGGATCTGATATTTGCAAAGTGAGTTGTATGTTTTTCAGATCAATACTATTGCTACTTTCTAACCATTGTAACAGTCAAAATCCTTTTAATAGAGGTTGACGTAACAGTCATATGTTAAATCTTTTGAAAAAGGTTGCATTCTAATGGAGTGTATGTAAGTCTTGTAACAAGGCTCACTTTTAACAGGGTGATTGAAATCCTTTAACCGGGTCACACCTGACAGTGTGTATTGTAACCTTTGACAGGGTTGGCTTCTAACCGGGCTCACTTCAGAAGAGTGAAAATAATAGTAGCATGTTACAAAGTGGTTTTTCCCATATTGGTTTTCCACTATAAATCCTGGTGTCAATACTTGTGTGAATGTTTTGGATTAACATTTATGTGTTTTACAAGTTAGTTATAGCTGGGTAGTGGACTGCAGTGTTATATGTTTCTATTATTGAATCAGTGATGACCGAGTTTGTTTTGGTTGCTTGATCTGATTTAAGGAAAAAATTTTGAAGTTATTTTATACATTAGGACTTGAGAACAACTGATTGACCCCCCCTCTCTATTGTTCTAAATCATATTAACATATAGTAAATGAAATTGGTAAAGGCACTCAAATAGAGCTTCAACGAGAGCACCCTGTCACTGTTCGATTTACTCTCTATTTAGGGATGTGGGTGTGCTCTCAAAACACTTGTAGCTTGTCCATAGTGTAGATTATGAAGGATTGGGATGGATTAGGGACCGTGAGAACCCCATAATGGCACAATATTAGGTATAGAACACCTGATTTGCCCCTAGATCCTAATAATGCTCAGAGGGAGATTAAGCTACAAATGATTTATCTAGGATTGATTTTAGTCCAAATGAAGTGTGAGATGATGCAATAAAATGAGAAACAATGAAAGAAACTAAGATTAATCCATTAGTTCTAAGCTAAGATGTGATTTAGGAAAGTTTAGAAATGAATTAAACTAACAAATATGCTAAAATATTATGATCTATAAGTAAACTAGCACTATAACATTACTTAGTATGAAGGATGTGAATTGGTATTTTTCTCTTGGAAGTGAGGGTATTTATAGGATTTTGGGAAGGGCTTGGGTTAGGAAGTGGAGTTAGGGTCAGAGTCAGGGTTTGGAGTAGAGTCCGGGGTTGAGTTAGGGGTAAGGTTAGATGGATGAGGGTTAAGGGTTGCTCACACATGTGTGATAAAAACTAGGGAAGTGTTCCTAGGGAAAAAAGGTGAAAGAGAAGACATGGGCTTCATTTATGAGTCTGTAAGAGCCTTAATGAGGGTGTAAGAGGCCATTAATGAGTCTGTAAGGCTCATTAATGAGGAGGTTTGACAAAAAGTCAAAGGAGGGTGGGTTAGACTAAGAAGGTTAGGAATCACCATATAAACAAGTTTAGGAAGGGTTTAGGAAAGTTTAGGAGGGTTTAGAAGGGTTTATGAATCTCTAGAAGATTCTAGGTTTTGAGGGATTTAAATAAATAATTTATTTATTTAAAGGATTTTGGGTCAATTTGTTAAATAATTAATAAATTTTGGAGGGAATGATGTTCAAATTGAATTTAAAATTTTTTGGAAGGGATTTTTTAATCAAATGTTTTTAATTAAGATAGGAGGAATTAATGGCATAATAATTAATTAATTAATTAATTAAATAATTAATTAACAAATGATGATGTCATCGAGGGTTTTTGGAAAATAAAAATACTTTTATTTACAATGAACTTTTAGGTTTCTACATTTTTACCCTCTTTGATGTGATGCTGCAAGTGGTGTGGCGTCAACGAAAAGAAAATAATATGCCCTAGGGTAGAATTAGAGGATAAGGGGTTGTGCCCCCTCGAGAAAATAACGCAAAGAGGAAACCTTGGAGAATTTTCTCAAAAATAACATAGAAAGGAAGGGAAGGGAAGAATAAACAACCAAACTTCCAAGAGAAAAGATGCATGAATGCAATATGAGATGATGATGTAGGTTGAAGCTATATGAAGGATGCAGGATGCAAGATTAATCTAGATGATGTAGGATGATGCTAGATTCTGGATGGGGGAAGCTCTGTGTGTAAATGTGGAGAGCACAACCTAGTTTGATATAACAACATTAGAGACTGGCCAAGGTTACTGAGAACACAAGGCCTTGTCACCAGCGTTGCATAGGACTGATGTGAAAAAGACATGCAAGGTTGTCCCAACATCACGCATGAACCCAAGAGGAAGCATGGTAGAAACGATGCTGGAGAAACCACAAATAAATGACATTTCCCAAATGCACCATGTAACCCAGAAGATCACATGTGAACCATGCAAGTATCATGTTTGAATGACTCACAAGAAGCAAAAGATAAAAAAGACCTTGTGCCAGAGTGTCCTCATTCGCAACACACCATGATATAAAAGATCGTGGTGACTTTGAGGAGAGGAACAATGAGAAGTCATAATAGATTAACAAGATCTAAAGGCAAAATCAAAGACCAAAATGATAACTCCAAAAGACATCCTTTTCCAAGGAGAGAGATTGATTTGATTGATGGGGGGAAGATTTTGTTTGAACACGAGGAAGGATACATATGACATGGACCAAGTATGATTGATGGAAGATTAGGTCAGAAAAGAGGAAGGATACATCCTCAAGGACTCACTGATTGATGAGGAGAATGCGTGTTGTTGCTGGAAAATGATGAATCAAGGATAATCACTAGGATCAAGGATAGTCAACAAAAGACGTTATTGAAGTACAAGGCTAGATGGGACAAGTTATCTGATCAAATTCCGTTGTAGGACTGACGAGGATATGCACAACAAGACATGACGATATGTAGAATATACGGGAAGAGATTTACAATGGATATGTATAGAAGCTTAAGGAGTTGGAATAGGAAGGGCTCGTGATATATGATATATACATGAAGCTTAGGATTGGGGATAGGACCTTATTGTTGCATTGGATAGGCTTGAGGATGGAACACCTTGGGATTAACGGGCTAGTTGTGGGGATGTGGATTGGATAAAGAGGATTGGGATTTGGAATGGGGATGGGTGGGAGGGGAGTTTGATAGATAATAACTCAGTCCATTATGTATGGTTTCTATTTCTAGGTTTTCACCAACATACTTGTCGAAGGTGCTTGAATTGCCAAGTTTTCACCATTGGAGGATTATTTTTCTTTGCTTTTTCTTCTTATTGATATTTTTTTTTTATTTTCTAATTTTTATGGATTTTCTAGATTTTACAGGATCTAGTTCAGGCATAGAACCTCTTTAGATGTATTATGTTGATAGGATCATTCAGGGGCTCACCTTCTAGTGTTGATAGCTGATAGGCTCCAGAGCCAAAGAATGTTGTGACAATGTAGGGACCCAACCAAGTAGGATCAAACTTTCCCTTTTTCTCTTGGTGTGCTTGCAATTTTTTATTTTCCTTTAGGACCATGTTGCCCACTTGGAATTTTCTTGGATGGAATTTCTTGTTATAACTCCTTTTGAGTCAATTCAGGTATGCAACTAGGTGATCATATGGTTGTTGTCTCTTTTCATCTAACAAGTCTAGCTGTGTGAGGCATGCCACATGGTAGTCTTCATCGGTGGTATAGTTTTTCATGGAGACACACAATGATGGGAGCTTGACCTCGATGGGTAGGATGACTTTAGCACCATATACATGGGAATATGGGGTGGTGCATATGGGAGTGCGATAAGAAGTATGATAGTCCCAGAGGGTAGGATTTATTTGGAGGTGCCAGTCATGATCAGAATCATTGACAACCTTCTTGAGGATTTTTAGGATGGTTTTGTTGGTTACCTCATCTTGGTCATTTCCTTGTGGGAAGTATGGACTAGAGAAATGATGGTGGATGTGGAGTTTGGCACACAGATCATCCACATTCTAGTTTTCAAAAGGTGTTTCATGATCTATGAAGATGGTGGATGGTATGTTGAAGTAGCAAATGATGTGGTATAAGATGAACTTGGATATCTGGATGCGAGTAGTGAGGATGAATGAAATTGATTCAAACAACTTTGTGAAGTACTTTGTGGCTATTATGATGTACTTATGTCCATCTAAGGAAAGGGGAGTGATTAACCCAATGAGGTTGAAGCCCCAACATGAAAATGGCCAAGGTGGTGCAATGGGCTGCAAGTCTTGTGTTGGAGCATGAATCAAATTGGCATGATATTGACATGGTAAGCATTTATTGATGAATTCACATGCATCATGTTCCATTATTGGCCAATAATACTTGACTCAAAGAAACTACTTTTCTAGGACCATGCCACTCGTGTGGGTACCACAAATTCTAGCACAGACCTCTTGTAAAGCCAAGATAGCCTCGTTTGAATCTAAACACCTAGAGAGGATGTTATGATATCTTCAATGATAAAGGGTGTTGGCTACAAGAGTGTAGCAGGAAGCTCTGCTAATTAGATTTTGGCATTGGTTGTTGGTGAGATGGGGAGATATGATACCATTTTAAAGATATGCATGGATGTCATGGCACCATGGGGACTGGGGACCAACCAAGACACACACCATTTTGAATTGATGTTCTCATAAGTAGGAATGTGTAGCTACTTGACTAAGAATTTATACTATGATGAGTCATGAGGTATTTCCAACAAGGATCTGATTGTTTCCATTGCGTCAATCACTTTGATCTGAAGTCTTGGTATTTTCATGAACTATAGACTCAGGAAATGCTCTTTTAATCTGTCCATTAGTTCCTTGTAGGGTAGTAGCTTGTCATCCTTTGTCTAAAATTCATTTAGGACTTTCTTGATAATTAGTTGTGAATGTCCAAACACTTACAGTTCTATGATGTTCCATTGGATAGCTTTTTTGAGGCCTAAGATGAGTTCCTCATATTCTGCAATGTTGTTAGTACATGGGAATACCAATTTGAATGATTTGGGGATATAGTCACCTTGAGGCATGAAAAATAGGATTCCTGCACTTGATCCATGTGATGTGTATGAGCCATTGAAGTATAGTTTCCATACTAATTGTTCTTTGAGCATACATAGATGTTCATCAAGGAATTCCATGATTAGTGGATATGCATCCACAAGAGGTGCTTCTGCTAGCCAATCAACAATTAATTTCCCTTTGATTGCCTTCTGATCTATGTACTGGATGTCAGATGCACTTAGTAGCATGACCCATTTTTCCATACAGCTTGTGAGAGTGGTTCTTGATAATAGATACTTGAATGGGTCCACCTTTGAAATGAGCTTGATTGCGTGGCTAAGCATGTAATGTCTAATATTTTGAGAGGCGAAGACCACTACAAGGAATGATTTCTCCATTGGTGAATAATTGACCTCATAGTTGACAAGAGTTCAGCTAATATAGTTAATGGTTCTCTCTTTATTTTTGTCATCATGTTGTGCCAATAGTGCCCCTAGTGTTGTAGTGGTTTCCAAGATGTAGAGTACAAGAGGGCATCCTAAAATTGGTGGTACAAGGATGGGAGAGTTACCTCAATATTCTTTTAGTTTCTCAAAGCTTCTCTGATAGATAGGATCCCATTTAAAGATTGTATCCTTGCGGAGAAGATGTGTGAAAGGTTGTCACTTGTTTGTCAACTATGATATAAATCGACGCACTAATTGGAGCTTTCCTTGTAGGCTCCTGAGCTACTTGAGTATTCTAGGAGGAGCATTTCCATAATAGCTTTGACCTTTTTGGGATCAATCTCAATGCTATGCCATGATACTATGAAGCCTAGAAGCTTTCCAGATATTACACCAAAGACACACTTCTTTGGATTCAACTTCAAGCCATAATCATGGAGATGATTGAACACACTTTCAAGGATGTCTAAGTGTTTACCTCATGTCTTAGATTTTGAAAGAATATCATCCACATATCCTTCCAATATTTGTGTATCATATCATGGAAGATGGCTATCATTACTCATTGATAGGTGGCTCCTGCATTCTTTATCCCAAAAGGCATCATGTTGTAGCAGAAGGTACCCCATGGTGTGGTGAATGTTGTCTTGTGCTGATCTTCTTCTACTATTCGGATCTGATTGTACCCTAAAAATCCATCCATGAGTGACAACATCTCACGGCTTGCTATGAGATCGATTATCATGTCTATGTTAGCTAGCGGGAAATCATCCTTGGTACATGCTTTATTTAAGTCCCTAAAGTCTATGCAGATTCTTATCTCTCTTGAAGTTTTGGTGATAGGAACCATGTTGGAGATCCATTCTAAAAATCAATGGCTCTAATGATCTTGGCTTGTAGGATATTTTCTAGTTCTTCTTTTACCAATACAGCTAGCTACCTTAGGATGTATTTTACGTAGCTTCTGCTTTATTGGCTTGGCATTAGGGTCCACTGTGAGATTGTGCACAACCAAATTTGGATCAATCCCAGGCATGTGTGCATATGACCATGTGAAATTGGTGGTGGCTTCTTGGAGAAGTGTAGTGAGAGCCATTTCTTCACCCTCTATTAAAGATGCTATAATGTAGGTGATTCTTGGGCATTCTTTTGTGCCTAAGTTGATTGGCTTGGTTTCCTCAATGATGATGGGCAACTGCTCTAGTTTGTAGTCTTGGATGGGAGGAAGAGGCAAGTCTCCATCTTCTAAAAACTTAGAGAGGTTTTCACTAGAAGATAAACCCTTTATTTTCTCCTTTTTAGAGTCAAAATGCATCCCAGAGGGGTTTTCACATAAGGACTCGTTCTTTTCTTTTTTTATTTCAATTTTGTAGCTAATGCTTGCCTCTTCCTTGAAATATCCCTTAGGGTCAAGCTTGCAGACATGAAATAATTCCTGATGTTGATCTAATTGTTGGCTTGATGTTCCCATGAAACTTAGGAGTACTTCTATGCTTTGGAACTCATCGATATGTGTGACGCTTGGTTGGTCCTAGTCTACGAGTTTAGAGTGGATGAGGGGAAGTTCTATGACATTAATTGTGAGTTGATGGAGGACATAAGTGTCTAGGAGGGTATCATCATCAAAGATATCATCATAGGATTTCTTTTCTTTCTCTTCATGGATGTATTTGATCTTGACAAGGTTTTATGGGCTATTCAAGAAGGGAACGTTGGTCAAGTTAGTGCCCCTAGTCATGGTATTGGGTTCTTGTGTGCATAGGTGAGGGGTATTAAAGACAATACCTTGATACTTTGGATTCTTCAAAGCTGTAATTGGATCTTTGCTTCCTCCTTATTGTGGTCCTAGACCATCACCTTGATATTTCCATTTTTCGATGGCGTACTTGTGTGATGCTAGACATTTTTCTTTGGAATAACTAAGAAGATTAGTGTCAGGAGGTGGATGATCTATGTATAACCACCGATTGATGTCAAGGTCCATCTCAAGGCTATCTATATTTCCATGGGAAACAAATGTTAATGGTCCCAATTTCTTGATTTCATGATTGGCTTCAGCATGCTTGCTTTGGTGGCTTGGGTGCCCTTGTGTATGTGGGTCCAAAGGTAGGGCCCCTACTGCAAATACATTAGTTAGGCTGTATTCACCACAACCTTGGTTGTTGATCTTGATAGAAGAAAGAGTAGAGGCTAAGATGATCTCTGGATCGCTATGGGATTAGGATGAGCTGGCAATAGAAGTTTCATTTTTTATTCCAGGACAGTGGGTGGAATGAAGGAATGATTATTCTAATGTACAAAAGTATGCGAAGGGTTGGGGGTCTATATGGATGGTGATCCTAGTGCCTTGATGCTGAAATTTGATGCACTAATGATACATAGATAGTATGGCTTTGATGGAATGAATCCATGGTTGGCCGAGGAGGATGTTAAATGGTAGGTCAAGACCAACAACATGGTAGATGGTGTCTTGAGTTGCACGGCCCAACTGGATAGGGAAAAGAATGGTACCTTCAGAGGTACGCTCCAAGTTATCGTATGCCTTGATGGTGATGACCTCATGTGATATGTCAGCCTCCATAAAGATTATCTATTGTATGAACTTTAGAGTACATAAATTTAAGACTGAGCCATTATCTATCATGACCCTTTTAATGGAAAAGTATCTAACCATGACAACGATGCGGATAGGGAGATTGTGGTTAGTTGCAACAGCTGGTATATTAAATGACCTGAAGGAAAGAGTACATGATGCTAATTAATGGCCCATAAGGTTTTCAAACTGGATGATATTTATGTCTATGGGGACATGTCCTTCTTGGAGGGCTCAGTTGAGGATTTCTTGATGGATGGGTGAAGTGCGGAGAAGGTCAAGAATGGAGATTTGGGCAGGTGTATTCCTAAGGTGTTTAAGAAGATTGTATTGGGAATTGTGAGATGGCCTTGGATTTTCACTAGTGAAAGATAATCAACCTCGATGTGTGGTGACTACACATTGACTATCTACTCCCTTCACATGGATGACATTAACTATGGGCTCAACTTGGGTTATGCATCCAAAAAAAATTCATAGTTGATATGGGTAGTAGTATAGTATTTATGGTCAACATGGTCTCATTGCTTGCCTTTGCCTTAGTTATGGGGTGGAGGATTGGCATTGGCCTGGTTCTTCTTAGCATTGTGTTGAGGGAACACATTCTGATAGATCTGTAGATTGGTATTAGGCAAGGCTTGGGCTGGTGTGTCCACTTGGATCTTCTTTCTGTCGATGAGATATTGGATATAGTGCTTTAATTTCATACACCTTAGGGTTGCATGTCCTTTGACACAATGATAATCATAGTACTCATGATATTTGTACTAGTTGGGCTTGGGAGTGGTGTCATCAAACTACTAAGTTTGTGGGTAAGTGATTATGTTGGCCTTGGCCATTCGATGAAATATTACATCCAGTGGTTCACCAAGAGGGGGGAAGGTTTTATTTTGGTGATTTGGGACCCGAGGCCTATTATAATTGGGAGTAGTGGATATAGCATTAGTCTGATAGGTTGGATTCAATTTTTGGTTTTGATAATGCTGCATGGGTTGCTGATTGATTGGTGCTAGTTGCTGATATTGTTGCAAAGGTTTTTAATTTTTGGGTGCTTGTTGTTGTTGATATGCAAGAGTTGGTGTAGGACTGACCACAATGATTTGGACATGCTTGGTGTTAGTGGCTCTGTTGGTAACAACATTATTATTTCTATTCTAGTAGTGGGGTTTGTCATTACTGGGCTTTCTATGGGAATCATCCTTGTAATGCCAAATTGTTCCTTTGTCTAGGAGGCCTCTTTCAATATCTACCCCTTTGACTTTGATATCTTGATAGGTTTAGATGTAGTTCATCCTCATGAAGTGGAAGAGTTTGGGATGTAGGTTATCGATGAAGATATTTGTAAGATGTTTCTCAGGGGGTTGATATGATAAGTTGGTAGTGAGGTTCTGCCATTGTTGCAAGTAATCATCTAGGCTTTGTTCTCCTTTCTACTTTGAGTTGCAAAGGTCTAGCAAAGACAACTCATTATCGACATTGTGGGCATATTGGGAAATGAACTTCTCAGAGAGTTTGATAAAGGTTGTGACTATTCCATAAGGTATCTTGTAGAACCACTCAATAGCAATTCCTCCCAAGATTTTGGGGAATAGGTGCATAAGGAAGTTGTCACCGTAGGCCACTTCTTGGCATGCCATATAGAACTCATTCACATGACTGACAAGATCTCCTTTCCCTTGATATTTATCAAACTTAGGTGTCTCAAAGTGTTTGGGAAAGGGGATCACTATGATCGATTTGTCAAAGGGATAGGGATAGACCTCATCAAATTTGAAGGCCTTGCTCTCTACTCTAGCCTTGAGGTCTTTAAGAGCATTCTTCATCTCTTCCCACTCAGCGTTGATTGACGTTGGAGTGGGTACTCCCATTGGGAAAGGATCTAATGGTGCTAGGAAATAAGGATGATTTTTTGGTGGATATTATGGAGTGGGATATGGAGACTTCCCAACAAGATAGGTGGATTAGAATGGATGTTGGGGTGATGGTTGTTGGGGAGGATATTGTTGCTAAGGTGTGAGAGTGTATTGTTGTGGATGATATGAAGTGGATTTTTGCTGCTGGGGTATTATGGGATTCTATTTCTAAGAGATGATGGGATATTGTTGTAGTGCTAGACAAGATGATGTTTGTTGTTGTTGTGGGATAATGTGATGTTGCTATTATTGCATTGGGACATATTGCTACAGTGGAGGAGGTTGATAAAATGGTGCAACTTGTTGATAAGATTGGCCTTGATGTGCTTGGTTGATGTAGGTAAGATGCTTTCCTACATTTCTTACGAGTGGAACAAATGTTGGGAAGCTAGTGATGGGAGGTGGTTGTGTAAGGTAGTTGGTGAGGTGAGATGAACTCTGTTGTTGGGGTGGTGGAACTATTTGAGATGTGGTGGGTGGTATGGATAAATAGTTAGTGTATGAAGGAAAGGATGAAGTTGGCAGAGGTTGTGATTGTTATTGTTGCACTGCTCAAGGGAAAGTGACTTGTTGGTTTACAGGCATGGACATGTGGGATTGGGTTGGTATACCCAAGGATTGCATTTCTACTTGAGTGAGGCCTCAATGGGAATTGGTTCATGGCGAGAGTTGCGATGCAGAGAATGCTAGAAATGTATATGTGATGGTGGGGGTTTGGGATGTAGATGGTGGATTTTGAGATCCCATGGAGGGCATCCTAGTTGTGAAGGTAGTTTGTTGGGATTGCATATTGGAAATGAAAGGTGGAAGTGGAACGTATACTTGGGTGAATGATTGTTGGGAAGTAGAAGGAAATGATTGAGTTTCCCATGAGACAGGTGATGCTGATGTGGAAGCTTGCTGAGTAAAAGAGGGAAATGATTACGTTGCCCCAAAAAAGATGATGTTGTTTGGCCCATGGAAGGTGGAGGAACTGCTTGTGTAGCAGTTTGTATGGGAGGTGGTGGTTGGTTTTGTGCAAGGCTTTGGACCTAAGTAATGGCTTGAGATTCCATAAGATGGGGGTGTTCCCATGATGGAAAATGGAGTGGATTGTGTCATTGCTTGTGTTGTGGGACTTGCGAAGTTGCTTTGTAAGAGAGGAGGGATGGGTGAGGTTTCCTGAGATATGTGCAAGTGAGGATCAAGGATTTTTTGGATTATGGGGGTATAGGCTTCTACTGGGATTTGGATGGTGTTTATGGGGATGAGAGGGTGGAGATGTGGTGGAATGGGAGTACCCTCTTGCACAAAGTAATCCATTATAGCTCATTGATTTTAATCAATGATTGCACTCACCATTTGTGCATGCCCTGGATGGCTCATGATTTTTTCTATATAAAATGAAGTTGGGGGTCCATTGGGATCTTCCCATACATTATCAACTTGCGGGATTTTTGGATTGTAAGATACCATCGTGCTAGTAGGATTGTTAGGATCAAATGAACTAGTGGCCTAATTGGGATCCATATTCCTTCTCTTGGATCACATCTGGGCAGGTATGGAATGTAGATCTAAGGATGAAAATGTAGATGATGGGTGGATGCAGGATGCTTCCTAAAAACTCTAAGGATTTGATGGATGCAGATCTAAAGGGATTTAAGGATGGTGGAAGTCTAGGATATGATGCAAGGATTTGGATCAACTAAAGGATGATGGGATGCTAAAAGATGGTAGGATACTAGATTTGGATTAAGGAGATGATATAAGATTGGTGGAAGATGGTGGAAGATATTGGAAGATGGTGGAAGATTACTAAGTGTTGGTCAATGAGTTGCTCTTTCCTAATGTAGGATCAAATAGGATTGGATTGTCAACCTAAGATAGACTAATGATCATTAGCTGACATGATTCTTGTGAATGTAGGCCAATCTCTTGCTCAAGATGCTAAGGCTATAAGGACAAGTATGGATTCCCTAGACAATGCTTTGTCAAAGAGTGGATATTTCTAATTTGGGATAAGGATTTGAAGCAACTCAAAGGATACAACACTAAGTTTTGGATTTGGATCACTGGATTTAGTTCAAGGATGGTGGTTTCTGAATTGGATGATGGATGTTGGATTTGGTTTAAGGATGATGGATGATGAAAATGATTCTAATTTGTAGATTGTTGATGGAGGATGAGGAAGGATGGCTAAATGATGCTATTTCTAAGAGGATGGCTTAGATGAAGTTGAAAAAGGAATGACTTATGATGCAACTAGGAAGATGATAAAAATGAACGTAAGGATGGATAGTGATGCAATGATGAATCTAAGGATGATCTAAGATGCAAAGGATGTCAAGATAGGATTGTGGAATTTTGAAGGAATGGTGGATATATGATGGGACACAACTAGTCTTCACTTTCTAGGTTGACATAGTGACGATTAACCTAGAACTGGTATGCAAACTACTTAACTCTGGTGTTATAGCCCATGTTGTCCAGTTTCTTTTGATATTTTTCTTCTGCTTGGATTGTCTTTAGGGTAGGTTGGTGATCTTTCAGGTCTCTTTCTACAACCTTTTTGTCTTGATGGACTCATGAATTGGGAAGCTTAGCTTTCTTGTGTTTGATCAAATCAGACATAGCTTTGGAAAGTTTTGGCAATTTGGTTGAGTCAAGGTTTTGGGTATCTAATTGTATCATCTTAAAATGGAAGAACTTCCATGTTAAGAGTGTTTAGCCCTCTGAGTAAGTGGTTTTGGATCATTTTGAATGCCTTGGATTGATATTTTCTTAGATCTATCTTTGTCCCCATTTTCCACTTCTTTTCTACACTTGATTCCTTCATTCTAGGTGAAATTAGGGTTAGGATCCTGAGGATTCTCCTTGATTTCCCTCTTCTATGGATTTATTTTTTTAGGACTTAAAAATAGGTCCTCCTAGACTTCATCATGTTCATCATATGATTTTTTGCCTCTCCCTGGCACTCTACCCTATTCTGACATCATTTCTAGGTTTTCGGGCACCCTCGGGACCTCCTGTTTCTCACTCTATCTAAGACCCTAAGATTTGTGAGCTCAAGATCAATGATGACCTTGAGGGGTCAATTATGACCTTGAGGGTCAAGGATGACCTCATACCTAACCTAGGTCAGGGTTGACCTCCTCCTTGACCCCGGGTTCAAGTTTCAAGGTCCTGTGATCTCTGGATGTTGGGTTTTAGAGAGAATTGTTTTCCCGCTTTCGAGTCGGCTGTTTTGGTCTCCAAAATGGTAAAATCTTAAATAACATTTAATTTAGGTCCATTCCTAAATGGTTGAGGCCTAATTGGAATTTAATTCCCCAAGGTGGCCCCTGTAGAGGATTGTGCCCTAGATCACTATAAAAGGAGGCCTTCCTCTCTCATTTTATCCATCTCATTCCTTCATGCATCAAGAACTCTCAAGGAGACATTGGTGATCAAGTTTTGGCAATCAAGTTCTCTCTCAAGAAAGATCAAGAAAGCATCCATTCTCAAGAAATCATCCATTCAAGCACTCAAGTTCTCCATTGAAGACCAAGGATTCAAGCATTCAAGCCTTTGAAGGGATTTGGTTCAAGCACTCAAGATTCATCATTCAAACTCTAGATCTATCCATCATGGTGGTGTGATCTTCCTTCAAGATCCTTTTTTCATCTTTAAGATCCATTCATTCTTCCCTCAAGGTGGATTCCAAGAATACAAACATGGAGGTTTTGATTTACATTTGTTAATGTTATGTCCAAGCTTTCATATCAATTTACTTGATTACATTTCAAATACAATTGCATATCTATTGAATATCACAGCTTCATTGTTAGATCTACTTCTACTACTTGCTAGCATTCTCTATTTCAATTCCATTATTAAGGTTGATTCCAAATCAGGGTTTGACTAAGGCAAACCCTCCCAAACAAACAAAAAAACCATTTTTCTTGTAGGTATAGGTGTAGGATGATGAATTAAAGTGTAGATCTGGATACCCTTTTCACCAAACTTCTGGGATCTACGAACAAAGTCAAAGTCAACCTTCAAAATATTAATGTATCCTTTGACCTTTTATCAGGGTCAAAGACTACCTGCTATCAGTAAGATCAAATTTTTCTAGGTTTTCTTCGTCTCGGCATTTCCAGTCTGAAATAGGTTGCAAAATTTCCCAAAACTATACATAGGCACCAGAAAATAGGTATTTCCAAATTAATTTCATCATGAGGTATGTATCTTATTTTATTTGATTTCAAGTATTTCCCTTACAATTCAAATGTATGTATAAAATATTGGCTTTGGGGTCTCTTTTATGTGCAAACCATTGTTCTAGGACCCCATCCATATTTTATCCTTTACATTTTTGGTGAACCCGACAAGCTTACCCCCTATCTTTTGTGGAATTAGATGCCCTATTGTGTTTGATTTCCTTTTCATGCTTATAAGTTTCATTTGAATGCATTGGGATATATCTAGATCTATTTTCTATGCATTTCTTTATTTGTTACCATGTTGCACAAGTTGTTTCAAATATTTTCCAAATGTTCTTCTATAACTTTTGGGATTACACAACATTCTCCTCTTACCTTGCCATTGCATGATGTTACACCTAGAAAGACTTTATCTAGTGTGTGTGATGTTTCTTTGACCTCTTTTGAATTACCTTCTAAGGATATATTAGAGCAAGAAGATGACTTTAATCTATCTCTCCATCATATTTCTATTTATGGAGATGAGTTGAGGATTGATGTTAATTCTTCTCCTAATATATGTCTTTTCTATGAACCTACTTTAGAATATAATTTACCTTATTTCCCCTCTAGGGATCCTAAAATGTTCTTTATTGGTAGGGATGATAATCCTCCTATTTGGGATGAACCTTTGGATTTGGATGTTGATTACTCTCTTCCTCATGACACCATTATGGATGATCCCTTGGATAACAACATTGATTTATCCCCTCCTTGCACAAATGCTTTGATACAAGAGGGTGATTTATTAATGGATGACATATTCATACATGATGATAACTCTTTTTCTAACACACATGCAGACATTTTTATAGATGCTTCACCTCCATTTGGGATTCCTTCTAGTGATGGGGCATTAGCGAAGACTGATATGAATTCCCTTAATACTCTATCTTTTAGTGATGAGCTTATGGAGAATCAAGATCTTACCTCATCTCCTCTTAGGATGTCTTCTTTGCTTCCTTCTTGTGAATCTATTTATAGTGTTGAGACAAATAATATGGTTTTTTTGAAATCTTTGTTGACTGTCAAAGGTTGTCCTCGCATTACTATCAAAGGTAAACCTATGGAGTCTTTAGAGTCTTTCAATGATCAAGATTCTATAGCTCACACATATCATACAAGGAATAATCCTCAACATAATCTAGTGGTTTCTACTTCTTTTCCACCTTCTCAACCTATTCTTCCTCCTCCACCCTATCTTCCTAGCAAGGAATATGATTTGATTAACCAATTGAAAAATACTCCTACCAAGATTTCTTTATGGGAGCTTCTTCAAACTTCACCTACCTACTATGAAGCCTTGCAAAAAGCTCTAGCAACTCTTCCCACTCCACCTCCTAATCAAGAGAACATCAATAACTTCTTACAATGCATGCATGCTACCTTGGGTCCTCTTGACATTGTATTTACTTAAAAGGATTTACCTTCTAAAGAAGTTCAGAATCAATATGATGCTGTTATGGTTCCTGTTTCTATCAACAAGAGTATCATTCGTAGGACCTTGATTGATAATGGATCTGGGCTTAATGTTTGTAGCATGGACATTCTCAAAGTAATTAACGCTGATCTTTTAGCTATTCAACCTGACAATGTTCCTATACGTGGCTTTGATAACATTGCTAAGAACACTTTAGGCATTATTAACTTACCTATCAAAGTAGGAACGGTCATCTTGAATACACCTATTCATGTTATGCTTAGACCTCTCAATTATAACCTTATTTTCAGTAGACCTTGGTTGCATGAGATGCATGCCATTCCTTCCACCCTTCACCATAAAGTCAAGTTTATATATAACAACTGTGTGTGTGAAAATTGTACCTAGCTGCGGACACAACACTTCAGTAAAACATTAGAGGTTAGCAAAATCAAAATCTGCAAATAAATGAAACTAAGCTAACTAGGCAATTTACTGCCTTCTATTAGGTGTGAGTATGGTATTCTTAGATTAGACCAAGATCAGTGACAAAGCAACACCTAAATGAAGGATTTAAAATGATGAAAGCAATGAAACATGAATGCAAATTAATCTATTTTTTTTGGATTTTTGATGCAATTAGATGAAAAACTTGATATAAAACTAATCTAGAATGAATTGATATGATATGCAATTAATATAAAAATGCTATGAAGATGAATGAAAAAGTATGCAAAAGCTATGAAAAATAATGAAATGATCTCACAAAATTGCTTGTCGCAAAAGCTTTGTTCTTCAGTTGTAAATTCGCCAGAGTAATTGTGCAAATTCGAGAGATAATTTGTGAAGAGTTGAGCTTTGATTTTATAGAAATCCAGGGCTTGAGGATGCATTGAGAAAAGCCATAAATCACTCTTGATAAACTCAGGTTGATTTTTGAGTCAACAAGAAATTAGAAATAGATTAACTCACAAAATCATGAAAAAATGACTTGTAACTCAAAATAGAGTGTTAGATCAATTTCCAACTCACAATCACATGTTGAGTTTAAATTTAAAATTGGTTGTTAATTTCTAGTTGCTTGCTTTTCTGATTGTGCATGATTTATTTTGAATTAATTTAAAAATAAAATGATTTATTCTCAACATAACTGATTTTAAATTTAAAATAACTGATTTATGGGTTAATCAATTATTTTAATCAAACTTTTATTCAAAACTATATTATTAAATATTGACAACTTGGATTTAATCAATTAAATAAATATTTAATCAATTATTCGTAGGAGATTTGATTTATTGTCAAAATTAAATAAAATAATTAGGAATAAATAGAATTAAATCTAATAAAATAATTAAGTGGAAAAATTAAATTAATTAATTAAATATTCATCATATTCAATTAATCAACTTTAGGATAAATAATGACATTTATCGCCAAATAATATTCAATTAAAGATAATTATGATAAATTAAGAATATTCAAGGAATATTCCTTGATGCAGAATTAAGATAAAATCAATGAGGATTTCGATGTGCAGATGTGCCTTAGGTTAGGACTTTGATGTCGATTTTGATTGAATTGTTGATGTAAGAGGTTAATGAACCTATAGCCCATTTTTGAGGTATTACATTTTGCCCCTCTTTGAATCACTGTGCGAAGCGTAGTGGTTCAAAGAATAGTCTGTGTCTGATAAAGATGCAGACTCAGTTATGTGGTGGAGAAACTGATCCTGAGAGACTAACTGATTCTGAGATAGAAACCGATTGAAAGATTTGAATATGCTAGGTCTTGACTGACCAAAGATGATGTTAACTATAACAACAATGAACTGGTGATTATGAAAAAGTGTCAAAACACCTAATTCTGAACCTTATGATTATGAAGAAGTGAGTGACCTGATTCCAGACCTGATTGTCCAAAGGAATCGTAATTGGTATCACATCTGAACCCTTCAGTTATGAAGAACCAAGGAAATAACACTAATGAACCGATGGTTACAAAAAGCTGATACAGTTTACAAGATTGATTAGGATACCAGATTGATATGGATCTCGATGAATCTGATATGCCCCAAGCGATGTGCCCCAAGTGACGAGGTCTTTTGATGAATCAACAACTAGACGTGGTTGTTGTCTTGATTACTGAGGAAGGATTTGATTTACAGACTTGATTGATGTGCAATACCATGCCCCCTTCGGGATGAAAATCAAAATCTAGCAAGAAAAGTCAGCGTTAAATGGTTTAGAAGCATGTTAATTGATTTGAGAAGTGGTTATACACGTTCAAGAATGTGTTCTGCATCATTTAGAGGTCCTAGAGACCAAGTTTGACTAGGTTTGACCTTGAGTTGACCATGGGTGACCAAGTTGAAATTTTGATAGTTTGATGTAAGATAATCAATTAAGTTGAATTCTGGATTTCTATGATGTTCGAAGGTCAATTATGCAAGCAGGCGGCTGTCCTGGGTCCAAAAATTTTAAATCATGATTTTGACAATGTAAATGATCTTAGATTTTAATTTTGATCTCGAAAATGGGTTCAGAACGTTGAAATTAGCTAGGGGTGCTTGCTTGGTGATCTGTTAAGAAGACCTTCATGTGATACTCAGTCCTTATGATATGTTTAGTGTAGTTTTGGAGAATTATTAAGCATCAAGCTGATTTGGGAAATCGTGAGATAAATGCAATCATGCAAAGTGCAAAATGAGATGCAAACCTAAGACCTAGGACCTAGTCACTGATCATGCGTCGGTCATTTTCATCATTGAATTTTTATTAGGTAACTGGATAAATCAATACAACATCCACTAGTTAGGAAACTATGAATATATGAATATTGATTTTTTTCCAAAGTCAATACAATGCCCACTGGCTAGACAACCATGGACATATGAATTTTTTTTTTTCGGAATGTCAGATTAGATATAAGCACTAAGGCATTAATGTCAGGATGACCTGAATATCATGTCCATTTCGATATAGCAATTGGTATAAGCATCAAAACATGAACGTTGTGATGACCTAAATATGCCTTGCAGAAAAAACACGCCAAACAGTTTGCAGAATCATTCTTGTTTCCAATGTGAATTACCCGCAGTGACCCTTTATCGTTCACATCCTTGGATAATAGCCATTCATAGTAGGATTGAGCAATCATTCAAAAATATGTAAGCTAGATCAAACTTGAATTTTTTGGGTATCAATGGTCGAGGTACTCATGGCCATCCAATGCGTGATGGAGGCTCTTATAGACGGACACCATTTCAATCTAGAATTTCCAAAGTTATTATATTTTCGCTCAAAACATAAAACAAAGACAAGATTATGCCCCCAATCATCACTCTCTAAATCTTGTAAAGGACATCATCGAAGAGCTTGAAAGGACACAATATGAAAAAATATCAATGTGAATCAGTAAGCATACAAGGAGATAAAAGCATGTGAAGCAAAGAGTGTTTTCATTCATGTTGATGTTTGTTGGTGTTGTTGTAGATGCAAAAATTTTTCTGGAAAGGAGATTGACTGACTGACTTAGATATAGCTTCAAAGGACTCTGACTAGATATGACATGTCTGAGATACTGAGGACTGTAGGATATGACTTTGATTGCCCCCAAGTTTGAACATTGATAGGAGATGGACACTTTTGCCAATTGGTGTACAGACCGATTTTATTTTAAATAAGGATATATATAGACTAAAGCAGACTGAAAGATGGGAAAGACCAATATTGCATTGATAGATGAGTCATTTTGAACAAGTGGCACCTGTTTGCCAGGTTTTCACCATCTTGGTAGAGATTCCATTTTTGCTACCAAGGTGCCTATTTCTAGGTTTTCACCAAGGCAATTTTTTTTTTTCATTTTTTTGTATTTTTCATTTTTTTCAATTTTTTTGTACTTTTGATATTTTTTGATTTTTTTTGTGATACATCAAGGTGCCTATTTGCTAGGTTTTCACCAGGATGATCATTTTTTTAGGACTTTTTCTAATTTTTATGATTTTTTCAGGACATTTTTGAATACTGAATGCCTTAGGCATAGAATTTCTTTAGAAAGAGAACATTGATTGGTTCTTGGAGCTGTTCTCCTTTAGTCATTGAGAGTTGATAGGCTCTAGAGCCAAAGGTAGCAGTGATAAAAAAGGGACCTAGCTAGTTGGGTTCAAACTTCCCCTTGCGCTCTCTATGTGATTGATTTTTAGGATTCTCCCTTAAGACTAGATCGCCAACCTAAAATTCTCTATGTCTGACTTTCTTGTTGTAACCTCTAGACATTCTCTTCTAATATACTTTGAGATGATCATATGCTTCTTTTCTGCACTCATCTAGTAGTTCAAGTTCTTGGAACCTAGATACTCTATAGTCATCATCAGTTACTAGACCATGCATTCTGATTCTTAGTGATGGGATTTCAACCTCAATAGGCGGTACCACTTCAGACCAATAAACTAAAGCGAATGGTGTATCCCCAGTGGGCATTTTGATACTTTTTTTGTAGGCCCAGAGAGCTAGATTGATCATGAGATACTAGTCTCTTCCTATTTTATTAATTGTTCGGTGCAATATTTTCAATAGATTCTTGTTTGAAGCCTCTGCTTGTCCATTCCCTTGAGGATAGTAGATTGATGACCAATGTTGTGTAATCTTGAATTTGGCACATAGATCATCTAAGTCTCCATTATTGAATTTTCCACCATTATCTGTGACTATAGAATGTGGAATACCATACCGACATATGATGTAGTTCAAGATGAACATTGAAATTTTTTTTCCAGTTGCTTGAGTCAAAGGGACTGCTTCTACCCATTTTGTAAAATAGTCTATAGCTGTAATAATATGGGTATGTCCATTAGAAGAATGAGGATGTATGGCTCCTATAAGATCAAATTCCCATTGGTGAAAAGGCCATTGTGTATTAAAGGGAATTAGATCTCTCCCTAGTACATGAATTAAGTTACCATGTACTTGGCACTTTCGACAGTTCTAAGCAAACTTGATAGCCTCTTTTTCCATTTTAGGCCAATAGTACCCAACCCTAATAAGTTTTTGAGCTAGTGTTAAACCATTCAAATGTGAGCCACATATACCTTCGTGGACTTCCTCTAATGCATGTTGAGACTCTTTCCGTTCTAAACATCTAAGGAGTGTACCATATAGACCTCATTTGTAAAGATCGTGACCAATGATGACATACTGGGATGCATTTCAGATAAGGTATCATTTCTCATGATAGTTGAAGGTATCAAGAATGATTTGATCTTGGAGATAGGAGAAAAGGTTTTTGTATCAAGATGAATCATGACCAACAATAGTGCAGATCATGCGGGATAAGATAGTGCTTCCACCAGGAACTCATAGCATAGCTCATGTTCGGGCTATTGTAATAAAGTAGAGAGTGTTGACATAGCATCAACAACCCTGTTCTCTATTCTAGGAATTTTTTCAAAGGTGATAGATGTGAAATATTTCTTTAGATCATCTACCAGTCTCTTGTATGGGATTAGCTTTCCATATTTTTATTGATACACATCACTAACTTGGTCTATTACAAGTTGTGAGTCTCCATGAATGTGTAGTTCTGTTACTCTCCACTCAATTGCTATCTTCATGCCATTAAGAAGGGCCTCATATTTAGCAATATATTTGTGCAAGGAAACTTGATTCTGAATGCTTTAGGGATTGCGTATCCTTGAGGAGTGATGAACAATATGCCTACTCCAGATCCATTCTGTGTATAGGAGCCGTCAAAGAATAACTTCCATGCTCTAGAAGAAAGATTCATGATAGAGGAATCTGGGATTTCCATTTGCATTGGTGTATCATCAAACAAAGGTGTGTCAACCAGTTGATCTACAATTACTTGGACCTTGATAGTTTTTCTTTCAACATATTTGATGTCAAATTCACTTAATAGCATCACCTATTTAGCTAACCTACCTGTGAGGGCAGCTTTTCTTAGGAGGTACTTTAGTGGATCAATCTTAGCTACCAAATGTGTGGAATGAGCTAACATGTAGTGTCTCAATTTCTATGATGCAAAGATCACAATTAGACAAGCTTTCTCAATCATTGAATAGTTCTTCTCATATGCTACCAATGTTCTACTGATATAGTATATAGCTATTTCCTTCTTGTTCTCATCATGTTGTGCTAGTAATGCCCCCCAGTGATGTATATGTGGTGGAGACATATAAGATCAATGGATTCCCTTGTATAGGACACATAAAAATAGGAGGATTTGATAGATATTTCTTGATATGGTTAAAGTTATTTTCACATTCCTCATTCCATGCAAAGGTCACACCTTTATGTAATGTCTTTGTGAAAGGTTGTGATATGTCTGCTAGTTGAGATATGAAGTGTCTAATATATTTTACTCTCCCTTGTAATATTCTCATTTGACTGATATTCTTGGGAGGTTGCATCTCCATGATAGCTTTGACCTTAGCTGGATCAATTTCAATACCTTTCTTTGAAACAATGTAGCCTAAGAGCTTTCCATAAGTGACACCAAAAGCACACTTCTTAGGGTTCAGCCTAAGACTAAACTTCTCCATTCGATCTAGTATTTTGCTCAAATCATTTAGATGTTCAGATCTTATCATAGATTTTGCCAAAGTATCATCAACATAATCCTCCATAGTTTGATGCATCATGTCATGAAAGATAGATGCCATAGCTCATTGATATGTAGCACCAGTATTCTTAAGCCCAAATGGCATGACATTCCAATAGAAGGTACCCCACGCACATGTGAAAGCAGTTTTCTCTTGATCTTCTAGAACAATTTTTATTTGGTTGTATCTAGAAAAACCATCCACCAAAGAATACATCTCAAAGCCCACAGTCATGTCCACTATCATATCAATATTAGGTAATGGAAAATCATCCTTAGGTTATGCTTTGTTTACATCTCTGAAATCTATGCACACTTTGATTGATTTATCTGGTTTAGAAATAGGTACAATATTAGAGATCCATTCAGCATAGTCAATAACACAGATGAATTTGGATTTTAGTAGTTTCTCTAATTAAGCTTTGACCAAGAGTGCAACATGTGGATGCATCTTTCTTAATTTTTTCTTAATAGGTTTGACCCCTAGAGCTATAGATAAATGGTGCATTATAAGATCAGGATCCAACCCTGGCATATCTGTATATTTCCATGCAAAGTTGATCTTCTTTTCTATTAAGAATGTGATAAATTTTTTCTTTTCTTCTTCTGATAAGGATTGTGCTACATGGATCAACTGTGGTTCTTCTGTTGTTCCCAAGTTGATGGATTGAGTGGTCTCTATTAGAACTAGAGATCTATCCTATAAATGACTTGGAAGGACATCAAATATCTCATCCTTAGGCACCTCAGAGAGGTTTTCACCTTCAAATACATCTTTTATTTTTACTTTTGTAGGTTCTGAGACTGCCACAAAGTGGATTTCACCCCTAGAACTCCTTTTCTTTTTATTTTTACTCTTATTATTTTGACTAAGATACTTGATGTTTGACTCTATCATACTAACGCTTGGTTCACTGATGGAAGTCATCATAGGCTCAACTACATTAAGGTAGAAAGTAAGGGCATAGTCATTTTGAAAAGTATAGATACCTTTGCTCAGATTTGTAGATGTTTGGTCAAGAAGTTTGAGATGTTGGATAGTCAAAGTGGTGAAAGATTGGGAAATAGTGTTTATAGATATGGATCTGTCATCATTGGTGCTAACCCAAGTCTCAAGTTTGAAGGTGATATTACAACTTGAAATGTTCAATTCATGAATAGGCTCAATGTTATTATGGGAGTCCAATTCAGCCATAGGTGGATCAGACTCATTAAGTTTGTCATTTCACCCTAGACTTACATTGGGTTTAGGTACATATTGGTGAATAACATCAACATGTTTCTCTTTAATAAGCTCATCTTCATCAGGAATGACTCCCCATTCATAGTCATTAGATTCCTCATCTATGCCTCTAGGAAAATTAAGAACATGAGTAAAGTCAGGATGGATACCCCAAGAAGGGTTACCCTCAGATTATGATTTGAATTCATACTCATGATAATCTATCTCAAAATAACTACCACCTTCTTCTTTGTCTATTTGATTATCTTTGAGATCAGCTGGTTCTTGTGGTACAACTATCTCTTGTTCTATAGTAGGTTCTTGTGTTTCTACTACATTGATTATTTTTACTAGATCATCTTTAGCTTCAAGGAGATCTTTTATTTCTTTAGGCAAGTGCTCATAAGGAATGAGCTCATCAGTGGTGTCTGAATCATCACTGTCAGATTGTTGTGTTGTTTCCTCTATTGGTTCAATCTGTTCTAATACATGTGGGGAGTTCTTGCTAAGATAGAAAGGCTTCTTCTTATATCCTAGACCTGTTGTATTCTTTTTAGTTTGACCATGATGGTCAAGAGGTGATAGAAGACCTTTACCCTATAGTCCTAGAGGTCCTTTTCTAGTATATCCCATTTTTGTGATCAATTTGTCTCTTGGTCCATATGACTTTTGAGGAATTTTGCTTGAAGTGGAGTCACATTTCTTAATTGATTGGGATTGAGACTCATCCTTGTATAACCATGTAAGCATAGATTCATCTTCCTCAAACTCTTGTTTAGATACTTGTTCTATGACAAAGCTTATATGAATATGACCTGGGATTCTTCAGCTGTGGGTTTCACTTTATTAGAAGGTTATCCATAAGATTTAGGGGACAAGGGGAGAGATGTAAGAGATAAAATAGGTTCCATTGTATATTCTCACATGCCATTATATTTAATTTTGACTTCTTTAGCATTGTCTTCCATCTTGGATGTTGAAGCAATGTCCATCTGCTTAGTGGAAGATTCTCTGTTATTAGGAACAAGTTTATCAACACTTTCTTTTAATGCATTGCAAGTTGTATACAGGTCCATTGGAATCGTCACCTCTACTCCTTCATAAGGAAATTTTACACATTGATGGTATGTGGAAGGAATAGCTCTCATTTCATGTATCCAAGGTCTCCCTAGAAGGATGTTGTAAGCCAAAGGTAGATCAAGAACTTGACATATGGTGTTTCTAATAGCAGGTCCTATTATGATAGGTAAGACAATAGTTCCTTTGGAAGATCTTTCTTGCTCATCATATGCTTTGATAGTTCTCTTCTTCTTAGGATCAATGGAAGTTTTAGATAATCCCAACTATGTGATCAAGCTGTAAGAACAAATGTTGAGACCAATGCCTCCATCTATCAACACATGTTTGACACAGTGGTTTTGGATCAAGACTTAAATGTGCAAGTGCTAGTTATGTGGATGACTCAAGGATTTATCATCTTCCTCTGAAAAGGAGATATATTATGGTGACGTTAGATGACCAACCATAGTCTAGAATCTATCTAAATCAAGGTTGTCAGGAACATTGGATCCAAGTAGAGCTTTGTCTAGAATGGCTCTATGAGCTAGAGATATCTGAAGCAACTTAAACATGGAGATTTTTGCATTGGTATGCTGGAGTTGTTGGACAATACTGTATGATGTAGGCCTCATGTCTTTATGATTTGATGATTTAGAGGTAGCCTTATATTTAGAAGAAGACAAGAGATTGAAAGGAATCTTAGGGACATTTGATGAATCTAGGATTTGTCCTTGCAGATGCGCCTGGGCTTGTGATCGAGTAACTGCATTTGCTGATTTATTTTCTCTATCTTTTCTTACAATTGTGATGACATTGCAATGCTTAGATAGGCATGGTTCAACCATACTAATGACAAAATTATTTCCAAAGTAAGAATAATTGACTTTAGTGCCCACATTAGGCTAAGAAGATGAATCTCCTTGACCATGTTTTGGAAAAGGCTCCATGAATGCTGTATGATCATTATTGCTCTTATGATTGTCAATTATGATTTTTCCATTATCAATTTTGTCTTGTATGATGTGTTTCAAGCATATGTAGTTATTGGTTTTATGACCCTTATTGTGATGGAAGTCACAGAAATCATTCTCTCTCCACCATTTTGGTTTAGGTTCAGGATCAAAAACCTTTATCTCAGGAAAGGAGATGATGTTGTTAGCCAACAAAGTTTTCATGGTAGATTCCAAGGACTCTCCAAGAGGAGTAAACTTACATTTAGGATCTGTAGCCCAAGGTTTATATTCATATGGCTTCTTGTTAGATTCTTTTGCTTTAGCTTTAGAAGCTTGGATGGCTTGGGTGCCAACAATGAGATTGAAAGTAGGTACCTTAGATGGGGCACATATAGTATCAACAATGCCATCTATGATGACACCTTTATTCTTGTTCCATTTTTTGCCTTTGTCTTTAGAATTAGATCCAGATTCATACTTCTCCTTTTGAAGTGATATGTCTCCTTTTTGTACAAGTACTTTCTTAATTTTGATTTCATTTTCTACCATCTTATCAAAGGATGTATGATTTTGCATTTGCAAATGGTAGTTGAGTTCTCGAACAAGATTGTTGATGAAGATTTCCACTTCTCAGTTTCTGGAATGGGTCTAGCATATAGAGAAAACTTTTTCCTCCATTGTTTAAGAAAAGTCAGGAATGGTTCTCCTGAGTTCTATTTTAGATTGCAGATATTGATCATGGTGACCGGATGTTGGATGTTGTAGGAGTATTGTTGATACAATAGTTTTATTAACTCCTTGAAAGTTTTGATAGTTGGAGGAATTTTTGAGAATGAATGAATAGCTGACCCTCCCAAAGATTGAGGGAAAAGATGCATTAGGTAGGTTGGTTCATACATGAACTCCATAGATTGAGTACAAAATTCTCTGACATGATCTTAAGGATCAGATTTTTGATCATACTAATCATATTTAGGTATTTCCACTCGCTTAGGGAATGGAGGCATGTACAAGTCTTTATCAAATGGAAAAGGGCATAGAGCCTCCATGGAAAACTCTTTAGGTTCTTTTTCTTTTTTGAGTTTGTTAAGTTTGACTTGCATGACATGCATCTATTTCATCATAGTGGTGATTGGAGTTTCTTCCTCATGCGTAATGATATCTTCAACATTAAAGTTGGGAAGAAGTTTAGCCCCTTGATGAGCTAACTCTAGGAAGTATGTTTCACTATCTTCCTTCAAGAAATGCCTCATCATTTTCTTGGAGTCATCATCATTTTGATATTGAGAAATTTTAGAAGGTGTGGGTTCTTGATCTGCACCATGTTGAGAGTGATGTCCTTGAGACCCATGGTTTGTCTCTCCTTGAGACATGTTAGGATTTTTAGGACTCCCTAGGATGGATCGATGTGGAGTTTGTTGATTAACTCCATGGGTTGATGGAGGGGGAGGTATGTAACTAGTTTTTAATCAAAGATTGCCGAGACCGTCATCTTCATAAAGACTTGAATTGTAGAGTTTCTCAAAGGTTGGACCTACGTGAGTAGACAAAGGTAAGGTATTGGGTTCTTTTCTAGATTTCTTGTGTGAGGAAGCTCTAGTTTCCACCATTAACCTTGGGTGAAGCAAGAGAGAAAGATAAAGACAAATGAAGAATGACTTGATTTGAAGAAGATCGAATGAAACAACCTTGTCAAGATTGGGTTGATTGAAGATTATATTGGACATAAATGAAGGATAATGTGCCCTAGAAATATGGGTAGATGACCAAAAGATGGCGGACATGAGCTCACAACACTTAGTCATTTTGTATGAAGACTGAATTTTAAGATAATCTTTGACAAGGTTTTGACACAAGATGAAAAAGACTCAAATTGATAAATTAGAAGGCTAAATAGGACTCAAGAGACCACTTTAGGTAAATGATCAAATTCTTTCTAGTTTCTGCTCTATTCTTGACACAATGAATATTTTGACAAAATCAAGAAATAGGCTGTAAAAATTGGATTCCTAAAAAATTTAACAACTTTTTGGCAACTTTTTGAAAATCTTGATATGAGTTTCTCCAGGCTCGTATGAGTTTGGGTAAGCACTGGCATGACAGTTGACAAAAATCATACGACAATTGACACCGGGGTTTAATTTTATTGACAAAGCTTGTATGATAATGTATACGCTCCTATATGACAATCAAGGGGTTCTAAAATGACAAATTCTCAAGACTCGTATGACAATCTAATCCTATGGAATGAATTTTGACTCCAAAAAGGAATTTTGCTTCAGATTTTGCAATTTTTAGGTTTTCAGTTTTAGATTGTTGGCAAAGTTTTCTTTCCAGTTTTAAAGATCTGTATAATAGTTCATCTCAAGTAACCAAGTAGATATCAAGCACGCAAAACAAAAAGCAAGGGAAGCAAGCAATCATCTAAAAACAATGAACAAGGGCAAAAGAAACCTTGCACATGAACAAGTAATAGTGACTTAATGTGCTAATCCCTAGGAGTGCTATTTGTGTATGCTCCCAAAAGTTTTTCAATAATGCACATAGTCCTAGAAAACAAAAAATTTGGCCTCACTAGGGTTTGTAGTAATGGTCTGACTCTATAAATTTTATGATCTCAAGAGGGCAAACTCCAATCTAGGTGCACCGGGGTTTTGACACAGTCTGAGAATTTAATCAATTAGGAGCTACTAGGGAGATCTGAAAACCCAACAATAGACCACACCTGTGAAGATTTCCTCCACAAGGACATTTATATAGTGGCTACTACTACCACGGTGAAAATGGCTATTACCACTTGAGGTTCCATCCATGTGGTTGACCCAATTAAGGGAATGTCCACTATGGTTAACCCTCTCTAAAGGTGACTCAAAAAAGATACCACATGGGGACTAGATTGGATTCAAGGATCTGGGTTTCTGGTACTATCCAAAAAGGAAGTAGAGCATAATCCCCTAACCTCTTCACTTCACCAAAACAAAGTAGATAGATTAATCTGACACGCTAAGACTAAAATTATCTCACCAAGATCTATGATGTCAACCACTTATGGTCTATCAATCTCTCTAGAGAGAGAATGTATCGATCAAAAGTTGAAGACTCCAAAATCCAGTAGAAGGCAAGACAATCTCAGTATCCTCCCTACCTACAGGGGGATCCTTTGTCAAGAAGATCTTTGCATGCATGAACAAGTGAATGAAGCCCAATCTCTCAAGATCATCCACAAATAGTGTTCATAGGGCCTATTTACTATGTGTAACAGATATGCAAAAAGAAAATCTATGTTCATTTTATAGCCCAAAACTGAAGTGTAAATTATGAAAGCTGTAAAGGCACTCAAGCTTGACACAAGAGAGTTTTTTTTATATCCAAATCGAAGTGTTATTAGATTGAATAGAATACCCGAGTTCCTCAAACCATGCTTAGTATATTTTTACCTATTTTAGTAATTTTTGAGCATTTGTCTTCTATCTTTTGTACCCACAGGATGTACCTGCACCTGCACCTACAAACCACTGTTATGAAAAACTTACCTATTCTTGTACATGCAACCCAATGTTATAAAAATCCATCAAAAAAGAAACACAACTTGTCAACCCCACATGGTAGAAAATCAGGCTAGTCAAAGATAATATGTCATTTGATAATTGAAAAACCCACTGTTCTAAAAAATTAGATTTTGACTAGTCTGCACTAAATCAATCATAACTTTTATAAATCAGGACTTAATTAATTCAAACCAATAGAAAATGAAAGATAACTCAAATACCTTTCAAAAAATATAAATTTAGGATCTGTATCATGTCATATGTGCATGTACCAATAAAAACATTAGTCAGATCAAATTCTAACCAGTCTACACTAAAATGATCATACCTTTTGCAAATCAAGACAAAATTAATCGAAACCAATGAAAAATGAAAGATAACTCAAATAGATTTCCAGAAATATAAATTTTGGATCTTTATCATGTCATATGTGCATGTACTAATAAAAACATCAGTTGGATTTCATAAAATCAGGTTCTTACTAGTTTGCACTAAAATAATCATAACTTTTGAAAATTAAAATGAAATTAATCCAAACCAATGGAAAATTAAAGATAACCCAAATTCCTTTCCAGAAATATAAATTTCAGATTTTTATCATGTCATATGTGCATGCACCAATAAAAATCCAATTGGATTTTTAGAAAAATAGATAAAAAATTTATCACAAAATTCATAAAAATTAACCTTGTGGTCGTGGGTTTGAGAAAAATGATAGAAATTTGATAGAATAGAATAGAATGGAAACCCATTTCAGGGCCCCACGGTGGGTGCCAAAAATGTGTGTGTGAAAATTGTACCTAACTGCAGACACAACACTTCATTAAAACATTAGAGGTTAGCAAAATTGAAATCTGCAACTAAATGAAACTAAGCTAACCAGACGATTTACTGCCTTCTAGTAGGTGCAAGTATGGTATGAAATTAATCTAAAAATGCTATGAAGATGAATGCAAAAGTATGCAAAAGCTATGAAAAACTATGAAATGATCTCACAAAATTGCCTGTCACAAAAACTTTGTTCTTCAGTTGTAAGTTTGCCAGAGTAATTGTGCAAATTTGAGAGATAATTTGTGAAGAGCTGAGCCTTGATTTTATAGAAATCCAGGGCTTGAGGATGCATTGAAAAAGTCATAAATCACTCTTCATAAACTCAGGTTGATTTTTGAGTCAACAAGAAATTAGAAACAGAATAACTCACAAAATCATGTAAAAATGACTTTTAACTCAAAATAGAGTTTTAGATCAATTTTCAACTCACAATCACATGTTGAGTTTAAATTTAAAATTGGTTGTTAATTTCCAGTTGCCTGCTTTTCTGATTGTGCATGATTTATTTTGAATTAATTTAAAAATAAAGTGATTTATTCTCAACTTAATTGATTTTAAATTTAAAATAACTGATTTATGCGTTAATCAATTATTTTAATCAAACTTTTATTCAAAACTATATTATTAAATATTGACAACTTGGATTTAATCAATTAAATAAATATTTAATCAATTATTCGTAGGAGATTTGATTTATTGTCAAAATTAAATAATATAATTAGGAATAAATAGAATTAGCTCTAATTAAATAATTAAGTTGAAGAATTAAATTAATTAATTAAATATTCATCATATTCAATTAATCAACTTTAGGATAAGTAATGACATTTATTGCCAAATAATATTCAATTAAAGATAATTATGATAAATTAGGAATATTCAAGGAATAGTCCCTAATGCAGAATTAAGATAAAATCAATTAGGATTTTGATGTGCAGATGTGCCTTAGGTTTGGACTTTGATGTCGATTTCGATCGAATTGTTGATGTAAGAGGTTAATGAACCTATAGCCCATTTTTGGGGTATTACAACAACAAGATGTATTCGCTTCATGCGGATGATCCACCTAATCCTTGTCTGAATATTCAAACCCACACTACTCCTATTCCTAATAATAATCCTTCTTCCTCTAATGCTCTTCTTGATGGTGATTGGGGATCCTTGGATTTTACTCCTACCTTTATTGGAGAGTATAAGGTTAATGATCTTGATTTTATGAAGCAACAAAGAGAATTTGAACAAAGAGTTTTTACTTCTACTTCTAAAGCCCTTCATAATAACTTTGTCACTGCTTCTACCCACTATGAATTTGTCAAACCTACTAATGATGACATAGTGACTACTGAAGTTCCATTGACTCCATCTGATATGGATTCTTGTTATGGTCTTGGTTATCATTTCCTAGTTAAACAAGGATTTAATGGTCAAGGACATGGTAAGCATAAACAGGGAATTCAAATGCCCTTACACACTGGGGGGCATAAGCATTCTTATGGATTGGGATTTAATCATCAACAAAAATTAAATGTTAACAACATCTCAAATAACACTTCAAAACATGATGAGCCTATGAAGGAATTTGACCAAGAAGTTCTTTTGCCTAAACTCATTTGTGCTAAGATGATTACTAGACCTAAACGCAAAAAGAAACGTAGTTCACACTTGAAGTCTCTTCCTTTTTGTTTATATCATAGATTTCATGATCACTCTACTAATGAATGTCAAGCTTTACATTATAAGATTAGGCAGCTCATTGATAGTAATGTTATTTATATATCATGTGGCAATGAGTTGTATTTCAATCCGCTAAATAACATTTATGTTCCTATTATGGAGCTCCACATTATGTAAACAATGTTAGCCTAATCCTTGGGGGCTCGTTGTCCTATATAGTGTTGCTAGTGATATAAAAGTTCCCCTTCCATCCTTGTTCCTATGCTTGGGGGGCAAGGATGCCATCTCTTTCTTTTGTCTTTTTGAGATTCACCTCTTTCCTTGGTTAAGCAGTATTTATCTATTATGTGATATCCAATCATACATGAAAATTTTGGTTTGCATTGAGGATCTTTGTCCTTGATCACAACCTATTTCATTATTTGACATTGGGTTTCCATGGTTGATATATCTCTCACCTTGGAAACTAAATAGTGTGATATCCCTCACAAGGGTAACTTTTTCACTTCTTGCATGATATCTCTTTGCATTCATCCCTTCCATGGCCTCATAGGAGTTGTGACCTTCTTGGCTTGGACTGGGTGTTGTCTATGGATATTGTCTTGATGTTGAAGAAGGCTTTATCCTTGTTCCTTTCTTTCCTTAACATTTCAAAATAGTATGTTTTTTCCATCTTAAGGAGGGGGGCACATATATGGTCTCCCTTGTTTTATATTATGCATTTTTGTTCTAACCTTTTTTTTTGCAGCATGCTAAATCTCAGAAAGTAACACACATAAGTTGCTAAATCTTGAAGGGACACACATTTCCAATTCCAAATATTCTAAATCCTCTGAAGGTAACACACATAAGTTGCTAAATCCTGAAAGGACACACATTTCCAATATGCTAAATCTTCCAAAGATAACCCACATAAGTTGCTAAATCTTGAGGAGACACACATTTCATATTCATAGTGATACAAGAAGGTGGATCTATGGATATTCCAAAAGCCATCAGAAGATGCATTACAATTGCAAGCATAGTTTATGTGTGAACTTGTTGGGCTCTCCCTCTAGGGTGATTCATGGTAAGGTGGGCATCTTACTGGGTGAGGTAATCACTTTTCTCTTTTCTCTCTTTTCGCTTTCATGCTAGTAGGATTGGATCATGAAGCTATGTTATTTAAAGTGTTACTCTTATCTTTCTTATGTAATCATTTATGATTTTATGATAGCTTTCTAAATATGATATTATTATGAGAAATATTTCTTAGCGAGGTTTCTTATGCTAATTGATTTGGGTTGTTTAGTACTAACCCATGTTCTTTTGGTTTTCTCTTTTCTCACCCTCATGCATGTATGTTGAGTTAGAATCCTTAGTTTGGGGGCTTGTGTCCTTATCTAAGTGTTATTTTATCTTGTTTTGAATCGACTTGGATCTCCTCTTTCTTCTCCTTTACCAAGAGTTTGCATCGAGTCCATACTCTTGCTAAATTGGGGGCTTAATGTATCGTATTAAAATGGAAGCACTTCCATGTTAAGAGAATTTATCCCTCTGAGTAAGTGGTTTGGGGTCATGTCGAATGCCTTGAATTGATCTTTTCTTAGATCTAGCTTTGTCCCCATTTTCCACTTCTTTTCTGCACTTGATTCCTTCATTCTAGGTGAAATTAGGGTTAGGATCCCGAGGATTCTCCTTAATTTCCCTCTTCTATGGTTCTATTTTCTAGGTAGGACTTAAAAATAGGTCCTCCTAGCCTTCATCATGTTCATCATAGGATTTTTTGCCTCTCCTTGGCACTCTACCCTATTCTGACATCATTTTTAGGTCTCCGGGCACCCTCGAGACCTCTTGTTTCTCACTTTGACTGAGACCCTAAGATCTATGACCTCAAGGTCAATGAAGACCTTGAGGGGTCAATGAAGACCTTGAGGGTCAAGGAAGATCTTTTCCCTAACCTAGGTCAGGGTCGACCTCATCCTTGATTCTAGGTTCAAGTTTCAAGGTCTCGTGATCTCTGGATGTCGGGTTTGGGAAAGAATTGTTTTCCCGCTTCCGAGTTGGCTGTTTTGGTCTCTGAAATGGTAAAATCTTAAATTATATTTAATTTAGGTCCATTCCTAAAGGGTTGAGGCCTAATTATAATTTAATTTCCCAAGGTGGCCCCTCTAAAGGATTTTTCCCTAGATCACTATAAAAGGAGGCCTTCCTCTCTCATTTTACCTATCTCATTCCTTCATGCATCAAACACTCTCAAGGAGATATTGGTGATCAAGTTTTGGCAATCAAGTTCTCTCTCAAGAAAGATCAAGAAAACATCCATTCTCAAGAAATCATCCATTCAAGCATTCAAGTTCTCCATTGAAGATCAAGGATTCAAGCATTCAAGCCTTTGAAGGGATTTGGATCAAGCACTCAAGATTCATCATTCAAATCTTAGATCTATCCATCATGGTGTTGAGATCTTCCTTCAAGATCCTTTGTTCATCTTCAAGATCCATTCATTCTTCCCTAAAGGTGGATTCCAAGCATACAAACATGGAGGTTTTGATTTACATTTGTTAATGTTATGTCCAAGCTTTCATATCAATATACTTGATTACATTTCAAATACAATTGCATATCTATTGAATATCATAGCTTCATTGTTATATCTACTTCTACTACTTGCTAGCATTCTCTATTTCAATTCCATTATTAAGGTTGATTCCAAATTGAGGTTTGACTAAGGTGAACCCCCCCAAACAAACAAACAAAACCATTTTTCTTGTAGGTATAGGTACGCGATGACAAATTAAATTGCAGATCTAGATACCCTTTTCACTGAACATCTAGGATCTACGAACAAAGTCAAAGTTGACCTTCAAAATATTAATGTAGCCTTTGACCTTTTATTGGGGTCAAAGACTACCTACTATTAGAAAGATAAAAATTTTCTAGGTTTTCTTCATCTCAGTGTTTCTGGTCCAAAACAGGTTGCAGAATTGCCTGAAACTGTACACAAGCACCAGAAAATAGGTATTTTCAAATTAATTTCATGATAAGGTATGCATCTTATTTTATCTAATTTCAAGTATTTCCTTTCAAATTCAAATGTATGTATAAAATATTGGCTTTGGGGTCTCTTTTATGTGCAAACCATTGTTCTAGGATCCCATCCATATATTATCCTTTACACTAATTTTGAAGGATCTTTCTGCAAGGATGTTTTGAAAGATTTTGGTCAAGTTTTGACTTAATTTTGATGTCTCCAATGGAAAAGTATAAAATCAACAAAGAAACTCTAAAATTAATCCCAATAAAGGACAAAGCAACTTTGTGGGATACAAGCAAATGATTTACCATTGAATCTGATAGAGCTTCCAAAAAGAGTGTATGTTTTGACAGATGTTTGCACAGAGTTTGTAACTTCAAAAACATTTCAAATAGAACAACCTAAAGGTGTATTCACCCTAAAATGGTCACCTAGACTTTGGGCCCCCATTCAGTAATTTATCAAATCCTTGAATCAATATTTTCAAAAATCAACATTTTTTAAATATCAATTTCCTTGATCAAATCATATTTTATCATATTCAATCATTTTCCATGGGCTAACCATTTTATCCTAAGTATTTATTTATTTAAAAGGAATTTTCCTCCCTTCTTATTAAATAAAAAGCCCCCACTTTTCCTCTTATCCTAAGTTGCACAAATAAAACATTATTCTTATTTTATAAAAAGAAGAAAAGCACTTTTTATCTCATATGGACACAAAAGTCAACTCTTATTTTCTCATTGGAAGATATTTGTGCACATGGATTGCTCCTCTTTCAAGCTCCACCCTTGATTAAATCTTTTGCCTCTTAATCTCCATGGTCCATTCCTTTTCAATTCCTTTAAAAGGAGAGCTCTTTTCTCATTCTAGGATCCCAACTTTGAATACTAATCTTATGCTGCAGGATTTCTTGGAGACTTTGGTGCTTTGTAGATCTTCATGCATTTAGCTTTCATTCTTGCATCTTAGCTTCATGTTTATACTTTCTAGCTTAGTTTCCTTTATGCCCTAGATTAGCTGACATAGCTTAATTAGCAAGGATTTGTAATACTTTCCTTTCATAGTTTAGCTTGCATCTTCATTCTTAGCATAGTTGCATTGCATTTCCATTGTTGATTCTTGAAGATATTGGCATTCTTGCCCTTGTCTCTTTGAATCTCCCATTGTGTGGTTTAATAGAAAGGTTGCATGCTTCAATAGCTCTAGCTGAGAGCACCATCAACATCCTTGTGACTCCATGCCTAGGGAGCTCTAGGTCACTTTCTCAAGGTTTCCCATTCATGGATTCTCTTGGAAGTAATGACTTAGAGAAGTGCGCTATTTAGTGTGTACATTTTTGGTGCCCACCATGGGGGAAAAACACTCTTGTTTTGTCCTTCTTTTTATGCATTTCCGTCATTTTTTTTTCATCAATATTTGTTTGCTATTTTGGTTCTCTGGTTTTTTTGACTGAATTTTCATGCAACAGTTTTCCAGTGTCGTATGATAGTTTCTTATATATCAGTGTGATAATTTACTAGTTAAAGTATCGCGCACCTTTGTAGACTCTGTCACACTATTTCTTTGTTCTTTGTTGCACGTAGGTATTAGGAACTATCGCACAGGGATAAAGTATCATAGCAGTGTATAATGAAGTATCACACGACTCTTTCTCTGATAAAAATATCGCCCAGGCCTGGCAGTGGGTAATCTTTGACATTTCTTTTCAAGATTTGATCTATTTGATTTAGATTTCTAATTTTTTGTGGTAGAACAAAGTTTGATTTGCAGATTTCATTTGGTTTTGATGTGCTAACCCTTTTAGGGCTAACAAGTTGTGCTTGTAGGTGCTCTCATTGCTTAAATATTTTCTTAAAAGAATGCATGTCAAAGCTCCAAATGCACAAGGGCTACTAATGGTTTTTGTAGGGCTGCCCAAAGCATAAAAACCAATCAAGTGCTTATTTAATTTCTTTCTTTTTGAGTGCGGCATATACTAGTTTTTTCTTTTCATAGGCACTTAATATCTTGTTGAAGGAATCTTTGAGTGGTAGGAGAGTATGCTCTTCACCCTTGTGGTGAAACATAAATCTTGACCCATCTTTGGATTTTGAAAGCAAGAGGGTAATTGAACCTTTTCTTGGTGTGTTTGGGAGAGATTTTTGAGCTAAGAGAATATGCTCTTCACCCTTGAGGTGAAATAGAAATCCTAAAACTCAAAGGTTGATCCACTCTTTATTTATCTTTTAGAATCCTTTAGCGGGCCTTCTCTTGAGCAATCAAGAGGAATGACCCAAGTGGGGACAATATTTTTGCTAGCTATTCAGACCCACTATAAACTCAAGGCTATCAAGGACATAAAACTTTGGTAGACGTAGTACTTGTCTTTTCTTGATGTGAGTACTTGTGGGATTGTGACAATGAGGAAAATGTTGAGCAAGAATGCTTAAGGTACTCTTGTGGCTGTGAGGTCCATTACTTTCTGTAAGGTAAGGAGTCCCTTTGGGGAGCAAGAGAGGTATTACAAATGAAAGCCCTTACTAAGAACCATAGATGGAAGCCACCCTATTTTTCCACTTAGCTTCTTGGTGCAAGGATTGATCCTAGTAGACTAACCCGGATCAACCCAAGATTACTCACCATCTGTGTTCCTTTGGTTGTGTCATTAGCACTTCCATGAAAAAGCCAATATCTATTGTGGGCAACCACTTTGTGTGAGGCAATGGAGCATCAAGTGTGGGCCAAGTTGTTAAGTATTGAGCCATTATCTTTTTAGGCTAGTAAGTGCTTGAAGTGTTCTCATTGTGATCTACCTGTGTAAATGTTCTCAAATATCAAACATCACGATAGCATTCATAGGATTTTATTTCTTTGATATCACAATTGCTTGTCTTGGCAAGGTTTCTTTTTCCCTTGTGCAAGTGTTTTATGACATGTTTGATCACCTACTATTTGTAAAATTGTCTAATTACTGCTAGTACTGTGCTTGAAATTGAAAAATCGAACCTTCAAACTAAAATTTTTAGCACTCACTGGTCAAGAGTCATACGATCCTAAAAATTTATCACACACTGTTCTGAGATTTATCATGCGATAGTTCATTACTGCAAAACTATCGCAGTATTTTCCTAGAAATTATCACATAGGCTACCTAGAAATTGTCACACTACTTCCTGTGAAATATCGCCTGGTCAGAAACTATCATACTGTTTTCCTGGATACTGTCGCACAGAGTCTTTTTGTTGTCTGTTTGGTTTATGCAATTTTCAGTCTTTCCTTAGTCGACAAGATTTTAGTAGGTGACTTACTCTGCTGCTAGAAACCTATTTGTACCTTGGGTTCCTATGTTTAGACCCCTTGAATTAGTGTTCTTTGATTTTATGAAGTAGTCTTGCTTGGCATTGATAAGTTAGGAATTATCCTTGTTGAAAAAGCACACCTTTAGACTCTTTGGTAACACACTTGGAGAGTTTCAGTACTCTTTTGTCCAATTCACTTCCATAAAAATTCAATTTCAATTTCAAATATATTTGGTTAAATCCATCCTCCTGGTCCATATGTGTTAGGATACTCATCCTTTTATTATACACCTCTATGGAAGTGTTGGTTTACACCTTTTGTAGCTTTCTATCTTACGATCTCTTCTTGGACAATTGAACACTTTTACTATCCTAGTTTGGTATTGACATTTCGTAAGGTCATCTTATCACCAAGGGTCTTTTTCTTTCATTTTGGTTAGACAAGGTACCAAGTTAGTCAAGGAAAATGACCTCAAGTTGTCTTTGATCAGTTACACTTAGTCCAAACTCATCAAAAGTGAAAGGGAAAGGAACCCATCTTTGATCAATCACCTACGAGTGAGTCTGAAGCTTGGTTTGACCCAAAGAGAAATCCTAGTGAGTTGAGTACCTCTTTAGCACCTTCTCAATTAGATATGGAAATGAGCTACACCATGATGAGAAAGGAGAGAGAAGTGATGGATCAAAATCTTGATGACATTTTCCAAAGACATAGGGATAACATGTTATTTGGTGATGACAATCAACCAGAATCACCCCCTATTAACTCAAGATATTTAGATTCCCATCAAAGAGCTGAAAGACATTATGGGTGAGCTCACCAAGATGTACGATCACAACTTGAAGACCAAAAAAACCAATCTCGTGATGCTCATGTAAATGCAACATACTAATGACTTGTTCAAACATTCAAGACCCAACTCTCCACTCAAAACAACCTCAAGATATGCAAATGAAAGACTTAAAAGGATTGAGCATGAAAAGAAGGCCTTTTTGGATGAACAAGCCACTAAAGAAGAAAGGTTTAGACAACTAGAGGTGGAATAACAAGCCTTGTTAGAGTTGAAAAGAAAATCATTTCAAGAGGAACAAGATAGGCTTTTAGCCCAACAACTCAACAACCAATTCAACAATAGAGGTACCAATAGTGGAAACAACTCTCCACCATCTACTCCCTCAAGAACTCCAAGAAGTAGAAGGCAGTCAAGGACCCCTTCAAGATCTCCTAGTCCTAGAGGAAGGAGGATTTCACAACATAGGAGACACAAACACCTCCTAGGAACTTGAGACAACCCTCCCAATGAGCTCATCATGGCTCTCAACATGGAGGAAGTAGTGCAAGTTTTGATGATCAAGATTTTATGAGGTTGCAACAAGAACCCCTATTCCAACAATATGTGGAGAAGTATCTTGATCAAAACAAGGATAGGTTCCTAGAGAGCTTGATTAACAAGGATGCTAGGGTCCCTTACAACTTTGATGTGGGTAGAAGAATCAAGAAACAAGGACCCTCTCAAGAAGAGGAAATTAAGAAACTCAAGCGTATGATGGAAAAGGTGTTGGCACCTAAAATTTCCTTTTCACTTGATGCTATTTGTCCCAATCCTTTTAACAGAAGTGTGAGTATGACAGATTTTCCTAGAAAATTTGAAATCCCCCAATATGACAAGTATGACAACAATGGTGACCCACATGATCATGTGCATCAGTTTTACATCATGAGTTTTGAGTTTCACCAAGATGACTCCTATCTTATGAGATTATTTCCAAGAAGTCTCAAGGGCCAAGCCATGGAGTGGTTTACCAACATAACCCCTCCTGTCAAAACTTTCAAGGAACTTGTCCACAGATTTGTTCAACATTTTGCATACAACTTGTCAAGATCAGTCACTATGTTAGACTTGTGTAATTTGAAGCAAAACCAAGGGGAATACTTTATTACCTTCTTACAAAGGTGGAGATGATTGTGCTCTCACTATTCTAGGACTATCCCTGAGCATGAAAGGATTGATATCATTATTAGCAATTTAGTGCCTAAAATGTGGTATGAGGTTCAGAAGATGGTCTTTGATTCCTTCGACACTATGGTCAAAACCGCATGTTAAATTGAGGATGTCTTTAAAGAGCAAGGCATTTTGACCAAACATAGCAATAACAACAATGGTCAGAATACTAACAATGCTAATAAGGACAAAGGAAAACACTTTCATTGGAACAAGAATAAGCAAGTAGTCAATGACGGAGTTGTGGACTCTTCCCAACCCAAGGATCAAGGAGTCCTCCATTTGTCTAGTGTATTCCAAGCTATGAAGCTCAACACATCTTCCAACCAACAAGAGCATAAACCAAAGTATCAAGAAAAGCCTAAGAAGGAGAGGCGACAATTTTCTAAATTGGGTGCCTCCTATGAGGATGTTTTCAAGATGCTTATTGCCAATAACCTTGCACAACTACAAGATCCAACAAATTTCCGCATACCTAATAGTAAGCCACATTGGTGGAATGAAAAAGCTTTTTGCAAATTCCCCAATGGCATTGGACATGACACTGAACACTGCTGGAAACTTAAACACCTTATTCAAGATCTCATTGAAAGTGGAAAAATTTAGATTGATGGATTAAATACCAATGCAGACCATAAGGCATTCAAGGAGCCTTTGCCCAAATATGAAAAGGGGGAAACCTCTAAACCCAAGAATGGAAAGGCTGAAATCAACTATACCTACACAGGTGTAGAAAATGTGATCAATATGCTTGAGGTTGTCGAGGAAAGTGTCAACATGATGAGAGACAAAGATCCTTATGGTTATGATGTGGGCTCTCCTCCTATATTTTATGAAGAACCTGTGGTGGTGCTTAGGGGTCCTTACTCTCAAAGGTCATCCCAAGCTCTTAACACTATCACGAGAAGCCAAAGTCAAGGTCCTATGGTTATTAGAGGTCCTAGTTCTAACTAGTCCAACAAACCCAATCAAGTGACATCTAAGAATGTCACCACCAAATCAGAAGTCAACCCTAAAATGAGCTATACTCTTGTTGACCAGTTACAAAGAATGCCAGCTCAAATCTCAATCTTTGAACTCTTGGAATTGTCTCCAAGACATAAGCATATCCTTGAGGATGCTTTGCATACAGCCAATGTTCCTAACAACATAGACGTTGACCAATTCCATAACATGGTTAACCACCTTGCTAGCCCTCATTACCTAACATTCTCAGAAGAAGATGACAAGCTTTGAGCCATCCGCATAATCTTTCCCTTCATATCAAAGTCATGATCTAAAAGACCCATGTCAGGCGTGTGTTGATTGATGGGGGTGCTAGGCTCAACATTTGTTCTTTGAGTCTATTGAAAATATTGGGTTATTCTGAGAAAGTTATTGATACCCAAAATAAAATTACCATTAAAGCCTATGATGAGGTAGAGAGAAGATCCAAGGGCTTGGCCATCCTTCCTATCAGGATTGGCCATGTTGAAAAGTACATTTTGTTCCAAATTGTTGATGTTGGTCCTCTAGCATATAATATCCTACTTGGTAGACCATGGTTCCATGACATGCAAGTATTGCCATCCACCTACCACCAATGTGTTAAGTTCCCCTATAATGGAGTAGAAGTCTGTATACTTGGGGATAGCACATTATCTGTAAATGCAATTTCAACAGGAACTCATGTTCCTCTCAACAAGGAAGCAGAGGATTTTGATGCAACTCTAGCACACTGCAAGGATAAGTTCAAGTCCATAGACCTTGGTATGGGGGGATATCAAATTGAATCCTTTAAAAAACTACCAGTCTCACTGAGGTCCTATGGAAAACCTTCACAAGAGATGCATCCTTCATCTTCAGCCATGACTCTATTTGGTACATTTGTAGAATCCTCGATGCCTATCCAGTATGAAAAAGAAGAGGTGGCTGTCAAGGACTAGATTTATAGAGAAGACAACTACATACATAATGAGAACTTCTCTCCCTCTCCTAAGGCCTATGGAAGAGGGTACACTCTTGTCAAAAGTATGGGCTATCCAAGTCATGGTCCTCTCAGTCACAGATTAGATGCTAGAGATGAACCACTCAATCATGCTCTTTTTGGATGCAGGTCTAAAAAAATGGTTGGCCTAGGTTTTGAAATTTATAACAAGAAAAATGCTCCTATCCTTGCTATGATGGATAGTGATGATGAATCAAAATACATACCCAATTTTCAAAATCAACAAGATAGGTGTGAAGATTTGGTACCTTCCATAAATCTTCTTTGGGGAGATTCAGATACTCCAGTTGCCAATCCAATGGTTTCAAACCTAGAACAAGAAGAATCCACTGTTGAAGATCATGTTGAGGATCCTATTCAAGAACATCCACACACAAATAGAATTCAAGAAGGTGTTACCCTTGGTGACATAAAAGCCTCTACCTCAAGGCATCAAAAATATGCTTGGTGTAAACATCCCAACTGGGATTCAGATATAGACTCACATGAGTATGAATGGGAATCTCTCTCTGATTGTTCCACAGTTGATATGGACATTGATGTTGTCCATACATATGGTTCCCAACCTGAGGTAGCTAACAAGTCTAGTGTAGGATTAGTGGATTCAAATTTGTGAGTCCCTTTAGTGGACGATGCTTCATTTGGTAGGATAAATCCTGATTTGAGTACCTTAGAGGGATACTTGATGGAACCTAACTTTGCAATCACTAGAGATGATACCATTTTCATACACAACATTGAACCCATCATTGACCTACCCCTTTCCAATCCTCCCTTAATTGATTGGTCTCAGCGCTATCAAAAACCTCAGCTCCTCAATTTTCAAAATGACTATGAGATAGCATGTTACCTAAATGCCCTTGAACCTATAGTCTCTTCCACCAGAGAACCAACTACAAGCATGACAGGACTAGATATCAAGTACCTTTGTCACAAAATGAAAAGAAAAGAAAAAAAGAATAAGAGTTTTGATGGCGAAAACCACTATGTGGTGGTGTTAGAACCTAAAAAAGTAAAAATAAAGGACGTATCTAATGGTGAAAACCTCTCTAAGGCACCTAAGGATGAGGTACTTGATCATCTCCCAAGCTACTTTCAAGACAGGTCTTTAGTACTTGTTGAGCCTACACAGCTAGTTAATTTGGGTACACAAGAGGCTCCACAAATAGTGCATTTAGCTCAGTCTCTATCAACATAGGAAAAAGAAGCATATACCAAGTTCCTACAGACCAAGAAGATTAATTTTTCTTGGACTTACTCAGACATGCCAAGGTTGGACACTAATCTCATTATTCCATAGCTCTAGGTATCAAACCAGTAAAACAAAAGTTGAGGAAAATGCATCCTCACATAGCTCTTCTTGTCAAAGCTGAACTAGAAAAACTCCTCAGTGTAGGATTTATAAGAGCCATTGATTATGCTGAATGGATATCCAATATTGTACCAGTTTCAAAACATGACAAGTCCATTCATGTCTGGACATATTTTAGAGATCTTAATAAAGCATGCCCAAAGGATGATTTTCTACTTCCAAACATAGACATGATAGTGGACATGACCGCGGGTTATGAGATCTATTCATTGATGGATAGTTTTTCTGGGTATAATCAAATCAAAATAGCTCCTGAAGACTAGGAAAATACTGCATTCACTTGTGCATGGGGAACCTATTACTGGAACATCATGCCATTTGGATTAAAGAATACAGGAGCTACTTACCAAAGAGCTATGACAACTATCTTCCATAACATGATGCATAAGAATATGGAAGATTATGTGGATGACACCTTGGAAAAATCTAAAAAAAGGGATACACACTTGGGCGATTTGGAAGTCATTCTAGATCATATAGAATAGTTTCAATTAAGATTAAATCTCAAAAAGTGTGCATTTGGAGTCACCTCTAGAAAACTCTTAGGATTTATCATTTCAGCCAAAGGAATAGAGGTGGACCCAGAGAAAGTTCAAGAAATCTTGGATATGCCACCTTCCAAAAACATTAGCCAAATGAGGAGTCTTCAAGGACGCCTTCAATCTATAAGGAGGTTCATTTCACAACTAGTAGATAGAGCTCAACCCTTTAATAAGACTTTACACAAAGGGGTTAAATGTGTCTGGAATGAAGATTGTCAGCAAAGCATGGACCAAATCAAGCAATACTTAGCCAATCCTCCAATCTTGATGCCTCCTATCCTAGGAAAACCACTCATATTGTATGTGTCAGCAACATAATCTTCCTTGGGGGCCTTATTGGCTCAAATTGATGATATTGAAAAAGAAAGAGCTATATATTAAATCAATCATACTCTTGTGTCATATGAGGTCAATTACACTAGTATTGAAAAATCTTGCCTTGCAGTGGTGTTTGCTTCCCAAAAGTTGTGACATTACATGCTTGCACATACAATACACCTCATTGCAAAGATTGATCCTCTCAAATATTTTCTTGGTAAGGCTGCTATCACAGGTAGACTTGCTAAGTGGATGATGATCTTATCAAAACTTGACATAGAGTATGTTGAGTGTAAGGCTATAAAAGGACAAGCCATTACAGACCAATTGGCTGATTTTCCAATTTGAGATAAAGTGCCCATTCAAGTTGAATTTCTAGATGAGCACATAATGTACATGACTGCAAGAACATGGAAGATGTCCTTTGATGGCTCTTTCATGCAAAATGGTTCATGTCCTGGAGTGTTATTTGTTTCTCCTCATGGGTACATAATTCCTAAGTCCTACAAACTATTGTTCCCATGTACAAATAACATTGCTGAGTATGAGGCCTTGAAAAATGGATTAAAAATGGCAATAGAGTGGAGAATCACAAAGCTGCATATTTATGGGGATTCACAATTAATAGTCAACCAAGTTAATGAAGAATACCAAACAAAAAATGAAAAACTGGTATCCTACAAGAAAATGGTTAATTCATTGAGATGATACTTCACCTTTGTTACATTTCAACAAATCTCTAGATTTGAATTCTTGGTGGAAGAGCTACACTACCCTATCTATGACTCCCAAGAAAGCCAAGTTATTTGTACCCTTGTTGGCCATGAGTCATCTCGCTATGGTGCCATTTACTCATACCTCCATGATGGCATTATCCCTAAAAACTTCAATTGCTCTGAATGAAGAAACCTCACCCAAAATGCCTCTCACCACACCCTTATCTCTGGTGATCTGTATAGGAGGGGTTTAGATGGGACACTTCTTAGGTGCTTGGAAAAGGATGAGTCCAACCAAGTGTTAGCTGACATTCACAATGGCATTTGTGGAGGACATTCCAATGGTCTTTCCATGGCTTGAAGGTTGCTTAGGGTAGGGTAATATTGGCCTACCATGCAAATAGATGCAGTAGCTTTTGCTAAATCATGTGAAAAGTGTTAGAAACATGGTAACCTAATACATGCTCTAGGTAGGGAGCTTATTCCTTCTATTTCTCATTGGCCATTTCAGCACTGGGCCTTTTACCTTGTTGGGAAGATTCATCCCAAATCATTAGGTGGACACAAATTCATCATCACTACTATTGATTACTTTACCAAATGGGTAGAAGCTGTCCCACTTTCTGTTGCCTCAGGCAAGATAGTTTCTTTGTTTATTTTGAACCATATCATCTGTCGGTATGGAGTGCCTTCTGAAATAATCACTAACAATGGAGGTTAGTTTAAAAACAAGGACCTTAAACATCTCTACAAGAAGTTCAAGATAAAACAAAATTGGTCCTCCATTTACTTCCCGCAAGGAAATGGACAAGTAGAGGCTTCGAATAAGCCCATTCTCAAAATTCTCCATAGAACAGTTCACAAGAATGGTAGAGATTGGCATCTACAAATAAATCTAGCTTTGTGGGCCTATAGAATGAGTATTTATACTCCAATAGGGGCTACTCATTTTTCCCTCACTTATGGTGTTGAAGCAGTGTTACCTTTAGAGGTGTAGATTCCTCGACTTAGAGTTTCCCTTAAAGGTCTAGTGACAAATGAAGACTACCACACCATGAGGCTCCAAGAACTAGAACTTCTAGATGAAAATCATAAAGCATCATTTGATCACATGAGAGTCTACCAAAAGCACATGTCCAAAGCATTCAACAAGAAGGTTTTCCCTAGAGAATTTCAAGTGGGGGATCTTGTCCTACGAGAAAACCCTAAGAGCCAACAACATAGAGAGAAAAAGGGAAAATTTGAACTTAATTGGCTTGGACCATACATTATTATTGCTTCTTTTGGGACATGTGTTTATTTACTATCTGATCCAAAGGGAGAACAACTCCCTAATCCTATCAATGTTTTGCACCTAAAGAAGTTCTATACATGATGCCTATTTTGTCTGGGGGCATCCTTTGTATATGCTTATTGATCCTAAAAAAATTCCAAAAAAATTCATATATGATGCTAAAAAAATCCTAAAAAGCATATAAAGTCTTGAAAAAATTCAAAAAAATATATAGAAAAAGTGCCTTGGTGAAAACCTGGAAACAAGCGCCTTGGTAGCAAAAATACAATTTTTTTTTAAAAAAATAAAAAAATCTCCAAGTGGTGAAAACCTGGAAACAGGCGCTACTTGAGGCCTTTGCACCCTTGTTTCTTAGCATGCATCCTTGACACTTAGCCTTTCTCCATCTTGCCTTGACCTTGTTGCCTTGGCTTGGAATTGGTCTTTGTCTTTGTCTGGGGGGCATAACTGTATTAGCTTTGGTCTCTAGGATGCATTGGTCTTTAGGACATCATGCAAAAGGTGTTTTTCAACACCACCCCAAACTATGTTTTTCAACACTACCCTAGCATCAAGTGTTTCTCAACACTTATCAGGTACCTTACCCACAATCCAACATGATCTGATATTTTCTCACTAGTAGATGTGATACTCAAAGTTTGACTCTATGACCTACACACACGCACTTAAACACTCGACTTGCTGAGACTTGGTTGACTTTATTTCTTTGTGTGCTATCTATGATGATTTCTTTGATGAGTATTCTCTCCCTAATAGTTTTCGATGATGCTGAGCTAGAAGAATGGGGGCATGAGGACATGTTTAATACTTTTTTTGCTTGTGGGTATATTTTGTTGGTCCTAACTATCATTAGCATTTATGCTTGTTCCACTTGACATTAGGGTCTACAAGGTATTATCCTTGACTATTTTTGCAAGTGCATACTTATAGCCATCTTGACTTTCCTTGTGTCTCGATGTGAGTATAATCTTGCCATATTAAACTTAGGGAATCTCACTGCACTAGTCATCTTGACCTATATGTCTTTGATGCCTAGGTGGGATTCCCACATATCTATGTGATATAGATCATATTCAGATTCACATAGTCATACTAGTGTGCATTGTATGATCTTGTGACACTAGCAATAATGCTCGATGATGAATATTAGAGTCTAAAATATTTGTGACCTTGCAAGTAAACCAATTTTCATAGTAGCTTGCATTCTTAGGTTCATGTTAGTTTAGTTTTGCATCTTGCATATGGAGAGAGCTCTCCTTTCATCTTTCATGGACTTGTCAGTCAACTGCACTCACTTTTCCTTTTCTCGATCATGTCTTTCATTCCTTGTCTTTCACATCATGTCCTTTTCTTGTCATCACAAGGGGTTAATCTTATCATCATATCTATAGCCTAAAGAGATCATTTTCAAAAACATGAGTCTATGTCATAAACATGAGAACTAAACATACATCTATGAGAGAGATTATACATGAGCATATATATCATACATTTTGAGCAATATCACAAGACAATATAAAATTGCAGCATCCATCACAAGTTAGACAAGTACACAAGATATATCACAAATCCAGTAAATATCATATATATAAATGTCATGATACAAATACAATGTGGGATCCAAAATATGGATATTGTCCCAAGGTATGTCTCTGTACATCTATCATCCTAAACCTAGTTCTGACTCTCCCCATCATGAGGTGGTGGTGGTGGTGGTGGTGGTGGTGGAGGTGGTGCTGCCACCCTGTTGTAATACCCCAAAAATGGGCTATAAGTTCATTAACCTCCTACATCGACAAATCAAACAAAATCGACATCAAAGTCCTAACCTAAGGCACATCTAACATCATCGAATCATAATTGATTATCTTAAATTCTGCATCGGGGAATATTCCTAGTAATATTCCTAATCATCTTAATTATCTTTAATTTAATGATTATTTGGCAATAAATCACATTTATCCTAAGTTTGATTAATTGAATATTTTCATATTTAATTAATTAGATTTAATATTTGCCACTTAATTGTTTAATTAAATTTAATTCTATCTATTATTAATTGTATTATTTAATTTTGACAATAAATCAAAATTCCTATCTTTAATTGATTAAATTCTTATTTAATTAATTAAAGCATGTTGTCATTATTTAATAATATAATTTTTAATAAAAGTTTGGTAAAATAGTTAATTAACCCATAAATTAATTATTTACTTTCAAAAATCAGTTGAGTTCAGGATAAATCACTTTATTATTAAATTAATTCATAAATAAAACATGCACAATCATAAAAGCAGACAACTATCAATTATCAATTAAAGCTAAACTCTAATTTGAGTTAAAAAGCTATTTTTGCATGTTTTTGCATGATTTTGAGAATTAACTATCTTTCATGATCAGATAACTCAAACATCAAGATGAGTTAATTTGAGTGATTTATGGATTTTATCCATGCACCTCCCAAGCCCTGGATTTCTATAAATTAAAGGCTTCAGCTCTTCACAAATCATCTCATATTTTGCACAATCACGCTAGAGAATTGGAATTGAAGAATCAAAGCTCTTGCGAATCGACATCTTTGTGAGATCAATCTTATTTTTGCATTCATATTTCATATCATTGTTAGATTAGCATAGCATATCAGTTTTCATATAGATTAATTTCATATCAATTTTTCATTCATTCTTATTGCATAGAAAAATAAAAAAAAATAGCTCAATTGCATTTATTTCATATCCATCTTTTGCATTCAAATCCTTCATTTAGGTGTCGTCTAGGTCACTAATCTCGATAATAATCTGAGAACATTAATCTCGCACCTATTAGAAGGCAGTAAATCGCTTGGTTAGATAGCTTTCAATTTTGCACAATTTTGATTATCACTAACCTCTAATGTTTTACTGAGTGTTGTGTCTACAGATCAGGTACAATTTTCACACACACATTTTTGGCACCCACCGTGGTACGAAGATGATGGTCTCGGTACCTTTCGATTGAAAACTGGTTACATACCTCCTCTATCAACTCATAGAGGTAATCAACAAACTCCTCCTCAATCTATTCCAGGGAGCCCAAAAACTCCTACCATGTCTCAAGCAGGGACAAACCATGGTTCTCTAGGAGGAGGATCCTAGGGACACCATTCTCAACATAATGCCGACCAAGACCCTACACCCTCTAAAATCCATCGGTGTCAGAATGACGATGAATTCAAAAGAATGATGAGGCATTTCTTGAAAATGGATAGAGAGGCATACTTTTGGCAATTAGCCCAAGAAGGAGCTAAACTTCCTCCTCACTTCAATGTCAAAGATATCATCACGCATGAGGAAGAAACTCCGATGATGGCCATAATGAACCAGCTGCACGCTATGCAGGTCAAAATGAATAAAATTGAGAAAGAGAAGGAACCCAAGGAATTCTCCATGGAGGCCCTTTGTCCTTTCCCTTTTGACAAAGACTTGTATATGCCTCCATTCCCAAAAAGAGTGGAGATACCAAAGTATGACAAATACTACGGACACTCTGAGCCTCAAGATCATGTCAGAGAGTTCTGTACGCAATCCATGGAATTCATGCATGAACTGACTTATCTAATGCATCTTTTTCCTAGATCCTTGGGAGGAGCATCCATTCAGTGGTTTTCAAGATTACCTTCTACGATCAAAACTTTTGAAGAATTGATTAAATTGTTTTATCAACAATATTCCTACAATATTCAACATCTGATTACCATGATCGATATCTGTAACCTCAAGCAATATCCAGGGGAATCATTCCTAACTTTCCTCAAGAGGTGGCAAAAGAAGTTTTCCCTATATGCTAGACCAATTCCCGAAATGGAGAAACTTGAAATCTTTATCAATAACCTTGTTCCAGAGCTCAACTATCCAATACAAATGCAAGATCATGTATCTTTTGATAAAATGGTGGATAATGCAATCAAGATTGAGAAAGTACTTGTCAAGAAAGGAGAAATCACACTTCAAAAGGACAAGTCTAAATCTGGATCTAGCTCAAAAGATAAAAACAAGAGCTGGAATAGAAACAAAGGTATCCTCTCTGACGGTGTTGTTGACACTATCCACACCCCATCAAAGGCACTAGCCTACAATCTCACCCTTGCCACCAAAGCCATTGAAGCTTCAGAGCAAAAATCTGCCGAACCATCTCCAAAGAAGCCATTCAAACGATGGGATAATAAATGAAAGTTTACTCCCCTGGGAGAATCTTTGGAATCTACCCTGAGAACCCTGATAGCTGATAACATGATCTCTTTACCACCAATCCGAAAACCTGATCCGGATCTAAAACCATATTGGTGGAAAGATAATGAATTCTGTGCTTTCCATCAGACTAAAGGCCACAGAACTAATGGATGCTTCCACTTGAAGCATACCATTCAAGACTTGATAGATCAAGGGGACATCACAATCGATAATCCTACCAGCAATAATGATCACATAGCATTTATAGAACCTTTTCCACAACATGGCAAGGGAGTTTCCACTTCTCAGCCTAACATGGGGGCAAAAGTCAACTATGCCTACCCTGGAAATGATGTTGTCATCAATATGGTGGAACCATGCCTCTCTGAGAGCTGTAATGTCATCATGATTGTATGAAGAGATAGAAATCATTCCTCAGCTAATGCAGTTACCAGATCACAAGCTCAGACACATCTGAAAGGAAAAACACCAAATTCATCTGATGTCCCTAAGATACCTTTCAATCTCACATCTGCTTCTAAACAGAAGGTTGCCTCGAAATCTTCCAATCCAAAGGATACCAGACCTATATCTTACAGCATCGTACAACAACTCTAGCATACCAATGCCAAAATCTCTATGTTTGAGTTACTTCAAATATCTCCAGCTCACAGAGATATCCTAGACAAAGCTTTGCTCGGCTCTAATGTTCCTGATGATCTAGATCTAGACAGGTTCCAGACTATGGTTGGTCATCTAACATCTCCACAATATATCTCCTTTTCAGAAGAGGATGACAACTCCCTAAGTCACCCACATAATCAGCCCTTGCACATAGAAGTCTTGATCCAGAACCGTCGAGTCAAACGTGTGTTGATAGATGGGGGCGCAGGCCTCAACATTTGTTCTTAAAACTTAATCACACAGTTTGGATTCTCAGAGGTGGCTATTGATCCTCAAAAGAAGATCACTATAAAGGCCTATGATGAACAGGAAAGATCTTCTAAGGGCACCATTGTCTTACCCATCCGAGTGGGTCCAGTCATCAAAGATACCACATGTCAGGTGCTTGATCTACCATTGGCTTATAATATCCTTCTAGGGAGACCCTGGATCCATGAAATGCAAGCCATTCCTTCTATGTATCATCAATGCTTGAAATTTCCCTATGAAGGAGTGGAAGTTACTATCCCAGCAGATCTAAATACAACTTGCAATACATTGAAGGAAAGTGCCGATAAGCTTGTTCCCAACAACAGAGAATCTTTCATCAAGCAACAAAATGTCGCTTCCACATCTAATATGGATGACATTGCTAAAGATATCAATATCAAAGAAAATGGGATTGGAGAATACACTATAGAGCCAGTCTTGTCTCTGACATCTCTCCCAATCTCACCTAAGTCGTATGGCCAATCCTTGAAGCAGTCTAAATCAGAACCTAAGGAACCTATGGAAGCATACAAAAGACATTTTATGGTGGAGCAAGTATCCAAATAAGAATTTGAAGAGGATGAAGCTGTGATGGCATGGCTATATAAAGAGGATTCTGAATCTAAAATTGTTCAACCTAGTGAATCTATAGCACCTACAGTCCCTTCTAATTCATATGGTCCAGGAAACAAATTGATAGCCAAGATGGGATATTCTGGTCAAGGACCTCTAGGAATTAGGAGAAAGGGTCTTGTGACCCCCATTTCACATATTGGTCGAGCCAAAAAAGATACTGGTGGCATAGGGTTTAATAAGAAACCCTATCATCTCAAAGGTGGTTGTTCTCATGTCATAGAACAAATTGCACCAGGAGAACCCCTTCTTAAGAAAGAAGAAACAGAACCCTCGGATGATGATTCAGATAGCTCTGAGCTTATCCCCTATGAAAAATTGCCTAAAGAGATCAAAGATCTTCTTGATGATACAGATGATCCTATCAGAAGAATTAATGTAGTAGAAACACAAGAACCTACTGTAGCGCAAGAGATGGTTGTACCACAAGAACCAGCCAATCTCGAAGGCAATCAAACTGATCAAGTAGCAGGGGGTAGTTATTCTGACACTGATTCCCATGAATATGAATTCAAGTCAGAGACTGAGGGTAATCCTTCTTGGGGTATTCATCCTGATTTCACGCACTTTCTAAGATTTCCTAGAGATTCTGAATCAGAAGATGAGTCAAATGATTATGAATGGGGTGCCATTTCAGAAGAAGATGAGCTTATAACAGAGAAATCTATTGATGTTATTCACCAATATGTCTCTCAACCCAACGTAAGTCTAGAGCGAAACAATGAACTTAACGTGTCTGATCCACCTATGGCTGAAGAGGACTCCCATGATGACGTTGAGCCTATTCACGAATTGAACATTTTGAGTTGTAATATCACCTTTGAACTTGAGCATCAGGTTAGGACCAATGATGACATATCCACATCCGTGAACACCATATCCAAAGCCTTTCCCGCTTTGACTATCCAACGCCATGATCTTATCGACCAAACTTCCACAAACCCAAACCATGGTATGTATACCTTCCCAAATGACTATGCCCTTCCCTGCTACCTCAATGCAGTTGAGCCTATGAGTACTTCCATCAGTGAACCGAGCATCAGCATGACCGAGTCAGACATCAAATATCTTAGTCAGAAAAACAAGAGTAAAAAGAAAAAGAAAAAGAGTTCTGAGGGTGAAAACCACTTTGTGGCAGTCTCAAAACTAACAAAAGTAAAAAGAAAAGATGTATCTGAAGGTGAAAACCTCTCTGAGGCACCTAAGGATGAGATATTTGATGTCCTTCCGAGTCATTTATAGGATAGATCTCCAGTTCTGATTGAGCCAACTCAATCCATCAATTTGGGTACAACAGAGGAACCACAATTGGTACATGTAGCACAATCTCTATCAGACGAAGAGAAACAAAACTTCACTACCTTCTTATCAGAAAAAAAGATCAACTTTGCATGGAAATTTTCAGATATGCCCGGATTGGATCCCAATCTCATTATGCACCATCTATCCATTGCTCCTGGAGTAAAACCAATCAAACAAAAATTGAGAAAGATGCATCCTCATGTTGCACTCTTAGTCAAAGCAGAACTAGAAAAACTCCTAAACGCTGGATTCATCTGTGTCATAGACTATGCTGAGTGGATTTCCAACATTGTACCTATTTCAAAACCAGATGGTTCAATCAGAGTGTGCACAGACTTTAGAGATGTGAACAGAGCATGCCCTAAGGATGACTTTCCACTACCTAACATTGATATGATAGTGGACATGACTGCGGGCTATGAAATGTATTCCTTAATGGATGGCTTTTCTGGATACAACCAAATCAAAATTGCTCCAGAAGATCAAGAGAAAATAGCTTTCACATGTGCGTGGGGAACTTTCTATTGGAATGTTATGCCATTCGGACTCAAAACTGCTGGAGCTACATATCAAAGAGCAATGACATCTATTTTTCATGATATGATGCATAGAACAATGGAGGATTATGTAGATGATACCTTGGCAAAATCCATGATTAGAACTGAACATCTAACAGACTTGAGCATGATCCTCGACAGAATGGAAAAATTTAGTCTTCGACTAAATCCTAAAAAGTGTGCTTTTGGAGTCACTTCTGGAAAGCTCCTAGGATACATCGTCTCCAAGAAAGGCATTGAAGTTGATCCAGCTAAGGTCAAGGCTATAATAGAGATGCAACCTCCCACAAATATCAGTCAAATGAGGACGTTGCAAGGTAGAGTTCAATCTATAAGAAGATTCATATCATAGCTAGCAGACATCTCACAGCCTTTTACAAAAACATTACATAAAGGTGTGACCTTTGCATGGAATGAAGAATGCGAGAACAACTTTAAACATATCAAGAAGTATCTATCAAATCCACCTATATTGATGCCTCCTATTCATGGGAAGCCATTAATATTATATGTCTCCGCAACAGATACATCACTGGGGGCATTGCTAGCACAGCATGATGAGAACAAGAAAGAAAGAGCCATCTACTATATCAGCCAAACTTTAGTGGCCTATGAGAAGAACTACTCAATGATAGAGAAGGCATGTCTCACTATGATCTTTGCATCAGAAAAATTGAGACACTACATGTTAGCTCATACCACTCATTTGGTAGCTAAAATTGATCCACTGAAATATCTCCTAAGCAAAGCTGCCCTCACAGGTAGACTAGCTAAATGGGTCATGCTCTTGAGTGAATTTGACATTGAATATGTTGAAAGAAAATCTATCAAAGGACAGGTCATCGCTGATCAATTAGCTGAAGCACCACTGTTTGATGATACACCCATACAAATGGAATTTCCCGATTCCTCTATCATGCACCTCTCTTCTAGAGCATGGCGGTTATTCTTTGATGGCTCCTACACACAGAATGGATCGGGAGCAGGCATATTATTCATCACTCCTCAAGGATACTCGATACCCAAAGCATTCAGATTAAAGTTTCCTTGAACAAACAATATTGCTGAATATGAGGCACTTCTCAATGGTATGAAAATGGCAATACAGTGGAGAGTTACAGAGATGCACATTCATGGAGACTCACAACTGGTCATCCACCAGGTCAATGATGTGTACCAAACCAAAGATGAAAAGCTCATTCCTTACAAGAGAATGGTCGATGATTTAAAGAAATACTTCATCTCTATCACATTTGAGCAAATACCCAGAACGGAGAATAAGGCTGCTGATGCAATGGCAACATTATCTACTCTTTTACAATAGCCGGAACATGAACTACGCTATGAGTTCCTGGTGGAAGCCCTATCCTATCCTGCATATGACTCCCCTGAAACCCGCATGATCTGCACTGTTGTAGGTTATGACTCATCTCGCTAAAAAAATTTGTTCTCCTATCTCCATGACCAAATCATCCCTGACTCCTTTAACCATTTTGAGAAATGAAACCTTATTCGATCCGCATCTTGATATGTCATCATTGGTAATGATCTGTACAAACAAGGTCTAGATGGTACACTACTTAGATGTTTAGAACAGGAAGAGTCTCAACGTGCATTAGAGGAAGTCCACGAGGGTATATGTGGGTCACACTCGAATGGGTTAACATTAGCTCGAAAACTTATTAGGGCTGGGTATTATTGGCCTGAAATGGAAAAAGAAGCTATTAAATTTGCTAAAAACTATCAACAGTGTCAAGTACATGGAAACTTGATTCATGCTCCAGGGAGAGATCTGATTCCCTTTACTACACAATGGCCTTTTCAACAATGGGCATTTGATCTCATAGGTGCTATCCATCCGCACTCTTCTAATGGACATACCCATATAATCACAGCTATAGATTATTTTACAAAATGGGTAGAAGCAGTTCCTCTAACACAAGCAACGAGGAAACAGATCTCTATGTTCATCCTGAACTACATCATTTGCAGATATGGGATCCCTCACTCTATAATCACAGATAACGAGGGACAATTCAAAAATAAGGATCTAGATGACTTATGTGCTAGGTTCAAAATTACTCAACATTGGTCATCTATCTACTATCCTCAAGGGAACGGACAAGCTGAGGCTTCAAACAAAAATCTCCTGAAGATCTTGCACAGAACAGTGAATAAAATAGGAAGAGACTGGCATCTGATGATCAATCCAGCTCTCTGGGCATACAGAACTAGTATCAGAACACCTACAGGGGCTACACCTTTCACTTTAGTTTATGGGTCTGAAGCGGGTACTACCTATTGAGGTTGAAATCCCATCACTCAGAATCAAAATGCATGGACTTGTCACTGATGAAGACTATAGACTGTCTAGGTTACAAGAACTTGAATTACTAGATGAACGCAGGCAAGCAGCGTATGATCATCTCAGAGTGTATCAGAAAAGAATGTCTAGAGGCTACAACAAGAAAGTCAGACATAGAGAATTTTAGGTTGGCGATCTAGTGTTGAGAGAAAATCCTAAAAATCAATCACATCGAGAATGCAAGGGGAAGTTCGAACCCAACTGGCTGGGTCCCTTTGTAATCACTGCTACTTTTGGCTCTGGTGCCTATCAACTCTCAACAACTGAAGGAGAACAGCTCCGAGAACCAATCAACATTATCCATCGAAAGAAATTCTATGCCTAAGGCATTCAGTGCTTGGTAAATGTCCTTAAAAAAATCTTAAAAATCAGAAAAAGTCCTGAAAAAATGAACATCTTGGTGAAAACCTAGCAATAGGCACCTTGATGATTCACAAAAAAATCAAAAAATATCAAAAGTACAAAAAAATTGAAAAAATGAAAAATACAAAAAAATGAAAAAGAAGAAAAAAGTGCCTTGGTGAAAACCTGGAAACAGGCACCTTGGTAGCAAAAATAGAATCTCTGCCAAGATGGTGAAAACCTAGTAAACAGGTGCCACTTGTTCCAAAATGCTCCATCTATCAGCACAATCTTGGTCTTTCCCAGCTTTCAGTCTTGCTTTAGTTTGTACATATCTCCTGGTTTGTTTCTACATTTCTAGTTTTCAATAAGTCGGTCTGTACACCAATCAGCTCAAGCGTCTGTATCCTATCAATGTTTAACACTTGGGGGCAATCAATGTCATATCCTATGGCCTCCAATGTATCTTAGACATTTCCTATCCAGTCAGAGTCCTTTGAAGCTTCCTGTTGAGTCAGTCAGTCAGTCTCGTCTCCAGAAAGGATTTTGCATCTACAACAATCAAACATCAAAACTCAACTGAAAACAATCTGTGCTTTTCATGCTTTTATCTCCTTGTATGCTTACTGATTCACATTGATATTTTTGCATATTGTGTCCCTTCGAGCTCTTCAATGATGTCCTTTATAGGATTTAGAGAGTGATGACTAGGGGCATAATCTTTTCTTTGTCTTCTGCTTGTATGTGAAAATCTAACATCTTTGGAACTTCTGGATTGAAATGGTGTCCGACTGTAAGAGCCTCTATCTCGAATTGGATGGCCATGCGTACCTCGACCATTGATACCCAAAAAAAATTCAAGGACGTTTGATCTAACTATTATCTTTTTGAGTAATTTCTTTCTCCTACTGTGGAACGCAATCTTGCCTAAGGATGTGAACGATAAAGGGTCACTACGGGTAATTCACATTGGATTTAGAATGATCTCTTGACTATTTGATGTGTTTGTAACACAAGGCATACTCAGGTCATCACAACATTTATGTTTTGATTCTTGTACAAATTGCTATATCAAAATGGACATGATATTCAGGTCATCCTGGCACTTGTGCCTTGGTGCTTATATCTAATCCGACATTCCGAAAACAAAATCAATATTCATATGTCCATGGTTGCCTAGCTAGTGGGTGTTGTATTGATTCTTGCGCATACAAATTGATATTCATATGTCTATGGTTTCATAGCTAGTGGGCATTGTATTGATTTATCCGGTTACCTAAAAGTTCAATGATGATAACAAATCGACATATGATCAGTGACTAGGTCCTAGGTCTTAGATTGCATTTCATTTTGCATGTCTCATTGCATTTTGCATGTTTGCATGATCTCACAATGATTAAATGAACTTCAATGCTTAAATGATTCTTCAAATCGCATCTTCAAGTCTAACAAGAACTGCATCTCACACGAAGGTTCCTCCAATGAAATAGCAAGTAGAATCCTTTTTCGGGATCAAAATTCAAATCTGAGATCATTCATATTATTAACTACTTGCATATTCGACCTTCAATCATCACAGAAATCTAGTATTCAACTTAACTGATTATCTTACATCAAACTATCAAAATTTCAACTTGGTCAACCATGGTCAACTCATGGTCAAACTTAGTCAAATTCAGTCTCCAGGACCTCCAAACGATGCAGAATGCGTTCTCGGACGTGTTTAACCACTTCTCAAATCAATTAACATGCTTCTAATTATAACACTGACTTTTCTTGTCAGATTTCAATTTTAATCCTGAAGGGGGCATGGTATTTCACATCATTCAAAGTCTGTCAATCAAATCTATCAATATCTTTCATCAGTAATCAAGACAAACAATCATGTCTAGTCGCTGATTCATCAAAAGTCCTCATCGCTCAGGGCAAATCTATCATCACTTGGGGCATATCAGATTCATCAAGATCCATATCAATCTGATATTTTCTTAATCTTGTAAACTGTATCAGTTTTTGCAACCATCGGATCATAGTGTTCTTTCCTTGGTTCTTTAGCAACTGAAGGATTTGGATGTGATACCTGCTAGTTCTGCTAAGACAATCGAGTCTAGAACGGGTCACTCACTTCTTATCAATCCTAAGGTTCAGAATCAGGCATTTTGACACTTTTTCGCAATCATCGGTTCATTGCTGCTACAATAAACATTATCTCTGGTCATTCAGGACCTCCTATCTCAATATCTTTCAATCGGTTTCTATCTTGAGATTGGTTTATCTTTCGAATCAGTTTCATATCTTTATCAAACACAGACTATCTTTGAATCACTGCACTTCTCACAGTAATTCAAAGAGGGGCAAAATGTAATACCCCAAAAATGGGCTATAAGTTCATTAACCTCCTACATCGACAAATCGAACAAAATCGACATCAAAGTCCTAACCTAAGGCACATCTAACATCATCGAATCATAATTGATTATCTTAAATTCTGCATCGGGGAATATTCCTAGTAATATTCCTAATCATCTTAATTATCTTTAATTTAATGATTATTTGGCAATAAATCACATTTATCCTAAGTTTGATTAATTGAATATTTTCATATTTAATTAATTAGATTTAATATTTGCCACTTAATTGTTTAATTAAATTTAATTCTATCTATTATTAATTGTATTATTTAATTTTGACAATAAATCAAAATTTCTATCTTTAATTGATTAAATTCTTATTTAATTAATTAAAGCATGTTGTCATTATTTAATAATATAATTTTTAATAAAAGTTTGGTAAAATAGTTAATTAACCCATAAATTAATTATTTATTTTCAAAAATCAGTTGAGTTGAGGATAAATCACTTTATTATTAAATTAATTCATAAATAAAACATGCACAATCATAAAAGCAGACAACTATCAATTATCAATTAAAGCTAAACTCTAATTTGAGTTAAAAAGCTGTTTTTGCATGTTTTTGCATGATTTTGAGAATTAACTATCTTTCATGATCAGATAACTCAAAAATCAAGATGAGTTAATTTGAGTGATTTATGGCTTTTATCCATGCACCTCCCAAGCCCTGGATTTCTATAAATTAAAGGCTTCAGCTCTTCACAAATCATCTCATATTTTGCACAATCACGCTGGAGAATTGGAATTGAAGAATCAAAGCTCTTGCGAATCGACATCTTTGTGAGATCAATCTTATTTTTGCATTCATATTTCATATCATTGTTAGATTAGCATAGCATATCAGTTTTCATATAGATTAATTTCATATCAGTTTTTCATTCATTCTTATTGCATAGAAAAATAAAAAAAAATAGCTCAATTGCATTTATTTCATATCCATCTTTTGCATTCAAATCCTTCATTTAGGTGTCGTCTAGGTCACTGATCTTGATAATAATCTAAGAACATTAATCTCGCACCTATTAGAAGGCAGTAAATTGCTTGGTTAGATAACTTTCAATTTTGCACGATTTTGATTATCACTAACCTCTAATGTTTTACTGAGTGTTGTGTCTACAGATCAGGTACAATTTTCACACACACACCTGTCAGGTACCATGTACAACATGCCTACCCTCTAAGAGTAGAGTGACACCCTCTATCCCTCAAGTACAGCCAGTATGTAGAGTCCATGATAATACGTAGCTCGTGCTACCTCTCACCAGATATCTGCTGCATCAGCCTATGCCGCCCTCTCCCGTTGATCTATCTTAGCTCATAGATTAGTCATCTATCGGTCTCTCATGGCTATAGTAATCTGTAGTTGTTGCATCTGTGTCTCTAACAATTGGATCCTTTCCCTAAGATCCTCTCCTCCTCTCCCTACAGGATGATCCTGCCCAACATCCACTCATCGGCGAGATGGTCTTACCGCATCATCCCCCTCATCCTCAAAACCCTATCTCCATGACAATTTCTACTCACCTAATCTAGATCCCTATCCTATCTCCCTAACTCTCCCTCTACCTCCTCCTTTCCCTCCATCTCCATCATCTCCATCATCACCCTGTGTTGCTAGCTATGCATTAAGTACAGTAAATCAAGGGAATGGAAACCTCTACCACTCTGCCCTATAGGATGCATCCACACTTGCATCTACCATATTTGGGAGATAATCCCATGGCTCCCTATGTATAGCTGCGGTATCCTATACTACCTATTGGTAGTCTAGCATCGGTAGCCATCCTTGTCCCTCCTCATCTCTCACCTGAGCATAGGTGGTGGTCTCTCTGGGCACGCTCTGCTATCACCCAAACTTTCTCCAGACCCAGGTGATCACAAAGTGCTCTACTATCTCAGAGTGCTGACCTACTAGTGGCCAACTGCACAACATATAACCTAACTCCTACTCCTAATCAGCCCACTGCTCACAAGCCCTGTATGGTCTCCATTGAAATGATGTAAGCTCATCTAGTAACCTGTGGTAATATGTCACATCCTCGCTATGTGGCTAGCTGATGAAACCTATATATCTATATATATAGGGGTGTCTCCGCTCCCTCAGCTATACATGTGGGCACATAATGGTGATGTGCTCCCATGCCCATACCTGTGCTAAGACAACACCACATGCCCATGTCTTGCTCTCCCTATATACAATCTCATGGAGCCCATGGTACATGTTAGCTAAGATGGTTGGGCCCCATGCCATCCATTGTGAGTGTGCTATAAGATCTACCACCAACCTGCCCTAGCCCAATGGGAACCCTCTCTAGCTCCTGTCGGTGATTAGTGCCTATGCTACTATAGAGCACACTATACATGGAACTAGGAAATCCCTATCAAACTCCTCCATCAACCAATCCTAACTGAGGTGTATGTCAATAATGGTAACATCCTAGAACATGTCTTGGATGACCTGCCATCCCTCAATCGGATCCTAATCATAGTATACCTATGCCAACAAACAATCATGTAAGTTTCTATCCTATGGAAACTTTCCATCTATGAACATCTATAAATATGATTATACTCACTGGATCTCCATGCTTAGGCACTCGAAGGATCTGATAGACATCCTCCAAGGTAATAATAGCCTCTCCAGTTAGCAAGTGAAAGGTGTTATGCTCACTGTGCCACCTCTTAGCCAATGCTATCAATAACCCATGATCTACCCAAATATGGGGCATCTGCAGAAAGTACCCAAAACCCATCTCCCCTAAGTCTTCTCATCCTGAATCATCAAGATCTTGGATGCACTGTAACCTGGTCACTCTTGGCGCTCTAATGAGGAGCGCAAGAAAGTTCTCCTACAAGCCATAAACCCAAAACCAGATGTCAAAACATATCATGATGGATGTATAAAATTAGTACAAAACATCTGAAACAACAAACATTGTCTAGACCCATGTCATAGTGCTCAAAATTTAAAACATGTCACATTTTTTTACACTCTGCGATACTGTTTCCTGATAAAATATCGTGTGATATTTTCTTCAGTACTAGTGCGATAATATCTTTGAATGTGATATTTGCATAGTATCACATGATGTTTCATCCGGTATCATGTGATACTAGATTAAACATTGGTGTGCTACTATTTTGTCCCATGAACTATCGCACGACAAATCTTATCAAAGAGTGCGATACTTAATAACTATCGTACAATATTTTGCACGAGTAAAAATTTGAAATATTTTAAAATCATTAAAAACATGTTTTAAAATGCAATAAATGCTCATTAATGACTCAAAAGGGAAAGTTTTTTTGAAAACATACCGGGGCACCATACTGAGGAGGCCGGTTGTGCAATCGGGCACGCTTGAATCGATGCCTGTGAATCAGAATCACTACTTGCTGGGCCATTTTCTCTCTCTAAGCTCTCAAAATTCTCAAATCACAATAAGACAAATGATTTTGAAAATGACCTTTTTACCCCTTATATAGCATTTTGACTTTTTGACCTAATTTTTGAAAACACCTTGGAATTGCATGAAAATTGCACCCCTGGCTAATTTTGATATCCTGGATCTATTTTCAGGATCAAAATCAAAATTTGAGTTCATCTTGATACTCAACATTGTATTTCAAAATTTTCTCCTCCTTTTGCATAGTTGGCTGACTGTTTGAGGCCTGATCCTTTGATCTTTGTTGGGGCATCTTCACTTCTTCATCCCCATCTCTTTCAACCTTCTAGTCTTTCATTCATCTTCATTCACTTCATCTCTCTGAGGTTTGACTTCATCTTTATCCTATATCTTTCTCAGTCAAACCTAGTCAGACTGGGGTATGCCTTTCCTGCTTGATGGTTATCCTAACATCTTTCACCTTCGATTATGATTTCTAGTGACTTGATCAAATTTATCAATTTACTATTTCTCCTTTACCTGATTTTGATTTTGATTATAAGGGGGCAGTACCTATCAGCTTTAATCCTTGATTCAGCTTATCAATCAACCTTGCTTGAGATTTTTATCTCTTATTTGAGACTTGACAATTTCCTATTTACAAGTATGTTGATCTTGTCTTTCAACTTATCTTTGTCAGCTTATGCTTATCTTCATCTTGATATGTTCCCATCCGTCGAACACATGTCTGGATTATTTTGTGATCCCAAATCGATCTCAAATTTCAATTTCATTCTTTGACCACATGTGATCCCAAATTGATCTCACATTAGTCAAAGAAGGGCAAATGTATGCACCCTAAAATGGTCACCTAGACTTTGGGCCCCCATTTATCAATTTATCAAATCCCTGAATCAGTATTTTCAAAAATCAACATTTTTCAAATATCAATTTCCTTGATCAAATCCTATTTTATCATATTCAATGCTTTTCCATGGGCTAACCATTTTATCCTAAGTCTTTATTTATTTAAAAGGAATTTTCTTTCCCTCTTATTAAATAAAAAGCCCCCACTTTTCCTCTTATCCTAAGTTGCACAAATAAAGCATTATTCTTATTTTATAAAAAGAAGAAAAACACTTTTTGTCTCATATGGATACAAAAGTCAACTCTTATTTTCTCATTGGAGGATATTTGTACACATGGATTTCTCCTCTTTCAAGCTCCACCCTTTATTAAATCTTTTTCCTCTTAATCTCCATGGTCCATTCCTTTTCAATTCCTTTAAAAGGAGAGCTCTTTTCTCATTCTAGGATCCCAACTTTGAATACTAATCTTATGCTGTAGGATTTCTTGGAGACTTTGGAGCTTTGTAGATCTTCATGCATTTAGCTTTCATTCTTTCATCTTAGCTTCATGTTTATGCTTTCTAGCTTAGTTTCCTTTATGCCCTAGATTAGCTGACATAGCTTAATTAGCAAGGATTTGTAAAACTTCCCTTTCATAGTTTAGCTTGCATCTTCATTCTTAGAATAGTTGCATTGCATTTCCATTGTTGATTCTTGAAGATATTGGCATTCTTTCCCTTGTCTCTTTGAATCTCCCATTGTGTGGTTTACTAGCAAGGTTACATGCTTCAATAGCTCTAGCTAAGAGCACCATCAACATCCTTGTGACTCCATGCCTAGGGAGCTCTAGGTCACTTTCTCAAGGTTTCCCATTCATGGATTCTCTTGGAAGTAATGACTTAAAGAAGTGCACTATTTAGTGTGTACAAAAGGAAGGCTAGTATCAAAATCTTTGTCCACAACTTGATACCCCTAATAGGGATACATACTGTGAGTGTCTTAAGGTGATTCAGGAAACCACAAGGATCGATCCTTGCACAAAGATTTTGATACATTCAATAGTAGATCGAGTAGTTTCTATTTTATCAAGTGTTTCATTTGATCCATAGAGTCCTCCCAGTCAGTTTGTACATGTGTGACTCACTTAAGAGACTAGTTGACCATGTCTAAATAGTAGGGATATTCACCTACCTTGGGCTACCATAAACACACATTGCCCGAGCTTGAGGAGATGAAGCGAGAGTTTTCTCAGTGCTTTATTTCTATACCGGTTGGGGAAGTACTAGTTTGAAGTCATTCTCCAAAGAGGAAGTGCTTTTCTCTTTGGACAAGCTTCTCTAAAAGTGAAATAAGTGAACTCATCCAAATTCATTTTCTTTTACTTAGCTAATCAAGGTTTTGAAAAATTGGAAACTTTTACCAAACACACCAAGAAGATTTATTTCCCAATTCGATTAAGTGAGTTTAAAATGAAAGCTTGTGAAAATAGATGTGTTTATAAGTTTGATTTCATCATTCCTTGAAGACACAAAAGCTTTTGAAAGAGATTTCAATTTGTTTTATTTTGGCATTCAAGATTATGTTTTCGTAGAATTCTGATTTGAACTTTGAAATGAACTAGAGTGCTTTGTTTTTAAGGAATTCAAGATTTTTTTGTTTTTCTTTGAAAGGAAATGATTCTTTGCACTTTGCTTCACTCTTTTAGTTTCACTCAAGATTTGGTGTTCCTAGAATTCATTTTTAGACCAAAAAAGAAGTTCCTAGATTGACTTTATGCATGAAAATTTTGGAAAGCATTCAAGATTTTGCAAAAAGACATTTATCTTTATCAAGAACAAAGCATTAAGATTGATTTAGGAACATTTAGGAACCTTTAGGATTATTTAGGAACTACATAGGAAAGAGATGCAGATTTGCTCCTAGATTGCATAAAACTTGAAATCACTTTGAGATTTTGCAAATGAAGTTCACTTTAGCTAAGAAAAATGTTTGATTTAAGAACACTTGGAATGAATTATGACTTATTAGGAACTGAATAGGAATGAAATGCAGATTTGTAGTTCTTTTTAAGTTTCCAAAATTTGAAGTGTTCCTAGATTGCATGAATGAATCCTAAAACCCTAGATTTTTCATGAATGAGGTTAATTTTTAGCCAAATAAAAGACATTGGGGATGAGTTTGTTTTTTTAGGACCATTTAGAAATGTTTAGATTTTTTCAGGATTGATTAGGAAGCATTTAGGAAAGATTTGTAGATTTTTACTTTAAGGCATTCAAGAGTGATTTTGATGTTCTTTTTAAGCCCTAAAAAAAGTGTTTTGATTCCTAAGCATTCCAAATGATTGATTAGCCTTAAGGCCTTAGATTTTTGGTGATTTACTTGCCTCCAAAGTCTACCTATAGAAAATGGGGTTAAAAACTAGAAAAATGAAGTCAAGAGGTACCAAGAAGCCCTTAAAAACCCTAAAAACCAACTTGCACCTTGATTAAGGCCTTACACATGCCCCCTGTTTCCCATACAAGTAAATAGGGCAAGGTATTTGGGGTATTTTAGACATACGATTTAGGATGATGTCCTGTACGAGTTAGTATGACTCCTTGTACAAGTAAACAAGGCCAGAGAGCCTTAAATAGGCCAAAATTACTTACAAATACCCCATACGAGTATTGGGTGGTCCCAGTACGAGTCAAGGAGTTTTCCCATATGAGAAAATACACCAATGTGTTTACCTATATGAGAATCCACCAAGAATAGGATGAGAATGGTAAAAAAATGAGTTTTTTTTCTTAGAAAACCCCAAAAAATGTAGTTGTGAAGGCATGTAGGGTCCCACCGGGTGTGCCAAAATGTGTTCAAAGAAAACCTAACATGTTTAAAATAGGTGTAGACATTAAAAAATTAGACAAACAATCTATTGCTAGCATATAGTAAATGAAATTTGCAAAGACACTCAGATAGAGCTTCAACATGAACACCTTGTCACCGTTCGATTTACTCTCGATTTAGGGATGTGGGTGTGCTCTCAAAACACTTGGATCTTGTCCATAATGTAGATTAGGAAGGATTTGGATGGATTAGGGACCATGAGAACTCCATAATGGCACAATATCGGGTATAGAACACCTAATTCTCTCCTAGAGCCTAATGATGCTCAGAGGGAGATTAAGCTACAAATGATTAATCTAAGATTGATTTTAGTCAAAATGAAGTGTGAGCTAATGAAACACAATACAAAACAATGAAATAAATTAATATTAATCCATTAGTTCTAAACTAAGATATGATTTAGGAAAGTTTAGAAATGAATTAAACTAACAAATATGCTAAAAGCTTATGATCTAGAAGTAAACTAGCATTATAACATTACTTAGTATGAAGGATGTGAATTGGAATTTTTCTCTTGGAAGTGAGGGTATTTATAGGATTTTGGGAAGGGCTTGGGTTAGGAAGTGGAGTTAGGGTCAAAGTCAGGGTTTGGGGTAGAGTCTGGGATTGAGTTAGGGGTAAGGTTAGATGGATGAGGGTTAAGGGTTTCTCACACATGTGTGAGAAACACTAGGGAAGCATGCCTAGGGAACCAAGGTGAAAGAGAAGATATGGGCTTCATTTATGAGGCTGTAAGAGCCTTAATGAGGGTGTAAGAGACTATTAATGAGTCTATAGGGCTCATTAATGAAGATGTTTGACAAAAAGTCAAAGGAGGGTGGGTTAGACTAAGAAGGTTAGGAATCACCTTCTAAATAGGTTTAGGAAAGTTTAGGAGGGTTTAGAAGGGTTTAGGAATCTCTAGAAGATTCTAGGGTTTTGAGGGATTTAAATAAATAATTTATTTATTTAAAGGGTTTTGGGTCAATTTATTAAATAATTAATAAATTTTGGAGGTAATGATCAAATTGAATTTAAACATTTTTGGAAGGGATTTCTTAATTAAATGTTTTTAATTAAGATATTATGAATTAATGGCATAATAATTAATTAATTAATTAATTAACAAATGATGATGTCATCAGGGGTTTTTGGAAAATAAAAATACTTTTATTTACCAATGAAGTTTTAGGTGTCTACACATAGATGTAGTCAAATATGTTTCTATAGCTAATGTTTGTACAATCACATACCTTAACTCAATCTCCAACTCTAGATCCGATCACCTATACCTTGCATATGGTCTTCTTACCGATTGACTGAACATTTAGTTGATTCCCCAATTTTATCCTTCAACACCATCAGTAAATTTGATCTCTTGTCATCAATAGATCATGTTTCCAGCAATGAAATTTTGGATTGATTATGGAAAGATAAGTATTGAGAGGGGAGGGGTGAATCAATACTCCAAAATATTTTAACTACTTTTCATACATAAAACATATAGATCAAACGATAAATCATAACTCATAACACCATAATTTTTGATCTCGCAGAAATCCTTGGTTAGAGAAAAAAATTGTGGTGGGGATAGTACCCACAATACTTCAATAATATAGTAAAAAGTCTTCTCACTTAGAGCTACAAAATTTAGCTATTTATTGACGCAAGGTAGGGACCTTAGGGGCCAAATAATGGCACACCCTATAGATCCAACCTTGCTCAGCAACACACGGAAGCAACAACAACATAGTGAGAGAGAGAGAAAGTAGGATCATTAATATATTAACTTCATTCAAATTGATTCATACATGCTGGGTTGTAAGGCCTTCCCAGTTATAGCAAAATATTACAATGAATTACAGAAGTCCTCAAACATGAGAGGATCTACCAACAATCTTGATTCTACTATCTTCTATCTTTCATCTAAAAAATGCCTAAAGTCTAACCAAACAACTATACTTATACAAGAGGCTACCAAACTAAGTCAGACTTCAGATCCATAATCAATGGAAGGAACAGTCATATCTAGGACCACACACTTCCCAATGATGGATACCAACATTAAATATGTGACCCATAATCAATGCACAAGTCAGCCTCAATAGAAACTCAAAATAAACTACTCGGTAAGAAAGGATGACCGAGCAACATACAAGCATCGCCAAGCTCTAGTAAAACAATCCTATCACCTAGAAGATAATTGACCATACTTAGTAACCAAAGGAAACTGACCAACTACAGACCAACTCTGTCAAAGCAGGAACCGAGCAACATAGACAAACATCAAAATATTTTTGGTGACATAGGATTTCCAAGGACCTGAGATGCTCCTACATCAAACACCTAGGGTTTTTTAGAAATGATTCTCTGAATCATTTAGTAGGTTTGATTTGAGCTGCATCCAACTCAGATTATGAAATCCATGAACTATCTTCAATCGGCATTTTCTTCCACTTCACCAGATATTCCATATACTATTTACCTCTTGTACTCTTGCCAATTCTTTCTCCAAAATTTGCTCAACTTCTTCATTCTGCCTCTTAGGGTATTCCATCGATACTATCATGTCTTCATCAGGTTCATGATACTCATACAAATTAGCAATGTTGAAAATTGGTGATATGTCCATACCATCAGGTAACTCAATCTCATATGCATTTCCACTGTCAAATTTATTCAAAATCTTGCAAGGTCCAAACTTCTTCATCTTCAGCTTCCCATATGTTCCAATAGGAAATTGACCTTTCTTCAAGTGAACCATCACTTCATCACCAACATCAAAAGTCTTATGTCTCCTTGATCTATCTGCTCTATCTTTGTATTTTTGATTACTCTCTTCTAGCTTGATTTTCACATCTTCATGTACTCAGTAAATTTCACTCCTTCAACACTTCTCTTACTTTCATCAACAATGTCTCTTAAATCAGATATGCCTCTCAGCTATATGCCATTCAAAATCTTAAAGGGTGTTTTTTAAGTACTCCTATTCACTAAATTATTGTATGCAAACACTGCTTGTGCCAACACAAAATCCTAATTACTAGGTGTGTCTCCAACTAAACATCTCAAAATATTTCCCAAACTTCTATTTACAACCTCTATCTATCCATCGGTTTGTGGGTGAAATGTAGAACTATATTTCAACTCAGTGCCAAACTTTCTCCAAAGAGTTCTCCAAAAGTATCCAACAAATTTACTATCTCGGTCAGAGGTAATACTCCTTAGTAACCCATGCAATCTGACAATTTCCTTAAAGAAAATATCTGCTACATGTACTACATCTGATGTCTTTCTACAAGGTATAAAATGTGCCATCTTTGAAAATCTATCTACCACAACAAATATAGAATCATTACCTCTTACTATCTTCGGTAAGCCAAGGAAAAAATCCATACTAATGTCATTCCAAGGTTTCTTAGGTACAACAATCAGTGTATACAATCCAGTATTCTGACTTACTCCTTTTGCAACTTGACAAATTCTACAATTTTTCACAAATTTTTGAATATCTTTATACAACTGTGGCCAAAAGTACTTATCCTTAAGCAAATTCAAAGTTTTATCAATACCAAAATGCCTAGCCAAACCACTACTATGTTTCTCCTTCATCAAATTAGTTCTCATTTGTCCTCTTGGTATATACAACTGAATAACTTTAAACAACATACCTTCTTGAATGAAATACTCTTCCCATTTTTTACTCGGTTGATCTTGAATAGGTGATCTGCACTTTCTCCATGGCTCAGAAAAATTAGGACCAGTTTCATACAAATCTCTCATCTCATCAAAACCAAGAACTTCAATTTTCATCTCGGTCATCAAAGATCTTCTATTCAATGCATCAACAACTCGGTTAGTGACTCCACTTTTATGCTTTATCACAAATGTATAACTTTGCAAGTACTCAACCCATTTCATATGTCTCTGATTCAACTTATTCTGACTACCCAAGTATTGTAAAGCCTTATGATCAGTATACAACAAAAATTCACTTGGTATCAAATAATTTCTCCATTTCTTCAGTCCTTGAACAATAGCATAGAATTCTTGATCGTACACATAATATTTCCTTCTAGCATCATTCAACTTTTCACTGAAGAAAGCAACAAGTTTAACTTCTTGACTCAACACAGCTCCAATTACACTTCCACTTGCATCACATTCCACTTGAAATACCTTATTGAAATTAGGCAATGCCAAAATAGGAGATTTAGCAACCTTCTGCTTCAGAGTCTCCAAAATTTTATCAGCTCCATGTGTCCACTTGAATTCTCTTTTATTTCCTCTCATAGTCTCAGTCATAGCATTCCAAATTGAACTAAAATTCCTTATAAACTTTCAGTAAAAACTTGCCAAACCATGAATTGATCTTACCTCACTAGCATTCATAGGTGTAGGCCAATTCAAAATAGCTTCAACCTTTTCAGGATCCATCTTCAAACCATCAACTAAAATTACAAATCCTAAATACACAATCTCCTCTTTCATGAATGAACACTTTTTTAGATTTATCAACAACTTTTCTTCTTTCAATCTCTCTAAAACTTTTCTAACATGCAACAAATGTTCTTCTCTAGTCTTACTAAATATTAGAATATCATCAAGATATACAATCACAAACTTACCCAAAAATTTCTTCAAAACTTCATTCATCAGCCTCATAATAGTACTTGGTGCGTTAGTTAAACCAAAAGGCATAACCAACAACTCATACAAACCTTCTTTTGTCCTGAAAGAAGTCTTCCATTCATCACCTTCTCTAATTCTGATATGATGATACCCACTTTTCAAATCAATCTTTGTGAAACACTTTTCTCTAATCAAACTGTCCATTATGTCATCCAGTCTTGGTATAGGAAACCTATACTTCACTGTTATCTTATTGATTGCTCTAGAATCAGTACAAATTATCCATTCTCTATTCTTCTTAGGTGCCAATACCACAGGTACTACACAAGGACTCAAACTTTCTCTAATCAAACCTTTATCCAACAACTCTTGAATCTACCAGTTCAATTCCTGATTCTTGGTAGGTGTCAACTAATAAGGTGCCTTGTTCAATAAACTAGCTCCAGGGATTAGATCCATGTAATGATCAATACTTCTCTTCAGTGGCAAACCATCAGGTACATTATAAGAAATGATATCACTGTACTCAGTGAGTAACTTATCAATCTCCTTAGAAACATTATCCTCTATTTTCTTACTTGGTTTGTTAGGAATCAAAACAAAACATACATCATTCTTCTTCAAATCCTTAACAACCTTTCTTCCTTCCATCAAACAAACTTTCATAGATATGCAAAAATTACTAATAGGTTCTTCCATCAAAGGTAACAAGATTTTTTTTCTTCCATTAGCCACAATAGTATACTTATGCAATCTCCCATCATATATAGCATGTCTATCATATTGCCAAGGTCTACCCAACAAAATATGACAACAATCCATAGGCATGATATCACACAGCACCTTATCATAGTACTTTCTAATTTTCAAATTCACATAACATTGTTCACTTACCAAGAGTGTATGCTCATCTTTGATCCTTGAAATCTTATAGGGCTTTGGATGTTTCAATCTTTCCAACTGCAATTTTGTGACCATCTCTTCAAATGCCATATTCTTCGAGTTGCCACTGTCAATGATTACCTTCCAAACTTTACCAAAAACTCTACATCTAGTCTTGAATAGACTTTTCCTTACTGAATCTTCCTTTTTTCTTTCATTCCATAGTGCTCTTCTTACCATCAAGTTATTTTCCTTCTCAGGTTCATTCAGTGACTCCTGTTGCAGCAAAGCATTTATACTGCTACCAACCTTCTTACTAGCATGTGTACATTCAAAAGATCTATGTCCTTCTTCTCCATAATTGTAACAAGCTCCTTAGAAATCACCTCTTCTATAACCACCTCGGTAGTTACTGCCTCTGCCTCTAGATGAACTTTCACCTTTCCACTCAGTCTTGCCTTTGTCCAAATTTGTCTTTTCAAGTTCAGATCTACTATTTTCACCATAGGATCTACCTCTTCCTCTAGGGAATCTACTACCTCGACCTCTTTGTCTCTGCTCATGGCTTTTGTTCAATTTCTCCTCAGCCTTCAATGCAAATTGATAAGCCTCTTCAATGTTCTCTAACTTGACCAAACTGATTTCCTCTTGGATGGAAACTCTCAAACCATTCAAGTATCTAGCAATTCTTTCCACATCATCCTCATCATGTCCAGATCTGATATCTAATCTATTGAATTCCTTAGTATACTCTTTTACCGAGCTATCTTTCTACCTTAAGCTTTGCATTCGCCTAACTAGGTTAATCTAATAATCACAAGGTAAGAAGTTTCCTTTCAATTTATTCACCATTCTATTCCATACCTTGATTTTGTCTTTGCCTTTCTTTTTCTAATCCAATTGCAGATGTTCTCACCAAAAGGATGCATGACCTTTCAACTTTGTGCCTGCAATTTTCACCTTGTTCTCTTTAGATACATTTTCATACTCAAAATACTTTTCCATTTCAGTGATCCAGTCTATCAATTCATCAAAATCCAATTTTCCACTATATTCACGAGGATTGAAATGTGGTGTTGACTTCAAAATTGTCAAGGCCTTCAAGAATCTTTGCTCACCCTGATCCATCATAGGTGTAGGTTTAGTTTCACCTTGTTCCACTTCAACTTCATCATCACTAACATCTTCAAGATGTCTGCCTCTTCTCTGGGCTGTTTCAACTTCTAATCTAGCAGCAAGTTGTCTCAACATGTCTACCAATCCTAGATCCACTTCTCACCTCCCATGAACCATCTTGAGAACCCCCTGCAATTATAGGTTAGATTGCAATCTACCACCCCACAACAATTCAACTAGGGCTTCGCAAGAAGGAACCTACAAACCTAGATCCATAGACCTAGATCTAGATCTCAACTCACTGAGATACCACCTAATGCAAGAAGGGACTTTAGGGGCCAAATGATGGCACATCCTATAGATCCATCCTTTCTCAACAAAACACAGAAGCAACAACAACATAGTGAGAAGGAGAAAGTAGGATCATTGATATATTAACTTCATTCAAATTGATTCATACATGTTGGGCTGTAAGGCCTTCCTGATTATGGCTAGATATTACAATGAATTACATATGTCCTCAAACATGTGAGGATCTACCAACAATCTTGATTCTACTATCTTCTATCTTTCATCTAAAAATTTCCTAAACTCTAACCAAATAACTATACGTATACAAGAGGCTACTGAATTGATTCAACCTTCAGATCCATAATCAACATAAGGAATGGTCATATTTGGGACCACATGCTTCCTAATGATGGATAACAACATTAAATCCATGACCCATAATCAATGCACAAGTCAGCCTCAATAGAAACTCAAAATAAACTACTCGGTAAGAAAGGATGACCGAGAAATAGACAAGCATCACCGAGTGCCAGTAAAACAATCTGACCACCCAGGAGATAACCGACCATACTCGGTAACCAAAGGGAACTGACCAACTATCGACCAACTCAGTCAAAGCAAAAATCGAGCAACATAGACAAACTTCAAAATCTTTTTGGTGACACAGGATTTCCAAGAACCCGAGATGCTACTACATCATTTATAATAGCTTACCCTATTAAGAGTATTTACCCTACCAAGAGTATAAAGACTTATTCAGTCTACCTTTCTAAAGGGTTTTACAACTCTAATCTAAGAGATGTACACTATTAAAGGATTTACAATTAAGACCTATTAGGGCCTACTCGGTTAAGAGCTTTTACAATTTTGATTACACAATAAATTAGTAACAAAAATTTCTTGTAATGATGCATCAACATATGCTTGTCAGACTCAATATGCTCAATATAATTTACCTCCTTTTTTATTTCATTCATAGTTCAAATTCTATGCTCGGTAGCCTCAAATCTTATTCACATTTAGAATTCTTCTTTTGCTACTCATTCTCACTCTTTGATATTCACATATTGATCCTATTATACATGATCTAGAAGTGATGGAAATGTTCTAGATTCTTCTCCTTAAATGGTTCTAGCATTGGTTACATCTCCAATGCATATATTCCACTTTATTTCCATTGGTGGATCTTACCTTGTAATCATGCACAATCATCTTGTTTAAATCTCTAATGCATTACCAAATGATCTTCTTCGAATCCGTGAGATATTTTATGCTCGGTGTCCAAATTCAATGTATCTATTAGTGTTTGATTATAGAGAGGGGGGGAGGGGGGTGAATAATTAATCCATGATTCCAAATACCTATAAAAAATCTTTATTTTGATTAACTTGGTGACAACTTAGCTAAACACAATTCATTATTACAATAGTAAATAAACTTTAACAAATAAATCAATCACTTAAATTATTCATCACATGTAACACCTATATTTAACATGGAAACCCAACTTTGGGAAAAACCATTGTGGTAATTATAACCCACTAAGAAAATACTCTTTTGGAGTACACCCGATTAAGAGCCAATCCAGTTAAAGATTACAATAGACACTATTAGGTGTGACCCGGTCAAGGGATTTAATTCAGATCTATTAGAATCTTCACCCTGTTAGGTGTAGCCTAGTAAAAGGACTTTGAACACTCTTTAGAATGTTACCTTTTGCAAGGATTTCATAATAAGACTATTAGGTCTACTCTATTAAGAGATTTCTTTGTTACAAATACTAATAAGTAATAGTAAAAATATTGACCTGTAAGTTTACAACTATCTTTTCTTAACCTGATCCTTTGTGTTCTCTTCTATCTTCACTTCAATTCTTCACTTTCCACTGACTTTAACACTTCATCAGATTCTTCTTTCTGACTTAGAATCGCTATGTTCCTTCTTCACTACATCAGTCGGTGACTCTTCAACTCTTTAAATTTCCAGCCATTTGTTCATACAAATCCATGCTTTATATAGATATGTTTTTCCACTTAATCTCCTCTATTACATTTTCTTTTGATCAATCTCATCCATCCAATTCATTATACATCGAATCTGGATCTTGGTAACATGTTTTACTTTCACCTTAGAACTTGAACTTTCTTGAAACTTGTTCCTTTTGTTTTAACCATTTAGATCTAAGTCATAGATCATCATCATGAATTTTCCTAATCATAGATCTCTATAACTAACTTTCCTTTTCATCATAACTTTCCATCTCATCACTGCTAATCATTAAATGTTGTTCTGATCATTATATTTAATATCTGTTCCTTTTTCGGTGGATAACTCTGAATTTTAGTTAACACCGCTCGGTGCCTAAACTTTATGTTCAATGCCTTCAGTTCCTTTACCTTTACCAAGTTATTTTCTCTCTTTTACGAAGTGAATTTTCTTTCTCGGTAGCCAAAACTATTTTTCTTACCAACTTGACAAATCTTCATTACCCTACTTTACCGACCTAACATAATCATATGTTAGGTATAAAATAATTATATCAACATAATCTTAACATTTTCTGATCTATATCAATTGCCCACTTAAGTTCTTCAACTTCACAGCATCTCATTTCTTCTTCTTCTTAACTCATTCAACTTATATCATATACTAAATGATATGGAAACATAATATAAACTAGAAATCAATAGCTTGACATCAATGAAAAGACAATAATTTATCTAACCTTTCGACTATCTTGTATTCCTCTAATCTTGGTCAGTCTTAATCATCATCACCATCAGATAATCAATCTTAAACATTACTATTAGTTATTGACACAAGGGCAGGGATGCAAGAGGGGCCAAAGGATGGTACACCCTAATGATCCAAGCCTGCAACACACATGCGAAAGCAACAAACAACAAGAGTGAGAAGGACAATGCCAGATCTTTCATATACTATCATCAATAGGAATCATACATGCCAAGCTGTAAGGCCTTCCTGGTTAGGGCCTGATATTACAATGAATCATAGAAGTCCTCAAACGTGTGAGGATTTGTCAAAAATCTCCAATCTTATCTCTACTATCTTTTATCAAAAATGACTCCCTAAACTACCACCAAACATCTACATTTATGCAAGAAGCTACCGAGCTGAGTCGGCCTTTAGATCCACAATTAATGGAAGTAATGGTCAAATCTAGGACCACACACTTCCCAATGATGGATACAAACATTAATTCTACGATCTAATATAAATGCAGAAGTCAGCCACAACAGGAAACAAAACTAAACCCATCGGTAAGCAAGATAACCGAGCAACAGATAGACAATGCCGAGCACCAGTGAAATAAATGACCACCTAGGAGAGAATCGACCACCCTTGGTAACCAAAGGAAACCAACCAACTACTGACCAACTTGGTCAAAGTAGAAACTAAGCAACACAGACAAAACTCCAAATTCTTTTTGGTGACATAGGATTGCCAAGGACCCGAGATGCTCCTGCATCAGACACCTAGGGTTATTTTGAAATGATTCTCCTAATCATTTGGTAGGTCTAGTCTGAGATGCATCCAACTCAGACTGTGAAATCCAAGAAATGTCTTCCATCAGTTTATTCTTCCACTTAACTAGATATTCCATATACTATTTTCCTCTTGTACTTTTGCCAACTCTTTCCTTCAAAATTTGTTCAACTTCATCATTCTGCTTCTTAGGATATTATGTCAGTACTGTCACTTCTTCATCAAGTTCATGATATTCATATAAATCAGCAATGTTGAAAATCAGTGATATGTCCATGTCATCAGGTAACTCAATTTCATATGCATTTCCACTATCAAATTTCTTTAGAATCTTGCAAGGTCCAAACTTCTTTATCTTCAGATTTCCATAGGTTCCAATAGGAAATTGACCTTTCTTCAAATGAACCATCACTTCATCACCAACATCAAAATTCTTATGTCTTCTTGATCTATCAACTCTATCTTTGTATTTCTAATTACTATCTTTCAGCTTCAGCTTCACATCTTCATGCAATGTCCTCATGTACTCAACAAACTTTACTCTTTCAGCACTTTTCTTATTCTCATCAGCAATGTCTCTCAAATCAGATATTCCTCTTAGTTGTGTGCCATTCACAATCTCAAATGGTGTCTTTCTAGTACTCCTATTCATTGAATCATTGTATGCAAACTCTACTTGTGCTAACATAGAATCCCAATTACTCGGTGTGTCTCCAACTAAACATCTCAAAAGATTTCCCAAACTTCTGTTCACAACTTCAGTCTGTCCATCAGTTTGTGGGTGAAATGTAGAAATATATTTCAACTCAGTGCTAAATTTCTTCCAAAGTGTTTTCCAAAAATATCCAACAAATTTACTATCTCGGTCAGAGATAATACTCCTCGGTAATCCATGCAATCTGACAATTTCCTTAAAGAAAAGATCTACTACATGTAATGCATTTGATGTCTTTCTACAAGGTATAAAATGTTCCATCTTAGAAAATCTATCCACAACAACAAATATAGAATCATTACCTCTTATTGTCTTCGGTAAGCCGAGAACAAAATCCATACTAATATCAATCCAAGGTTTCTTAGGAACAACAATCGGTGTATACAATCCAATATTATGACTTACTCCTTTTGCAACTTGATAAATACCACAAATTTTCACAAATTTTTGAACATCTCTATACAACTGCGGCCAAAAGTACTTTTCCTTCAACAAATTCCATGCTTTATCAATGCCAAAATGTCTAGCCAAACCACTACTATGTTTCTCCTTTATCAAATTAGATCTCATTACTCCTCTCGGTATACACAACTGAATACCTTTAAACAACATACCTTCCTGAATAAAATATTCATCCCATTTAGTATCTTGTTGATCTTGAATAGGTGCTCTGCACTTTCTCCATGGCTCAAAAAAATTAGGGTCATTTTCATACAAACCTCTCATCTCATCAAAAGCAAGAACTTCAATTTTCATCTCGGTCATCAAAGATCTTCTTCTACTCAATGCATCAGCAACTCGATTAGTGACTCCAATCTTATGCTTTATCACAAATGTGTAATTCTGCAGATACTCAACCCACTTCATATGTCTCTAATTCAACTTATTCTTGTAATACCCCAAAAATGGGCTATAGGTTCATTAACCTTCTACATCTTCAATTCAAACGAAATTGATATTGAAGTCCTAACCTAAGGCACATCTGCACATTATCGAATTTAATTGATTATCCTAAATTCTGCATCGGGGAATATTCTTAGAAATATTCCTAATTTTTATCCTAATTATCTTTAATTTAATAATTATTTGGCGATAAATCATATTTATCCTAAAGTTGATTAATTGAATATGATGAATATTTAATTAATTAATTTAATTCTGCCACTTAATTATTTAATTAGATTTAATTCTATTTATTCCTAATTATATTATTTAATTTTGACAATAAATCAAATCTCCTACAAATAATTGATTAAATCTAAGTTGTCAATATTTAATAATATAGTTTTGAATAAAAGTTTGATTAAAATAATTGATTAACCCACAAATCAGTTATTTTTAAATTTAAAATCAGTTAAGTTGAAGATAAATCACTATATTTATTTAATTAATTCATGATTATTTGTGCACATTCAAAGATCAGTTAAACTTTAAATCAGAAAATCAATTCAAGTTGTTATCTTTTCGAAACTCAACATCTATTTTGAGTTCAAAGTTGATCTAAACTTCTAATTTGAGTTAAAAAGTTGTTCTTGCATGATTTTGCATGATTTTATGAGTTATCTATTTCTAATTTCTTGTTAACTCAAAAATCAACCTGAGTTCATCAAGAGTGATTTATGACTTTTTCCATGCGCCCTCAAGCCCTAGATTTCTATAAAATCAAGGCTCAGCTCTTTTCAAATCATCCACAGAATTTGCATACTTACTCTGACGAATTGACATCAGAGGAATCATCAAGCTTCTTGTGAATCAACATTTTGTGAGATCAATCTTCTTTTCAATTCATTCTAGTTTCATATTTCATATCATTGTTAGCTTAATTTGCATATCATTTCAATCAATTTAAATTAATTTATTATCAATTTTTCTCATCTTATTGCATCAAAATTTTTTAAAAATAGATTAATTTGTATTCATATTTTATTGCTTTCATCATTTAAATCCTTCGTTTAGGTGTTGCATTGTCACTGATCTCGGTCTAATCTGAGAATACCATACTCGCACCTACTAGAAGGCAGTGAATCACCTGGTTAGCTATATTGTTCTTATTTGCATATTTTGATTTTGCTAACCTCTAATGTTTTACTAAAGTGTTGTGTCTACAGCTAGGTACAAAATTTACACACACATTTCTGGCACCCACCTTTACATGTTGGTTTTGATTTTTTTTTTGGAGTAAAAACCCTAAAGTTTCAAAGATTTAATTTTATCTCCCAAATGGCTAATATTTTTAGTCTAAAATATTTTTTTCACGTTGGAGACATATCAAGGAAGCTTCAATAAAAAATTTAGAATTTTTTGAGATGTTTTGAATTTTTAATAATTTTTTCTTGATTTTTAGAAAAAAATTAATTTCTGATGCAAATCAACATATTTTTTGGAAATTTTTACATTTTTGGAAATCCCTTTAAATTATATATGGGGTCCATTCTTTGTGGTTTAAATTTGGATGCAATATAATAGCTCAAATAGTCAATTTACAAAAATTGATCTATTTTGGTAAAATGGGTCTCTAGGGCACAAATGAAGAGATTTTTTTAAAAATTTTATAGTTTTGGAAAGCTCTCTATTTTTTAGTAGGGCTCTCAATTTTTTATTTCTATTTTTGTGGTTGAAATCATATAAAAAAATTAGATCTTGTTGACTAGTTCAAATACAACAAAAAAAATAAAATTTTGTGATGGGTATGCACTTATTTTTCACATGGTTCAATGAGTCATATGAGTTGTCATTTGGATTAGTTACTGGTTATTATTGCTTCTAATAATTGATTTTCAGATCTAACCCTAAGGTTTTCATAAGTTGAATATACGTTGCATATCTTGTTTGCTTGTTTTCTTGTCAGAGAGTTTGTGGCTTGCTTGCGCGGGATTCCTTAACAAAGCTAAAAATCAGGTAAAATCTACTAAGCATGTTGTGAGGGAATTCAGGTATTCTACGACATCTGAAAACATTTTAATTTGGACATAAAATGAATATCTCATGTGTCTAGCTTGAGTGCCTTTCTTGCTTTCATAAATCAGATTTCAATTTTTGGGCTATAAAACAAACATAGATTTGTTTTTTGCATATCTGTTACACATAGTAAATAGGCCCTATAAACACTATTTGTGGATGATCTTGAGAGATTGAGCTTCTTTCACTTGTTTATTCATGCGAAGCTCCTCTTGACGAAGGATCCCCTTGTAGGTAGGGAAGGTATTGAGAAAGTCTCACGTTCTACTAGATTCGTGTGTCTTCAACTTTTGATTGATACATTCTCTCTCCGAAGAGGTTGATAGATCATAAGTGGTTGACATCATAGATCTTTGCAAGATAATTTGGTCTTAGCATGTCGGATTAATTTATCTACTTTGTTTTGGTGAAGTGAAGAGGCTAGGGGATTATGCTCTACTTCCTTTTTGGATAGTACCAGAAACCCAGATCCTTGAATTTGATCTAGTCCCCATGTGGTATCTTTTGTGAGTCACCTTTAGAGAGGGTTAATCATAGTGGACATTCCCTTAATTGGGTCAACCACGTGGATAGAACCTCAAGTGGTAATAGCCATTTTCACCATGGTAGCAGCAGTCGCTATATAAATGTCCTTGTGGAGGAAATCTTCATAGGTGTGGTCTTTTGTTGGGCTATCAGATCTCCCTAGCATCTCCTGATTGATTAAATTCTCAGACTATGTCAAAACCCCATTGTGCTTGGATTGGAGTTCACCCTCTTGAGATCACAAAAGTTACAAAGTCAGACCATTACTACAAACCCTAGTGAGGCCAAAAAATTTTATTTTCTAGGAATATGTGCGTTATTGAAAAACTTTTGAGGACATACACAGTTAGCACTTCTAGGGATTAGCATAATAAGTCATTATTGCTTTCTCATGTACAAGGTTGCTTTTTCCCTTGTTCATTTTTTCCAGATGATTGATTGCTTCCCTTTGCTTGATGTTCTGCGTGTTTTTTATCTACTTGGTTATTGAAAATGAATGATCCTGAACCAAACTTCAAATTTGGACAGAAAACTTTGCAAACGAACTGATACTGAAAAACTAAAAAATTGCAAATTTGAAGCAAAAATCCTTTCTGGTGTCAAAAGTCATCCTAAAATTTCAAAACTCATATCAAAGCCAAAGTCAAAGTTGTCAAAGATTGGTCAAAGTTGTCAGAAATCCAATTTGCAACAAATCCCAAATTCTGTCAAAATAGCGAGCTGATTCTTGTCATTTCTAGTCTTCCTTGGTCGGTCCAGGTCATATCTTAGGTACTATGACATGTTGCTCAACATCCAAATGAACTTAAGTGGTATCAATTAGCACAAAATGACTCTTGGTCTTCTTTCTTCCACATCTCCCATGTCTTCCTAGTCTTCCATTTCCATCCTTTCTCCTCTTCCTTCATGCTTCTTCCTCTTCTTCCTAAAACTCTTCACATCTTCTTGATTCTTTTCCTCTTATTATCTACTCTACTTTCTTCTATTCATCTCTTCTGTCACTTCCATGCTTGATTCCTCCTCTTTTAGAGCCATGAATTTCAACTATCTTGTTATGGAACCTCTCTTGAAAAGGGATGATCTCGAACTCATTGCTCAATTTGAAGAGTATTATTCTTCCAAAAATCCCATGAGTGTTAAGTTTATGACAGAAATAAAAGAAAATTTGATTAAATCAGATGCTTTTTTTAGGATCATACGCATGATCCTATCACGACCTCCTTCTTCCAAATGTCTTTCATCTTCTAAGTCTTTTCATTCTTCCTCATCTTCCAAGTCTACTTCCTCCCCTTAGTCTTCACCTTCCTCTTCTCCATGATCTCATTCCTCTTCTACTTCTCTCAAGAGTCTTACTCCTTGTCTCAAGACATACCGTGTTGAGCAACCTGATAACCCTTATAATACCTCTTCCATGGAGAGTGAGACTCCCATCTTTGAAGACTATGATGACTATGATGACAGACAATATAATGATACCTATGACACCTCTGTTCCTAAGAGTCCTCCTCATTGTGTGCTTGTGCTTACTAGAAATTGGATGTCACATTAGAAAGATCATGATGGTGATCCATATGATTCTAATTTTGAAAGAGACTTTGATGATTTCTGTACACAATACCTAGATGATCCATCTATTTCACTTGAAGAAAAGAAAGCTTTCCACGCTGATTATAAATGTCAATACTATAAGGATCTCTCCTCTAAGAACTATCATGCTAAAAATAAAGATTACACTCTCAAGAAAGATCATGTTAATCATGAACCTTTGTCTTATGATGGTTCCCTTCCATCCCCTACTTCCTCCAATACCCATACATCTAAAGTTTTTAAGTCTTTCAAATCTTTCACAAATCTTTCATCCAACAAAAATCCTAATACTTTTCATGCGGTTCCCTATAGTTATCCTCAAGGGCTACCTCTTAAAGATACTCAAGCTAACCTTCACTTAGCTGCAAATACTTTCAATAATGCTAAAACTAAAGAGCCTAAGCCTTTATATGCTATAATGCCTACTTCAGCTAGTCCTCCACCATCTTTTCCAAAGTCTTCCATACAATTCCAACATGCTTCCTTGTCTTTAGAAGTGGCTCCATGTCAAGAGGACTCTAAAAATCATAAAGAAATGAACATAAATAAAGATCAAGATTAAGAAACCTTCATGTCATCCAATCCTTTTCATGATGTCTCTTATCCACTTCTAGGTTCTTTTGATCCTGCACGCCCTTTCTCATTCATTCCACCCTGTCTTAAGTCTTCTCTTAAGAAAGATCACACTACTACTTACACTGTTGAGCTTATTGACAATCAAAATAACCTTACTACACTTGCAATTTCCAAAGATAATACTTCCATTAAGGTTGGTAAAAATGGTGTTGTTACTTCCAATGTTAAGCCTATTGAAAATCAAAAAAAAAATTATGTGCTTATGCTATCCAAAGATCCTTGTCAAGATCAAAGTCTTCCATCTTCTTATTCTACCACTCCATGTTTGTTTCCACTTTCTACTCTTCCTAAGTCTTTGCAAGCTTTGAAAAATCCTGTCAAAGAAGGTGCTCATATTCAAGATGTCCACGATTCTATTGAAAATCCTAATGCTCACTCTAAAGATGCTGATGTCCTTGGTTGTCATATAAATGTTGATAAATTTGTTGATTATCCTTTTGTATCTTCCACTTCCATCCCTGGACCTCTTCCACCACTGCTAAGGGCTTCACGTCTACCTTCCATCTTGGGTCCTTATGTCCCTTCACTTTCCCCTCCTAACTCTCCTAATTCATCATCCATCTTGGGTCCTTACGTCCCTCCATCTCCTATCTTTCCTCAAGACCAACATAGATGAATACCCTTGAATCCTTTTCATCCACCCACCCATCTAAACCAGTCATATCCTCCTTCTTCCACAAGTCCGAAGTTCTTTGGAAGTAACTTGAATGTTCAATACAAGAAAAATAAGCAATACAAGAATCCATCAAAAAAAGATCACCATGTCTCCTCTAATAGACATGGAGGCATAAAGTCAAAAGAGATATCTAAGAAAAAAAATTACAAGACAAGTATGGGTTCCAAAATCCATCATTAAAGATATTCTCTCTAAATCATCAAAAAGAAATGAAAAGCCTACAACTTTATGGATTCTAAAATCTCTCTTTAAAAAGTATGATGTTGAGCAACAAGTGAAGTTGAAATTCAAGCTTCCAAAGGCTTCCACTTCATCTTCTTCCAAAAATATTCTTCCATTCTATGCGCCTAAACCACAACCTCTGCTATCCATTCACCATATTCCTTCATTCATGTTTCCTCCATCCTTTCGCCACCCTTCAAGGTGTGTGTTGATTTTGATCTTGCCTTCCTTTTCATCTACCCTTTCACAATCCTTCCATTCATTATCCTTCTACCTTCTATCCTTTTTCCTCACTTGCCTATTCCTCCTATCTTCCAACCTCACTCACTTTACATAAAAATTTATCCTCCATTTTTCTCTTCCATATTCCTTTACCTATCAACACCTTTGAGCATATCATTTTGAATCCTTGGCATATCATGGTTTATCCTTTCAAGGAGTATTATCTAAAAAGCTTTCCTTCTTCTTAAAAAAAATAAAAATTTAAAAAATAATTTTTTTTTTGAAAATGTGCCTTGGTGAAAACTTGGAAACAGGCGCCTTGGTAGCAAAAGTAAAGAGAAATAAATTCATCCTATGGTGAAAACCACTTCCTTGTGGCACCTTAGATCAGTACCATGATGAAAACCTGGTAATCAGGCATCATGCATAGTTCTACATATTTCATCCATTCTATCTTCTCTCTTTGATCTTGACAATGTTGATCTATACACGAACATTTGGCTATCTTGTGAGCTATCTTATGAAAATCTTGCTTTCATTCCCTTCCTATTTAGCCTTCATATTTATTTTCCTCCATTCATTCTAGCCTTTCGCTATCTTTTTCCCCTTTGGTCTTGATCTAATAAAAAAAGAGTAGAACACGATGCATTGAAACCTCTTGACATGTCTACTTCTTTGGACTACATCCTTTCTTTCTTTGGCATTACATTTTTGTGACTTATCCTATGTTGGCCTTTCATTGCTTGTCCAAATGTGCTTTACATGAAAAATTTTCCCTAGCTTGGGTACCCTTGAGGAGTTTTCCCTTGAGGATTTCTTCCCTGCATTCTCCTTCATTCTCTTGTCTTCCATCTCTTCCACCAGGTTGCTAATCCCTCTTGTTCTCCACCTTTCTAGAGATTGGGACTACACGATGTGATCTTGCTTGGGAGTTCGATGCCCATTCTGTCCAAGGGCATCCTTTGTACATATTGATTAGTACTACCTATTGAGGTTGAAATCCCATCATTAAGAATCAGAATGCATAGTCTAGTAACTGATGATGACTACAGAGTGTCTAGGTTGCAAGAACTTGAACTACTAGATGAGCACAAACAAGTAGCATATGATCATCTCAGAGTATATCAAAAAATAATGTCAAGAGGTTACAACAAGAAGTCAGACACAGAGAATTTCAGGTTGGCGATCTAGTCTTGAGAGAGAATCATAAAAATCAATCACATAGAGAGCGCAAGGGGAAGTTTGAACCCAACTAGTTGGGTCCCTTTGTAATCACTACTACTTTTGGCTCTGGTGCCTATCAACTCTCACTGACTAAAGGAGAATAGCTCCAAGAACCAATCAACATTCTCCATCTGAATAAATTTTACGCCTAAGGCATTCAGTCTATGGTAAAATGTCCTGAAAAAATTATAAAAATTGGAAAAAGCCTTGAAAAAATGATTATCTTGGTGAAAACCTAGCAATAGGTGCCTTGATGATTTATAAAAAAATAAAAAAATATCAAAAATATCAAAAAAATTGGAAAAGATAAAAATACAAAAAAATGAGAAAAAGAAAAAGTGCCTTGGTGAAAACCTGGAAATAGGTGCCTTGGTAGCAAAAATAGAATCTCTGCCAAGATGGTGAAAACCCAACAAACGGGTGCCACTTGTTCAAAATGCTCCATCTATCAGCGCAATCTTGGTCTTTCCCATCTTTTAGTCTACTTTAGTCTGTATATATCTTTGTTTCAATAAATTCAATCTATACACCAATCAACTCAAGCGTCTGTATCCTATGAATGCCTAACACTTGGGGGAAATCAAAGTAATATCCTATGGCCTCCCATATACGTTAGACGAGTCATATCTAGTCAGAGTCCTTTGAAGCTTCATCCAAGTTAGTCAGTCAGTCTCTTGTCCAGAAAGTATTTTACATCTACAACAACGCAATCAAACATCAAACACAAATGGAAAACAATCTATGATTTATACATGCTTTTTTCACCTTGTATGATTACTGATTCACATTGAGATTTTTGCATATTTTGTTCCCACGAGCTCTTCGATGATGTCCTTTACAGGATTTAGAGAGTGATGACTAGGGGCATAATCTTTTTTTTATTTTCTTCTTGTATGTTAAAATCTAACAACTTTGGAAATTCTAGATTGAAATGGTGTCCGACTGTAAGAGCCTCTATCTCAAATTGGATGGCCATGTGTAACTCAACCATTGATATCCAGAAAATTCAAGGAAGTTTGATCTAACTATTGTCTTTTTTTGAGTGAGTTCTTTCTCCTATTGTGAAATGCGATCTTACCTAAGGAAGTGAATGATAAAGGGTCACTATGGGTAATTCACATTGGATTTAGAATGATCTCTTGACTATTTGATGTGTTTGTACGCAAGGCGTATTCTGGTCATCACAACGTCTATGTTTTGATGCTTATACAAATTTCTATATCAAAATGGACATGATATTCAAGTCATCCTGGCGTTTGTGCCTTGGTGCTTATATCTAATCTGACATTCTAAAAATAAAATCAATATTCATATGTCCATGGTTGCCTAACCAATGGGTGTTGTATTGATTCTTGCACACACAAATTGATATTCATATGTCTATGGTTTCATAACTAGTGGGCATTGTATTGATTTATGCAGTTACCTAAAAGTTCAATGATGACAACAAATTGACACATGATCAGTGACTAGGTCCTAGGTCCTAGGTTTGCATTTCATTTTGCACTTTGCATGATCTCACAAATTGCTTGAACACTTAAACAATTCTTCAAAACCAAAAATGATAAACATGACACAAGGAATGAGCATTATATGAAGGTTCCTCCACAAAAACAACAAGTAGAATCCTTTTTTGAGATCAATATCAAAATCTAAGATCATTCATATTGTAAGCTACTTCCATAATCAACCTTCAATCATCACATAAATCCAGTATTCAACTTAACTATCTTAAATCAAACTATCAAAATTTCAACTTGGTTAACCATGGTCAACTCATGGTCAAACCTAGTCAAACTTGGTCTCCAGGACCTCTAAACGATGCAGGATGCATTCCCAGACGTGTATAACCACTTCTCCTATCAATTAACATGTTTCTAAACTATAAACGCTGACTTTTCTTGTCAGATTTCAATTTTAATCCCGAAGGGGGCATGGCATTGCACATTATTCAAAGTTTGTAACTCAATTCTATCAATCAATTTTTCCTCAGTAATCAAGACAACAACCACGTCTGGTTGCTGATTCATCTAAAGTCCTCATCACTTGGGGCAAATCTATCATCTCTTGGGGCATATCAGATTCATCTAGTATCCAAATCTATCTTGTAAACTGTATCAGCTTTTCGTAACTATCGGTTCATTAGTGTTATTTCCTTGGTTCTTCGTAACTAATGGGTTCAAGATGTGATACCAATATGATTCATACAAGGACATTGAGGTCTGGAATCGGTCACTCATTTCTTTGTAATCATAAGGTTCAGAATCAGGCATTTTGGCACTTTTTCATAATCACCGGTTCATTGTTGCTATAGTTAACATTATCTCTGGTCATTCAGGACCTAAATCTTAAATCTTGAATCTTTAAATCTTTCAATCAATTTCTGTCTCAAAATCAGTTCATCTTTCAAATTAATTTTATACATATATCATACATAGACTATTCTTTGAACCACTACACTTTTCACAGTGATTCAAAGAGGGGCAAAATGTAATACCCCAAAAATGGGCTACAAGTTCATTAACCTTCTACATCTTCAATTCGAATGAAATTGATATCAAAGTCCTAACCTAAGGCACATATGCACATTATCAAATTTAATTGATTATTCTAAATTTTGCATCGGGGAATATTCCTAGAAATATTCCTAATTTATCCTAATTATCTTTAATTTAATAATTATTTGGCAATAAATCATATTTATCCTAAAGTTGATTAATTGAATATGATGAATATTTAATTAATTAATTTAATTCTACCACTTAATTATTTAATTAGATTTAATTCTATTTATTCCTAATTATATTATTTAATTTTGACAATAAATCAAATCTCCTACTAATAATTGATTAAATCCAAGTTGTCAATATTTAATAATATAGTTTTGAATAAAAGTTTGATTAAAATAATTGATTAACCCACAAATCAGTTATTTTTAAATTTAAAATCAGTTAAGTTGAAGATAAATCACTTTATTTATTTAATTAATTCATGATTATTTGTGCACATTCAAAGAGCAGTTAAACTTTAAATCAAAAAATCAATTCAAGTTGTTATCTTTTCAAAATTCAACATCTATTTTGAGTTCAAAGTTGATCTAAACTTCTGATTTGAGTTAAAAAGTTGTTCTTGCATGATTTTGCATGATTTTATGAGTTATTTATTTCTAATTTCTTGTTAACTCAAAAATCAACCTGAGTTCATCAAGAGTGATTTATGACTTTTTCCATGCACCCTCAAGCCCTAGATTTCTATAAAATCAAGGCTCAGCTCTTTACAAATCATCCACAGAATTTGCATACTTACTCTGACGAATTGACATCAGAGGAATCATCAAGCTTCTTGCGAATCAACATTTTGTGAGATCAATCTTCTTTTCAATTCATTCTAGTTTCATATTTCATATCATTGTTAGCTTAATTTGCATATCATTTCAATCCATTTAGATTAATTTATTATCAATTTTTCTCATCTTATTGCATCAAAAATAAATTAAAAATAGATTAATTTGCATTCATATTTTATTGCTTTCATCATTTAAATCATTCTTTTAGGTGTTGCATTGTCATTGATCTCAGTCTAATTTGAGAATATCATACTCGCACCTACTAGAAGGCAGTAAATCACCTGGTTAGCTATATTGTTCTTATTTGCATATTTTGATTTTTTCTAACCTCTAATGTTTTACTGAAGTGTTGTGTCTACAGCTAGGTACAAAATTCACACACACAATTCTGACTATCCAAATATTGTAAAGCCTTATGATCAGTATACGACACAAATTCACTTGGTATCAAATAATGTCTCCATTTCTTCAGTGCTTGAACAATAGCATAGAATTCTTGATCATACACAAAATATTTCCTTCTAGCATCATTCAAATTTTCACTAAAGAAGCAATAGGTTTACCTTCTTGACTGAACATAGCTCCAATTACACTTCCACTTGCATCACATTCTACTTGAAATACCTTACTGAAATTAGGTAATTCCAAAATAGGCAATTCAATAACCTTATGCTTCAGAGTCTCAAAAATTTTGTCAGCTTCATGTGTCCACTTGAATTCTCTTTCGTCTCCTCTCATAGTCTCAGTCATAGCATTACAAATTGAATTGAAATTCCTTATGAACTTTCGGTAAAAACTTTCCAAACCATGCAATGATCTTACCTCAGTAGCATTCATAGGTGTAGGCCAATTCAGAATAGCTTCAAATTTTTTAAGATCCATCTTCCAACCATCAACTGAAATAACAAATCCCAAATACGCAATCTCTTCTTTCATGAATGAACACTTTTTCAGATTTATTAGCAACTTTTCCTCTTTCAATCTCTACAAAACTTGTCTAACATGCAACAAATGTTCTTCTCTGGTCTTAGTGAATATCAGAATATCATCAAGATATACAATCACAAATTTACCCAAGAATTTCTTCAAAACTTCATTCATCAACCTCATAAAAGTACTCAGTGCATTAGTTAAACCAAAAGGCATAACCAACCACTCGTACAAACCTTCCTTTGTCTTCAAAGAAATCTTCCATTCATCACCTTCTCTAATTCTAGTATGATGATACCCACTTTTCAAATCAATCTTTGTGAAATACTTTTCTCCAGTCAAACTGTCCATTATGTCATCCATTCTCAGTATAGGAAACCTATACTTCACTGTTATCTTATTGATTTCTCTGGAATCAGTACACATTCTCCATTCTCCATTCTTCTTCGATGCCAATACAATAGGTACTACACAAGGACTCAAACTTTCTCTGATCAAACCTTTCTCCAGCAACTCTTGAATCTGTCAATTCAATTCCTGATTCTCAGTAGGTGTCAACCGATGAGGTGCCTTATTCGGTAAACTAGCTCTAGGGATTAGATCCATACAATGATCAATGCTTCTTTTTGGTGGAAAACCATTAGGTACATTATCAGAAATGATATCACTGTACTCAGTGAGTAACTTATTAATCTCCTTAGGGACATTATCCTCTATTTTGTTACTCGGCTTATTAGGAATCACAAAAAAATATACATCATTCATCTTCAATGAGTTAACAAACTTCCTTCCTTCCATCAAACAAACTTTCACAGATGTGCAAACATTACTAACAAGTTCTTCCATCAATGGTAACAAGATTTGTTTCTTTCCATCAGCCACAATAGTATACTTATGCAATCTCTCATCATATATAGCATGTATATCATATTGCCAAGGTCTACCCAACAAAATATGACAATAGTCCATAGGCATGATATCACATAACATGTTATAATAGTATTTTCCAATCTTCAAATTCACATAACATTGTTCACTTACCAAGAGTGTATGCTCATCTTTGATCCATGAAATCTGATAGGGCTTCGGATGTACCAAACTTTCCAACTCCAATTTTGTGACCATCTCTTCAGATGCTAGATTCTTCGAGCTACCACTGTCAATGATTACCTTCCAAACTTTGTCAGAAACTCTACATCTAGTCTTGAACAAACTTTTCCTTGCTGGATCTTCCTTTTTGCTTTCATTCCATAGTGCTCTCCTTACCATCAAGTTATTTTCTTTCTCAAGTTCATTCGGTGACTCTTCTTGCACCAAAGCATTTCTACTGCTATTGGCCTTCTTACTAGCCTGTGTACACTCAAAAGATCTATGTCCTTCTTCTCAACAGTTATAACAAGTTCCTCAGAAACTTCCTCTACTATAACCACCTCGGTAGTTACTGACTCTTCCCCTAGAACTTTCACCTTTGCACTTGGTCTTGCCTTTGTCCAGATTTTTCTTTTCTGGTTCATATCTACCATTTTCACCATTAGATCTACCTCTTCCTCTAGGAAATCTACCACCTCAACCTCTCTATCTCTATTCATGTCTCTTGTTCAATTTCTCCTTGGCTTTCAAAGAAAATTGATAAGCCTCTTCAATGTTCTCCAACTTGACCATACTAATTTCCTCTTGGATGGAAACTCTCAAACCATTCAGGTATCTACTGATTATTTCCACATCATCTTTATCATGTCTAGATCTGATATTCAATCTATAGAATTCCTCAGTATACTCTTTTACCGAGCTATCCTTCTGCCTCAAACTTTGCATTTGCCAAACTAGGTTAATCTGATAATCACAGGGTAAGAACTTTCCTTTCAACTTATTGACCATTTTACTCTATACCTTGATTTTGTCTTTTCCTTTCCTTTTCTGATCCAATTATAGATGTTCCCACCATAAGGATGCATGACTTTTCAACTTTGTGCTTGCAATCTTCACCTTCTTATCCTCAGGGATATTCTCATATTCAAAATACTTTTCCATCTTGGTGATCCAGTCCACCAATTCAATAGAATCTAGATTTCCACCATACTCAGGGGGATTGAAATGTGGTGTTGACTTCAGATTTGTCAAAGCCTTCAAAAATATTTCTTCACCTTGATGCATAACAGGACCAGGTTCTGCATTCACCTGTTCTTCTTCAATTTCATCATCACTAACATCTTCAAGATGTCTACCTCTTCTCTGTGCTATTTCTACTTCTTCTAACCTAGCAACAATTTGTCTTAGCATATCTGTCAATCCTAGATTTGCATCTCACCTCCCATGAACCATCTTGACAACCCTCTACAATTGCAAGTCAGATAGCAATCTGCTACCCCACAAGAATTCAACTAGGGCTTCAAGAGGAACCTGCAAACCTAGATCCGCAGAACTAGATCAAGATATCACCTCACTTTGATACCACCTGACACAAGGGTAGGGATACAAGAGGGACCAAAGGATGGTGCACCCTAATGATCCAAGCTAGCAACACACATGTGGAAGTAACAAACAACAAGAGTGAGAGGGAGAATGCTAGATCTTTCATATATTATCATCAATAGGAATCATACATGCCAAGCTGTAAGGCCTTCCTGGTTAGGGCCTGATATTACAATGAATCACAAAAGTCCTCAAACATGTGAGGATTTGTCAAAAATCTCCAATCTTATCTCTACTATCTTCTATCAAAATTGACTCCCTAAACTACCACCAAACATCTACATTTATACAAGAAGCTACCAAGATGAGTCAGCCTTCAGATCCAAAATTAATGAAAGTAACGGTCAAATCTAGGACCACATGCTTCCCAATGATGGATACAAATATTAATTCCATTATCCAATATAAATGCACAAGTCGGCCACAACAAGAAATAAAATTGAACCCATCGGTAAGCAAGATAACCGAGCAACAGATAGACAATGCCAAGTGCCAATGAAATAACCGACCACCCAGGAGAGAACCAACCCCCCTCGGTAACCAAAGGACACTGACCAATTACTGACCAACTCAGTCAAAGAAGAAACAAAGAAACATAGACAAAACTCCAAATTATTTTTGGTGACACAGAATTTCTAAGGACCCGAGATGCTCCTGCATCAGTTATAGTAATAATCTCCTTCTTTGGCATTGATGGAAACACTGATAATATTCAGTGTTCAATTGATGGTAGTACACTTCACTATCATTCTTATACTCCATCTAAGCCTTAACTTCTCCCTCTTTTAGTAAAAATCATCTTCTTTAATAGATCTTCTATACTGTCCCTTTTTTACATCTTTTTCTAATCTTCTTTATTCTCCCTTTATGCAATCAGTGCATCAACAATATTGCAATCATCATTTATATTCTCCCTCATAATAATCATTAATAATATTCTCCCTCTTTGAAAAAATGCCAAAGAAACATACTCCTAAAAAATTTTCGCAGCCAGTACATTATTCCTCAAATGTATAGATTTCTCATTGCAGTCATAAACATTTTTCACAACTTTAGGTATCACCTAAAGAGTGAAAACTAGCATCAACTCAAAAGATAGATATTCTATTGAATACTTGAATTGATGCAACATGCATCATACCTTAGTAAACATTGGATAGGGGAAGAACCCCTAACTTACCTTAGAGATACTCCAAAGAATCATTTGGTAGTGGTTTGGTAAATATATCAGCTATTTGTTCTTTAGAATTCACATACTCCAATGTCACATGCATATCTTGTAATTTCTCTCTCAAGTAGTGATACTTAATAGATATATGCTTCATTTTTTAATGCATCACCAAATTCTTTGATATGTTTATAACACTGGTATTATCACAATAAATTGTAATTGGATCAATAATCTCTTCTTGCATACCTTCAAGTAATTGTTTGATCTACACAATGTTAGAATAATTCATGGTTGTAGCAACATACTCAGCTTCGATAGTAGATTGTGAAATACAACTTTGTTTCTTTCTTAACCATGTCACTAATCTTTCTCCTAAAAGGAAAGCCCCACCTCTTGTGTTTTTTTGTCATCAATATTTCCAACCCAATCAACATCATTATATACTTTAAGATCAAAATATCCTTCTTTTGTGTACAACAAACCAAAATCTTCCGTCCCTTTCAAATATATAAATATTATTTTAATTGCAGACATATGTGTCTCTTGTTGGTTCTTGGAATGAATTTTACACTCCATGAGACACCAATATACCTAAGACTAATTTTAAAGAGGGGTTAGTTCCAAATATAGGTAAATCTATAGGTAACTGTACCAACTAAAGGGATAAGACTACCCTCTTCACTCCTGGCTTTGCATAACCAAGGCGGGTGCACCTAATTCAGTAAATTAAACACTCTTTACAATAACAAGACTGGATTGAATAAAGCAGATAATAGCAAGAAAGTACTAAATGATAACCAATCATTCATTGAATCTCCATTTCTATGATGAAACTGATACTCAAATACATAAAACTAAAAGGGTACAAAGGATAGAAAGGAGATACTAATTTCTGATCAGTACCTTGTCCATTGGGCAATATATCTAAAAAAGATATAGAATACAAGAACAAAGATTCCAAGCCATGAACACAATAAACTAGATTCATACACTACTTACAAAACATCCTTCATGTTGAACCAAATGAATCTATGCTCTTCTCAGAGAATTTTAACCAGATCTTAGATCAAGAATTAGAAATAAAACATATACACAAGTAAACCTTGTGCAAGGAGTCAGAAAACCCAAGACTCAAGAAGCACAACAAAAGGAGAGATCTGAAAACTGTATTAAGTATAAGGATTCAAGTTCCTGTATTACAAACTATTCCAGAATACAACACTCAGACAATATGCAAAAGATTTTGAAGGGTTTTTCCCCTCTACTAATACAACTAACAAAACATATTACAATCTGGACTGAGGATACACACTTAACTTTTCAGCTTCCTGCGTCAAGAATTTTCTAGCCAACACCTTCTAAATGATCACAAAAATCATTTTATAGGAACAAGGATGCAACAAACAAAAGATCATTTAGGTCAAAAAAACCTAAACCTAACCAACAATCCTAAGGCCTATAGGAGAAACAAATCTGATCCAATTGTACCTCTGCAAGACATTCTCAGGAACAAGCCATTTCTTTTGAAAAAGATCAAATCAATAGTTAATGCACTTGGGGATAATAAACAAATCTGATTTCATCCATGAATCAAAACAAAATATCTGCAAGGCAACCAAGTTGCAAGAAATTTGATTCTTCCCCTTTGCCTAAATATGCAAATTAGTCTTGTCTGGAATGAAATATCTTTACCAAATTTTGATATCGGATACAAAATTCATTACTTCTCTCACCCAACTTGTCAAATCTGAAAATAACCACTACCATTGTAATCCTTACCTTCTGTCATTTCCGAAAACATATTATATGGCCATATTCTGAGAAAAATAAAGCCTCCAGACATTATTTTCTGTGAGCAGCCTGCACCATTTAATTTTTTGATTTCTTCATATAGTTCAAAATATATAATTCATTTTAATTCTTTTCCTGCAAACTTTGAATTCGAAGTAGGACCCATGTGCCACATGGCACTATGTGATTGGCTCATTGACTGACCTCATTGCCCGATTGGACTTATGCACACCTCTCTGCCACTTGTCACATTCTTATTGGCTTGTACCATTGACTGGGCATCCACCTCTAATCTCTCTGCCAGCTCACCAGTCGACACATGGTAGCATGTCGCATCCTCATGAAGGTTAAACTCTGAGCATCTTTCTCCTTGCACTGTAGCGACCACCACTGGATCGACATGCATCTTGAGGTGGCCGACTGTCTATCTCATCTCTTGCTTTATCATTGCTCACTACCAAGTGTCACGTCCTCATTTGTTCATTGATCCATCCGGGCACTGACTTTGTCTTCCTCGCCATGTCATTGGGTATATAGGTGTCAGCTTGTCGCAATCCTGCATTGTTATTTACCATGCATCTTCCTCATCATGCGGCAACAACATTCATTAGATCTAGGCATGCATCCCAATGCGTTAGATCTACACACTTCATCAAAATATGCTTACCTATGTGTGTGGCCCACTATCCTTGTCATCATCTTTGTCACTGCCAAGTAAGCACCAACTAGACCTCGGTTCTTACGCTCATGTGGGTGAGCCTTTGCTTATGCATCCACACTTGGACACCAATGTTTTATGCATTTTGGTATTTAAACATCTAGTTTCCTTTCACACAACCAATGTGGGATAAATGCCCATGGCTTTAATAACATCATTCCTTTCAAAATAACATTTTGTGTGCACTAGCTGGCTGTGCCCATGCAAGTCCAAATGGCTCTCCACATAGCCTCCCTCTCTCTTCCACTTTACTTTATAACCAAGCAGACTTGATATTAAACACTCTTCCTCCACAATGGCTGGCAAATGTGGGATAAATCCAAAAATAACTTCATTGTTTAACCACCCCATGATTGGCCTACGAACATCTTCTCATTTCCCCTTTCTTATAAATGCTGGCAAAAACATGGGAAGAATCCCTTGCAACACTCTCCAAGGTTGAGGGATATACATAACACCCCCTCCCCCAAAAGCACAAGCCGACCAATATATCATAAAACTAGACATATGCATGAGAGGTACATGCATTGCTAGAATGGTGTATGTAACAACATGCCTTACTATTCTATGTGCCAAGTTTAGAATGTAGGCAACCCCCAGTAAGACTCACAAAACCTCCTACTTTATCTTTGATGTGTGCAACTCAACAATCATTTAGACTCACGCCTCCTTCCTCCTGCCTGCAAACATCACACTCAGACTTCCTTATATTTTTGCCTCACTGCCCTGCATTCCCTTTCCAAAATAGCAATCTCCTCCTTTGCAACAATGCACATGCATCACCAAATAAAAAGGGAAGCACAATACAAAGAAAATGTGCACAACACTTGCATACAAAGTGTGCAACACCAAAGAAAGTGTGCACTACATGGAAGGAAAATGTAGCAATCTGAGGCATGGTGTTGAACAATAGGAAAAAGGTAGGTGGAGTGTTGTAGTATGGTAACATCCCAGGTAAGTGTGTTCCAGTCACAAGGAATATGAGCAATAAAAATCAAAGGCATATGTAGCAAAAAGGAAAGATGCTCAATGCTTTAATAAATATGCGCAAGTGTAGCATTGAAAAAGTAGCACAACACAATAGAGGGGACCCAACATAAGGAAGAGTATGATATGCAATCAGGAAAGAGAGACAAAACCAAGGAGGAAACATTCTCCAAAGTATTTCAATGTTTAAACCAAGGTATGGCGTAAATACTCAAAAAGGGAAATCGACAAGGCACTTTAAAATAATGAGGTAGGCTAGGCCCTGAGCGGGTCCGGCCTAATTTTTTTTGAATTCAAACACCCGGACCTCAAAAAAATCTAGAACGACTGGCGTCTGCAACCCGATCCAATCTGGACAACCGAAAACTTTAAAAAACTCCAACTTCTACTACTTTGCCAGCCGACAAATTTGAATAAATCACCTTCAGTCACGCCATTAAAAGACTAATCAAAACATATCAGTGAACGATGAAACTTGGAAGATACAAACCTTGTAGTGCAAATAATCACCCCGTAAAAGGGATTTTCCTAAAGATGAACGAGGCGGGAGATTTTAAAACTTGAAAACACCTATTCAAAATTGCCAGCAAACACAAACCGAAATCACTACAAACTGCCTCAGAAGGAGATGATTTTAAAATATCAAACGACGAGCTGAGGACACGCCATCTATTCTGGTAAAAAATTCATATGCAAGAAATGAAAAAAAATAACCTTGAAGTGGAGGAAAGCATCTGCCAAAAAGCTACGAATTTTGGAAAATGGCTACTTTACAAAGTTATTCTATCCGCACTTTCATCATTATAAAACACTTTTTTACTTGACCTGGCAACCTGATCAAACAGAACCCTCATAGCATGAAACCCTGAGTAAATGATCTCTCTCATATGTATAAAACAAGGCTTTATTCATATTTTTGGAAAGATAAACTGATCATCCAGAAATAAACTTCAAAGTTGACCACTTGGAACATTTGGAACTGAAACATAGTGAAATTGTAGAAATCAAGTTTGGAACTGATTGGGAAAAGTGATCAATCGGATTGGTCATAGTCTAAAACTTATCAGGGGGAGTCACTTCCATGTCTACATTATAGATCAACCTTCAATTCCTCCTGACCATTGATTGGGTATAAGTTGCACGACCTCAAAGTAGGCAACTTCAAAACTGCATTCCCACATTCAGGAAAACTGAATAAAATGCAATCAGAAGCGGCCTGGTAAACTGATCATTCCACTTCTTAAGAATCTAAAAATGGGCACAGAGACACACTCTCATTCCTAAAACATGACACAACATTCCTTTCATCATGATTATCAACCAGGTGTCAGATGCAAACCCTCAAAGTAGGCCCTTTAGTAAAAACTGAATAGGATGCATAGTGTAGATTTGTGAAATGTCCTTCAAATGGGTACCTTCAAAACATGTCAGAATTGGATTCTAGGAGTTGTAGCCAATTTTATATGCCAAGTAAAAGGTGAGGAACACATGTCCTAAGCCCCATCCCATGAAATTCATAGGCCTATCTTTGTATGCACTTGAACTTAGATCTTTTAAACTGTTCTTTGAAGGGCACAAACTTTGCCTTAGGAAAATATCTCTGATTATGGGCTCAAAACTATATGGATTTTTGAGAGCACCAATAATGTCTCTAGTTGGGGACACGTTCCCCTTGTGGGCATGTAGAGAATCTAGAATCTTTGGTACAACAGACCACTCAAAAATGAAAATCGACTTCTTGCTCTTTCTTTAAAAATAGTGAACCTTACTAAAAGAAATGCACCACACAACTGAAGTAAAGAAAATGTACAATATATACATTACTTGGAAAGGGCCAAAGCCACAAAATTGAAATCATTGTTTACCTCTATCAAACATATGATTTTCATCACCATATGAGACCAACAATCTGAAAGTATCATGACTATTTCACTGCTTACATATGTGAACATTCCTGAGCTGAAAAATAATTTTGTATCTGTTCTAGCCCACATTCCTCCAGTCACAACTATCCTTATATTCCAAAGAATATGGAATATCTTTTATCTCCTATTGATGTTGACTGAAAGTATAAAACTTATCTAGTAATGCCTCAAAAAGTAAACTATAATGACCATCATGCATTACTAAAAACTCACCTGGCTGAAAATGAAATGGATCCTTAGTGTTATCTATATGGGATACTTCAGTCACCAAGAAAATTGGTTCCTCAATAATGTCTCCATGAATTGGATCATGAACCAAGTGCAAATTCTTTTCACAAACATCATGACACAAGGACAACTGATCCATACTATCATTTTTATCAACAAGCTTGATATCCTCAACACTATCACAATCATCATCATACTTATCAAAAGAAGGAAAAGAAACTGAACAAGAAACTTGTTCATCATTAGAATCTTCATGACAAGACAACATAGTCTTCATTCACTTCTTCTGAAAACTTATTATATGAGGATATTTCATGTAAACATGAATCATTATTTTCATCATTTTGAACACATGCCTCATTATCAGTGTCAAAACATATATCATTTGGATATTGCAAAGTAGAATCCACATTGGAGGCATACCTCTGAAAATCAGCAACCAATAACGCTGAGATTTCTTCATTGCTTAGTGGATTTTGGACTTCATGTTCATTTCCCTTGGCTTCTTGTTTGATGATTCAAACTTCTTCCTTGTTTAGAATAGGGGCTGAAAATTCTTGGCTCAAGTCATCCTGTGCAAAGCCATCACTGCAAAAACTTTCATCTGCATCTTAATCATCTTTTTGTTGTTTACACAAATCTTTCTTATATTGAGACAAGAAGACTGTTCTCTTATGCTGATAGAAAGAAAGGTCTACAAAATTAATAGAAGCATTATCAACTGTAGACTCTTCTCCAACATCCTAACATTCACTGACCTCACTGTCAGCATCATAATCAACATGATTAGCACAAAAGCAAATAGCATCATCATTTTTATTTGCATAGAGCTGCTCACAAGGAAACCTTACTATCATATCCCCATAATCTGATTTTGGATCCACAACTAGTCTATGATCATCACAAAAACTCATACCTTGATCATTCTCACCAAAGGATTCACACTTATACAAATCCTCTATAGTATTTTTAGTATCAAAACAAAAATCAACAGGGTCTAACATTTGCTGACTAAATAGATGTGTACATTTATTATATTCAGTTGTCAACAAATCAAAGATCTCATTATTACTGAGAGAAGGAGAACATAACTCATCTGCATGCATCACATCATGGTGATCACAAATACATGCATAGTTTATATCAAAATCCTCATCATTTTTATTACTAGAAGAACATACACCTTTACTTGTTACTTAATCATAATCAAAGTGAATCTTAGAATCATTAGAACTACATTCCTAAATATTTTCATGAATTGTTTCACATAAATCCAAAAGCAACTCATCCTCAATATCTTCATTAAAATCTTCACTTAAAAAACTCACTTTCAAATTTAGACATCTTTGAACAAGTGGAAGACCTTGTATACAATGATTCTGATTTCTGATTACTACTATAATCTTAAAGTTCTTTTGTCATGGCTTCATAATTTTGAGAAAAATTCTCATCATTAAACATAGGCTGTTCTGAAATAGTGTTTGTGTTATTTTCACGTGGATGATCCTTTAGTAACTTATTCCATTCATTATCATCAGAAAATTATTTTAAGAATAACCATTTGAAGTCAGTCAATGAGGAGATGCATTTTGGGAGTAAACTCAAGTACCAATCAGCTGCAACCCCTTTGAGGGATCTCCCAAAAAACATCATGCTAACATCTTCCTCATAAATCTGATACTCTACGACAAATCTGAAGAATGCTAGAACATGTTCAAGCGTTGATTCAGACTGATCATCAAATAATAGAATTAAATCAATGAGCTCACTAGGAAAAGAATCGGGGAATCCTAGAACATGAGCACATTTTAAAACTCTATCCAACTTGATAAAACACAGCCTTCTAGGCTGGATCATTTCTTGGTTATCCATTTGATTTGAAACAAGATGGGAATTGTTGATCTTGTTCTATCTTTATAAGAGGGATACCAAACCATTTAAACCTCTATGATAGTAAATTTAAAGTTTCATGACAAGATACTCAACATGGAAACATGAAATTGTCGATGTTATTCTTCCCTTCTTATCGGTGTTGAATCACTTAATAGGGAACAAAATACCTTACAGTTGATCTTATGGAAATACACATAAAGATAAAAAATACTTGGAAGTGTTGTAGTTGAAACTCAACTTGCTGAATGGAAAGCCTTTGAATTTGAAGCTTTCTTTGCTTGAAATAATTGTAGAGTCACCACCTCCTTGAAGATGACAAACACCTTAACCATTGAAAACTCTTTTTGTATCATTTTCCTTCAACACAACAAGCTTCAATAGGGTATAGAAACTTTTTATCGGGACTGAAAATATATCATTATATGCACTGATCAAACAAAGAACTCAGATTCGCCACTCACAACTAGGTGAGATGATTTGAAACTTTTTTAAAATGACTCTTATACACTTCAATGGAAACCACTAGATATATAAATAAGCCGGCCAAGAGTCTAGCTCTACTCGTACTCGCATTATTTATAATTGATTTATAACACCAGAGATATCAACTAGATTTAAATAAGCAGGCCAAGAGTCCAGCTCAACTTGGAACTTGCATTATTTACTCATGATTATAATCTTCCCAGTAGAGTCGCCATTTTTTTGCTGACTCAGATGGGCTGAATCAATCTGGGTAGTAAGATACTAAAAGTTTGTAATATAACTAGAGATTCTGAACTAATTTATTTCATTGTTATGTTCTCTTCCCTAGTAGAGTCACCATTTTGTTGGTTCCTGGAATAGATTTTACACTCCATGAGACACCAATATACCTAAGATTGATTTTAAGGAGGGGTTAGTTCCAAATATAGGGAAATCTATATGTAACTGGACCAACTATAGGGACAAGACTACCCTCTTCACTTCTGGCTCTGCAGAACCAAGGCGGGTGCACCTAACAAAGTAAATGAAACACTCTTTACAATAACGAGACTCGATTGAACAAAGTAGATAATAGAAAGAAAGTACTAAATGATAACCAATCATTCATTGACTCTCCATTGCTATGAAACTGATACTCAAATACATAAAATTGAAAGGGTACAAAGGATAGAAAGGATTTGATTTAAGTTCTTGCAGAATGTAAACAACCATGCCAAACTTGCATCACTACAAGAGATACTAATTTCTCTTCAGTGCCTTGTCCATTTGGTAATATATCTAAAACAGATACAGAATACAAGAACAAAGATTCCAAGCCATGAACACAATAAACTAGATTCATACACTACTTACAAAACATCCTTCATGTTGAACCAAATGAATCTATGATTTTTTCAGAGACTTTTAACTTGATCTTAGATCAAGGCTGAGAAATAAAACATATACACAAGTAAACCCTACGCAAGGAGTCAAAAAACCCAAGACTCAAGAAGCACAACAAAAGGAGAGATCTAAAAATTGAAAACTGTATTAAGTATGAGGATTCCAGTTACTATATTACAAACTATTCCAGAATACAACACTCAGACAATATGCAAAAGATTTTGAAGGTTTTTTTCTCCTCTACTAATATAACTAACAAAACATATTACAATCTGGACTGAGGATACACACCTAGCTTTTCAGCTTCATGTGTCAAGAATTTTCCAGCCAGCACCTTCTAAATGATCACAAAAATCCTTTTCTAGGAACAAGGATGCAACAAACAAAAGATCATTTAAGTCAAAAAACCCTAAACCTAACCAACAATCCCAAGGCCTGCAGGAGAAAGAAATATGATCTAATTGTACCTTTGTAAGACATTCTTGGGAACAAGCTACTTCTTCTGAAAAAGATCAAATCAATAGTTAATGCACTTGGGGATAATCAACAAATCTAATTTCATCCATGAATAAAAAAAAAATATCTGCAAGGCAACCATGTTGCAAGAAATTTGATTCTTCCCCTTTGCCTGAATATGCAAATTAGTCTTGTCTGGAATGAAATATCTTTACCAAATTATGATCTTGAATACAACAGTCCTTACTGCTCTCACCCAACTTGTCAAATCTAAAAAATGACCATTGCCATTGTAATCATTATCTTCTATCATTTCTGAAAACATATTATATGGCCATATTTTGATAAAAATAAAGCCTCCAAACATTATTTTCCATGAGCAGACTGCACCATTTAATTTTTTAATTTTTGCATATAGTTGAAACTATATAATTCATTTTAATTATTTTCCTACAAACTTTGAATTCGAAGTAGGACCCATGTGCCACATGGCACTATGCGATTGGCTCATTGAATGACCTTTGCTCAATTGGACTTATGCACTCCTCTCTCCCACTTGTCATGTTCTTATTGGCCTATACCGCTAATTGGGCGTCCACCTCTAATCTCTCTACCAGCTCACCAGTTAACACATGGTAGCATGTCACATTCCCATGAATTTTAAACTCTGAGCATCTTTCTCCTTACACTATAGTGACCACCACCGGATCAACATGCATCTCGAGGTGATCGATTGTCTATCTCATCTCTTGTTTCATCATCGCTCAATGCCAAGTGTCACATCCTCATTTGTTTGTTCGTTGATCCATCCAGGCTGAGGGATATACACAACACACCCCCCCCAAAGCACAAGCTAACCAATATATCAAAAAATTGGACGTATGCATGAGAGGTACACACACTATTGGAATGGTGTATGTAACAACATGCCTTACTATTCTATGTGCCATGTTTAGAATGTAGGTAGCCACCAATAAGACTCATGCAGCCTCCTTTATCTTTGATGCGTGCAGCTCAACAATCATTGAGACTCACACCTCCTTCCTCCTACTTACAAACAACACACTCAGGCTTCCTTATATTTTTGCCTCATTGCCCTGCATGCCCTTTCTAAAATAGCAGTCCCCTCCTTTGCAACAATGCACACGCAACACCAAATAAAAAGGGAAGCACAATACAAATAAAATGTGCACAACACTTGCATACAAAGTGTGCAACACCAAAGAAAGTGTGCACCAAATGGAAGGAAAATGTAGCAATCTAAGGTATGGTGTTGAACATTAGGAAAAAGGCAGGTGGAGTGTTGTAGCATGGTAACATCCCAGGTAAGTGTGTGCCAGTCACAAGGAATATGAGCAATAAAAATCAGAGGCATATGCAACAAAAAGGAAAGATGCTCAATGCTTTAATAAACATGCCCAAGTGTGGCATTGCAAAAGTAGCACAACACAATAGAGGGGACCCAGCATAAGGAAGAGTATGATATGCAATCATGCAAGAGAGACAAAACCAAGGAGGAAACATGCTCCATAGTATTTCAATGTTTAAACCAAGGTATTGCGTAAATACTTAAAAAGGGAAATTGACAAGACACTTTAAAATAATGAGGCAAGCTAGGCCCCGAGCGGGGCCAGCCTAAATTTTTTTTGAATTCAAATACCCGGACCTCAAAAACATCCAGAATGACTGGTATCTGCAACCGGATCCAATCCAGACAACTAGAAACTTTATAAAATTCCAACTTCTACTACTTTGCCAACCGACAAATTTGAATAAATCACCTCCAGTCACCCCATTAAAAGACCAATCAAAACATATCACTGAATGATGAAACTTGGAAGATACAAACCTTGTAGTGAAGATAATCACCTTGTAAAAGGGATTCACCTAAAGATGAACGAGGCAAGAGATTTTAAAACTTGAAAATGCCTGTTCAAAATTGTTGGCAAACACATACCAAAATCACTACAAACTACCTCAGAAGGAGATGATTTAAAAATATCAACCGATGAGCTGAGGGCACGCCATCTGTTCTAGTAGAAAGTTCATATGCAAGGATTGAAATAAAACAAACCTCATCTAGAGACAAGCATCCACCAAAAAGCTATGAATTTTGAAAAATGGCTACTTTGCAAAGTTATTCTATCTGCACTTTCATCATTATAATAAAACACTTTTTTACCTGACCTTGCAACCCGATCAAATGGAACCCTCATAGAATGAAACCCTGAGTAAATGATCTCTCTCATATGTATAAAACAAGGCTTTGATCAGATTTCTAGAAAGATAAACCAATCATCTAGAAATAAACTTCAAAGTCAGCCACTTGGAACATCTGGAACTGAAACATAGTGAAACTGTAGAAATCGGGTTTGGAACTGATCAGGCAAAGTGATCAATTGGATTGGTCATAGTTTGAAACTTATCAGGGGGAGTCACTTCCATGTCTACATTATATATCAACCTTCAATTCATCCTAACCATTGACAGGGTACAAGTTGCATGACCTCAAAGTAGGCAACTTCAAAACTGCATTCCCACATTCAAGAAAATTGAATAAAATACAATCAGAAGCGGCCTGGTAAACTGATCATTCCGCTTCTTAGGAATCTGAAAATGGGCACAAAGAAACACTCTCATTCCTACAACATGACACAGCATTCCTTTCATCATGATTATCAACCAAGTGTCAGATGTAAACCCTCAAAGTAGGCCCTTTAGTAAAAACTGAACAGGATGCAAAGTGCAGATTTGTGAAATGTCCTTCAAATGGGTACCTTCAAAACATGTCAGAATTGGATTCTAGGAGTTGTAGCCAATTTCATATGCCAAGTAAAAGGCAAGGAACACATGTCCTAAGCTCCATCCCATGAAATTCATCAGGCCTATCTTTGTATGCATTTGGACTTAGATCTTTTAAATCATTCTTTGAAGGGCACAAACTTTGCCTTAGGAAAAAATCTCTGATTATGGGCTCAAAACTATATGGATTTTTGAGAACACCAACATCTCCTTTGGGTTGGAATAAAACCTTGTTACAATACCAAATGAATGTGCAATGTTAGGCCTACTATGTACAACATACTATAGTTTACCAATCATGGATTGGTAAAGTATCTCATTCAGTTCCTTTGTCTCATCTTCCTTTGACAATTTATAACTAGTAGCCATCGATGTTCCAACTGGTTTTGATTCTTCCATATTGAATGTTTTTGGGATGTCCTTGATATACTTAGATTGTGTTATGTAGATCCCATCCTTAATTTTTTAAATTTGAAGTCCAATAAAGAATTTAATCTCTTCAATCATAGACATCTCAAATTCCTTTCTCATCTCTTCAACAAATGATTTAAACATTATGTCATTTCCACCAAATATAATGTCATCAAAAAATATCTTAGCAATCAAGATCTTATTAGTACTATCACATTTCAAATATAAATTGTTGTTATCACTTGTCCTTTGAAATCCAATCTTAACTAAATAAGAGTGTAGTCTTTCATACCATACTCGAGGTGCTTGCTTCAATCCATAAAGTGCCTTGTGTAGTTTGCAAACCATGTCCTTTTCATAATTCTGAACAAATCCTTCAGGTTTTTCAATATACACTTATTCTTCAAGAATTACATTTAAAAATGTAGACTTAACATCCATCTGATAAAATTTTAATCCTTTATAGGAAGCATATGCATGTAATATCCTTACAAGTTCTAATCTAGCAACAGGGGAAAATTTATCACCATAGTCAATACATTCTTCTTGTGCATACCCTTTGAGGACTAATATTTCTTTATTTATGATCACATCTCCTTTCTCATTGAGTTTATTTCTATAAATCCACTTTGTTCCTATCATATTCTTATCCTTAGGTCTTGGTACTAGTGACCAAAATATTATTCTTTTTAATCTGGTAAATTTCTTATTTGATAGCATTAATCCAATCTTCATTTCCTAGTGCATCGTTGACTATCTTGGGTCAAATTCAAAAATTAAACATATTTTATCCTTCAACTTACTTCTTGTCATGACTCCTGCATTCTTGTATCCAATTATTCTGCTCGGTGAGTGGTGTCTTCTCACATATTTTGCTAAAACATGCTTGGTAGACTGTTTATCAGTGTTTTTGATGCAGGAGCATCCTGGGTGTAAGAGCAATCTTGCATCACCCAAAAAAAAAAAAAAATTTCTATTTTTGTATTCAATAAGGGCTATCTTGTGCAGAGCTGCTATTTATGGAAAGTTACTATTTTTGGTAATTTTCATATGTGCTCAGAATGATCTGATTTCTTTCTTGGAGGTTCATTTTGGTCATATAAGTCTGCCAGTAAAGTTTCATTGCCAGATCAAGTGTATATTGGAAGATATTGAAAATTTTCGGTATTGGCAGCAGGGTACAGAATCTTTGAACTCAATTTTGAAGGCTTTAGAGGCCCCGGATGAGGTCAAAAATTTGGGTGACAAGCGCTTGCGCCGGTCAAGCCTGTAGAGCGCTTCGTGGCATTTCCAAAATAGGGTTATAATAGCCGATCGGGTCAACTGGTGATGACTTATGGTCTTCGAAAGTTGGGCCACCTGAAATGGCGAAAAATAATTTTCTTCAAAATTTCTGTTCGGGTTTCAAAGGTTATCTTGAGCTAACTATGATGTAATAAAATGTAAAATAAAATAATTCTAAGTTTGGTCGGCCTTATTGGCTAAAATTCTAGAACCTTCCCAGGCGGTAGAAATTTGCCTATATAAGGAAGGCTGTATTATTGTCTTAGGTAGTTCAGAATAGTTCTGGGTAGTAGATCTGGGTAATAGTTCAAGGCTTTGTCCTACAAAATATTGTAAGGGAATGCCCATGTGGCTTTGCATATTGTAATTCTGAAAGTTTGTAATTCCACATTTGTGGAGATAATAAGAAGCCAATTTTCTGTTCTTGCATATTGTTGTTGTTTCTCTATTTCTGTTATGTGTTTGTGGTATTAAGGGGAGCACCCTTCATCAAGTGGTATTAGAGCGGGAGTTCTTGAGTGTGTAAACAGATCGCCGATTGTGAGACAGCTTGCACCAGGACCGTGGTTAAGGTTTCAGCGCGCATCACGAAAATGCCTCCACGAAGAGAACGTGGCGGAAGAGCTGGTGCTGTGACACCTGAGGTTAGAGAGCTGCAGAGACAAGTGCGAGCATTACAAGAAGAGATTCACAGAGGAATGAATCTTAATGTCAGAGATGAAAGCGAGGATGAAGCTGAAGAAGAATATCAAGAAGGAGAAGTCAAAATTGTGAACCAGGAGGAAGAAAGACTTTTTCGGGCCATTTCTAAGATTGGGAAAAGACCTAAGATTGAGGTTCCTACATTTTCTGAAAATATTAACCCAGAAGAATTGATCGACTGGATCAATGAATGTGAGGAATATTTTGAGTATGAAGATGTTGAGGATCCTGATAGGGTCAAATTTGCAAAGGCTAGACTGAAAGTTCATGCGAAGATATGGTGGCAAGAGATTCAGTTGGAGCGAAATAGAAGGGGAAAGGAGAAAATCATGAGATGGGATCGGATGGTGGATAAATTGAAGCGATAGTTCATTCCTATTGATTATGAGCTTGACCTACTGAAGAAAATGCAGAGTTTGAAGCAAGCAGGAAGATCTGTTCAGGAGTATATAGAAGAGTTCTATCGACTTCTCATTAGAATAGGCCATGCAGAAGCTGATAAAGAGAAAGTTGCCCAATACCTTAATGGGTTAAGGCCAAGCATTCAAGAGGAGCTGAATCTGGTTCGAATGAATAGTATTGAGGAGGCATACCAATTTGCCCTAAAAGTAGAGGAAAAGCTGAACAAGAAGTTTGAGAGCAGACAAAACGGAAGAGGTCGCGGTGGACGACCTGGTGGACGGTCATATGGTAGCCGAAATGAAGATTCAAAAAAGAAGGATGAGGCCAGTAGTAGTCAGAATCAGCGAGGAAATAATTTCAATCGCTTCCAGGATCAGAATAATAGAGATCAGAGAGGAAGAGGAAGAGGACAAGGATCTGGAAGAGGTGGCTTCCGTGGAACATGTTTTCACTGTGGAGAAGGTCATAGGGCATTTGAATGTCCTTAGCGCCAAGGTAGAATAGATAGAAGAAATGAAAGCCAGGCCAGAGTTGCACATGTCGATGAAGATGCTAGATCATCAAATTCTGAAGATACTGAAAGAGGAGAAATGCTAGTTAACAGAAGAGTCTTACTGAGTGGTGAGAATGAACCTAAACAAAAGAGGAGCCTGTTTCACACTAGATGCAAGTGTGAGGGTAAATGTTGTGATGTGATTATCGATAGTGGAAGCACTGACAATTTGGTGTCAGAAGAGATGGTGACAAAGTTGAAGCTCAAGAGACAAAAACACCCACATCCATATCGGATTGCCTAGGTGCAGGATGACCACAAGGTCATGGTCAGCGAACAGTGCCTGGTAAAGTTCAAGATCGGCGGGTACCAAGATGAGGTACTATGCGATATCATCTCTATGGATGCATGTCATATGTTGTTGGGTAGACCGTGGTAGTTTGACAGATGTGTTGTACACGATGGTCGTGTGAATACCTATTCCTTGACAAAGGATGGAGTGCGACATAAGCTAAAGCCATTGAAGGAGACCGAAGAAAAGGTATGTGGTAATGCAAGAATAACATTTGTTGATGGAAGAAAATTCCTAGATGGTATGAGGCATGAGCATGTGTGTTTTGCTTTAATTCCAAAAGTTGCTAAAGAAGAAGTAGAGGATGTACCTGTAGAGGTTGCAAATTTGTTGAATGAGTTTCAGGATATTGTATCTGATAATGTACCTGATAGATTACCACCCGTAAGGAAGATCAGTCATCAGATGGATTTGATTCCAGGAGCCAGTTTGCTAAACAAGGCAGCACACAGAATGACATCAGCAGAAAGTGAGGAGTTGAACAGACAAGTACATGAGTTGTTATAGAAGGGATTGATTCGAGAGAGCCTGAGTCCATGTGCTGTACCAGTAGTATTAGCACCAAAGAAGAATGGAGAATGGAGGATGTGTACAGATTCTAGAGCAATAAACAAGATCACAATCAAGTATAGGTTTCCATTGCCACAAATGGATGATATTATGGATTGTTTGAGTGGAGCTGTGTATTTCTCAAAGATAGATCTGAAGATTGGATATCACCAGATTCAGATCAGAGAAGGAGATGAATGGAAGACTGCCTTCAAGACAAAGGAAGGACTATATAAGCGGTTAGTCATGCCTTTTGGGCTAACCAATGCACCGAGCACTTTCATGCGGCTCATGAATGAGGTTCTGAAAGAATTTTTGGGTAAGTTTGTCATTGTTTACCTAGATGATATTTTGATTTTTAGCAAGACATTGGAGGAACATATGATGCATATTCGTATGGTGTTTGAGAAGTTGAGAGATGAGAAATTGTTGATTAATTTGAAGAAGTGCAGTTTTGTGAAGAAAGAGTTAGTGTATTTGGGATTTGTAGTTTCAGCAGAAGGTCTAAAAATGGACCCAGAGAAGGTACAGGCTATCCTTGAATGGCCTACTCCAAGGAGTGCTACTGAGGTAAGATCTTTTCATGGTTTGGCTAGCTTTTACAGAAAGTTTATTAGAAATTTTAGCAGTATTTGTGGACCCCTAACTGAAACAATTAGAGGTGATAGAAAAGAGTTTAAGTGGACTAATGGGGCAGAAAAGAGTTTTTAATTGTTGAAACAAAAATTTACAGAACAACCTATTTTAGCCCTTCCAGATTTTAATAAGGTGTTTCAAGTAGATTGTGATGCTAGTGGTACTGTAATAGGAGTTGTTATGAGCCAAGAAGGTAAACCTGTTGCTTATTTTAGTGAGAAATTAAATGATGCCAAGAGAAAATATTTTGTTTATGATCAGGAATTTTATGCTATAGTTCAGGCATTGAAAAAGTGGAGGCACTATCTGCTTCCTAAGGAGTTTTTTTTGTATACTGATCATCAAGCTTTGCAATATTTGAATAGTCAAGGAAAATTGAATCAAAGGCATTTGAAATGGGTTGAGTTTTTGCAGAGTTATATATTTGTTTTGAAACACAGGAGTGGAAAGTCTAATAGGGTTGCAGATGCTCTTAGCAGAAGGGAACTATTGCTGACAGAAATGCAGATTGAAGTGGTTGGGTTCAAGGAACTCAAGAATTTGTATCCAAAGGATCCTGATTTTGGTGAAGCTTGGAAAGCTTGTACAGAACCTGTTACTCTAGACAGGACAAAATGGCTGGATTTTATCATCCAAGATGATATGCTATTCAGAGGGAGTCAGTTGTGCATTCCACGAAGTTCTATGAGGGAGAATCTCATCAAGGAGAAGCATAGTGGAGAATTGGCTGGACATTTTGGTCGTGATAAAACCCTTGCTTTGGTTGGTGAGAATTATTATTGGCCATAATTGCAGCAAGATGTGAAGAAGTTTGTACAGAGTTGCAGAGTATGTCAGATGGTGAAAGGAGTGAAGCAGAATACAGGGTTGTATCAGCCATTACCTATACCAGAGAAGCCTTGGGAGGATATTAGTATGGACTTTGTTCTTGGTTTACCGAGGACTCAGTGGGGACATGATTCAATTTTTGTGGTAGTTGACAGATTTTCAAAGATGGCACATTTCATTCCCTACAAGAAGACTAATGATGTTGTTCATATAGCCAAATTGTTTTTCAGAGAAGTAGTGAGACTTCATGGTTTGCCAAAGACCATAGTTTCAGATCGGGACACTAAGTTTGTTGGATATTTCTGGCATACATTGTGGAAGAAGTTAAAGACAGATTTGAAGTTCAGTTCATCACATCATCCATAGACTGATGGACAGACAGAGGTGGTGAATAGGAGTTTGGGAAATTTGCTGAGATGTTTGGTTGGAGATAAGCCAACAGGATGGGATTTGATTTTACCACAGATAGAATTTGCATACAATAATTCTGTCAATAGGAGCACTGGTAAATCACCATTTCAGATTGTATATGGAAGTAGTCCAAGAAATGCATCTGAATTGAGGAAGATAGATAAAGGAGAAATAAGTAGTGCTGAAGCTGAGGATTTTGTAGAACACTTGAAGAACATCCATGGGGAGGTGAGGAACCATATTACCAAGATGAATGCACAGTATAAGGCTAAGGCAGATGAGAAAAGGAGGTATAAGGAATTTCAGGTTGGTGATGAAGTCATGGTTCATTTGCGGAAGGAGCAGTTTCCAGTTGGTACATATAACAAGCTGAAAATGAAGAAGTTTAGACCATGTAGGATACTGAAGAAACATGATTCAGGAAACACATATGAGGTAGAATTGCCTACTGAGCTAAATATTTCACCAGTGTTTAACATTTCAGATCTGACAGAGTATCATGAAGGAGGTGTTGAAGATGAGATCATAGTAGCACAGTGGAGTATTCCAGCAACTAGTTCAGACACTAAGGAGATCAAAGATATACTGGACAGTCGTGTTGGTAGAAGCACAAGGAATAGGACATATGAAGAATATCTGGTTAAGTGGAAAGGATGACCTGTTGAAGATTCATCATGGCTGACAAAGGAGGAGGTTAGCCATCTTGGTTTTCCTCTGCACACCTGAGTTGTGACAGGGTCACTTCTCAAATTACCCCGGGTGTCTGATGCAGGAGCATCCTGGGTGTAAGAGCAATCTTGCATCACCCAAAAAAAAAAAAAAAAAATTTCTGTTTTTGTATTCAATAAGGGCTATCTTGTGCAGAGCTGCTATTTATGGAAAGTTACTATTTTTGGTAATTTTTGTATGTGCTTAGAATGATCTAATTTCTTTCTTGGAGGTTCATTTTGGTCATATAAGTCTACCAGTAAAGTTTCATTTCCAGATCAAGTGTATATTGGAAGATATTGAAGATTTTTGGTATTGGCAGCAGGGTACAAAAACTTTGAACTCAGTTTTGAAGGCTTTAGAGGCCCCGGATGAGGTCAAAAATTTGGGGGATGGGCACTTGCACCGGTCAAGCCTGTAGAGCGCTTCGTGGCATTTCTAAAATGGGGTTATAATAGCCGATTGGGTCAACTGGTGATGACTTATGGTCTTCGGAAGTTGGGCCACCTGAAATGGCGAAAAATAATTTTCTTCAAAATTTTTGTTCGAGTTTCAAAGGTTATCTTGAGCCGACTATGATGTAATAAAATGTAAAATAAAATAATTCTAAGTTTGGTCGGCCTTATTGGCTAAAATTTTGGAACCTTCCCAGGCGGTGAAAATTTGCCTATATAAGGAAGGCTGTATTATTGTCTTAGGTAGTTCAGAATAGTTCTGGGTAGTAGATCTAGGTAATAGTTTGAGGCTTTGTCCTACAGAATATTGTAAGGGAATGCCCATGTGGCTTTGCATATTGTAATTCTGAAAGTTTGTAATTCCACATTTGTGGAGATAATAAGAAGCCAATTTTCTGTTCTTGCATATTGTTGTTGTTTCTCTATTTCTGTTATGTGTTTGTGGTATTAAGGGGAGCACCCTTCATCAGTTTTCATCGCTCGGTGGAGGTTCATTTTTATCCTTGGTTCCTTCTTGTTGCATCTCGATTGCATCAACCGAATTACCTTCCTTAACATAAAAAATATTTTGTAACCCTCAGGTTCCTTTTTTCTATCTTCTTCATTCCTTTTTGTAAATTCATCAATACTCACATTTTCACTTTCAACAATTTTATTAGTAGCCTTGATCAAACATTTATATGATTTTCTCTTTGATGAATAACCTAGGAATATACCTTCATCTCCTTTTGAGTCAAACTTTCCATTTCTAGCATCTTTCAATATGTAACACCTACTTCCAAATTTTTTAAAGTAACTTACATTTGGTGTGTGACCATACCAAAGTTCATAGGGTGTCTTGTTGATACCTTTCTTCAACTGTACTTAGTTGAGTGTGTAGACAACAATATTTATGGATTCTCTCCAAAATGTTTGTGTAACCTTTTTGTCAATCAACAAATTTCTAGTCCTGTCAACTATAGATCTATTTCTTCTCTTAGATATACCATTTTTTTGTGGAGTCCTCAGTGTAGATACTTGTCTTTTGATTCCATTTTATTTGTAGAAGACAGTAGATCCATCAAAGATAAATTCACCTCCTCTATCAGATCTTATTCATTTCAGTTGTTTTCTTGCTTCTTTTTCAACTCTATCTTTATACCACTTGAACATTTGGAATGCATCAAACTTCTCTTTTAGAAGCATAATAGACATCATTCTTGAATAGTCATAAAAAAAAGGAAATATTGATCTCCATAATAGCTTTGTATCTTCATAGGACCACAAAGGTCTGTATGAACTAATTCCAAAATACCATTGGTAGAATAATATCTTCTTGATAAGGTGGACTTATTCATCTAACCAATTTGACATTCTTTACACATCACTTTATTTGGTTTGATTAATTTCGATAGACCTCTAACTCTATTCTTCTTACTTTAATCATGTTATCAAAATTTACATGAAAAAGTCTTTTATGCCATAACCACACATCTTCAATTTTAAGAAACACACAACTCTTTGTAGTAGTATCAAGATAAAATAAATTACCTTTAGATTGTTCATCAATTCCAATCAAATCTCCATCAGTACCATAAATCTTCACCATTCTATTTTAAAATTTGAGTCAGCAACCAATATTGTTTAGTTGTACAACACTCATGAGATTTTAGTTTAGTCCTTTAACCCAATATGCATCATTACTTCTCATCTTCTCATTCAATATAATTGATCCTTTTCCTTCAACAGGACATGGAGCATCATTTCCAAATCTGAAAAATCCTCCATCATACTCTTCTAGGTTCTCAAAATTTTCAATATCGCCAGTCATATGATGTGAACATCCACTATCAATAATCCATGGGTTAATTTTACTTACATCAAAAATAAGTTCTTTTTCATCTTCATAATTTTCTTCATCTAAGTCTTCCTTTACAACAACATAGACAATTTCATATCCTTCTTCTATATCATCAGATTCATCATCAACCACACCTTCCTTATCTAGGTAACAAGACTTCTTACCTTTGTCCTTGTAATCTCTAAATCTTTAGTGTCAGTTGTCCCTTTTGTCACTTTTATCATTCCTATCATTGTCAAGACATCTAGATGCAATATGACCAGTCTTATTACAATTGAAATATTTTAAGGGTAATTTTCCTTTGTACTTTCCTTTACCTCTCGGTAGTCTCTTAGCCTATAGTGCTTCCAATTTCTCTTGTTCTTTCTCTTCGATTAGGATACAGTCATATTCATTTCCATATGAATTAATGTGATTCTCTCTTTCTCTTCTTGAAGTTCCAACATTAAAAAAATGATTTGAAGGTAGTTTCAATGGTTGGTAGACTATTATCATAATTGCTAAGGTCAAATGCAATTAGTTTACTTATTAAGGCTTCAAGATTAACAACATTATTTGGGTTAGATCTCAATTCCTGAATATAAGATACTCTAACAAAATACTTGGAAGAAAGAGTTCTCTAAAATTTTACTTACCACTTCTTCATTGGTCAATGATCCACCAACACCTCTAATGACACTTACAACTTCCTTGATTCTGTCACTATATTGAGTAATGTTCTCATCATCTTTCATTCTCACTCCATCATACTTTCCTTTGAGACTATCATCCTTGGCTTTTTATACATGCTGATCTCCTCCATATATAAGTGTAAGCCTACCCCACATCTATTTTAAATTGGCACAATCCTTAACATAATTGAATTTTGAATCAGTCAGAGAAGAAGAAATCTCTATCATTACTGAGTTGTGTTCCTACTTTTCTCTCATCTACTCAACTTTCATGGGTTGGGGAGACATTGGAGTGTATTCATTATCCTAAAGATTCAATGCAAATTATCCAATCCCAAATAGATACAATCTCATCCTTCTTTTCCATGTAGAGAAAATTTCCTTGTTCAACTTAGGCACTTCTCTCCTATACATCTTCGGATCATTTACTCAAGTCTTTCAAACTTAACTATCTTTAGTACTTATCTTTGATATGAATTGTTGGATTACAGAGAGGGAGGGTGAATTCATAATTCCTGATTCTAAATACCTAAAAAAAATCTTTTCTCTGATTAAATCGGCAATAACACGGTTAAACACATCTCACTATTTACCAACTATAGTAAATAAAATTTAATAAATAGTAAATCAATCACATAAACCATTCATCACATGTAACACCAATATTTAATGTGGAAACCTAGCTTTGGTAAAAACCACTGTGGTAATTGTCACCCACTAAGAAAATACTCTTCTGAAGTATGTCCAGTTAAGGGCCAATCCAGTTAAAGATTATAATACACACTATTAGGTGTGACTCGGTCAAGGGATCTTCATCTAATATGTGTTAGGATCTTCACCCTATTAGGAGTGGCCTGGTAAAAGGACTTTGAACACTCTTTAGAATGTTACCTTTTGCAAGGATTTTACAATAAGACTATTAGGTCCATTCTGTTAAGAGATTTATGTGTTACAAATACTAATAAGAAATAATATTAAATATATTGATCTATAAATTTGCAACTATATTTTCTTAACCATATCTTTTTTGTGCTCTTCTATCTTCAATTCAATTCTTCACTTTCCACTGGCTTCAACACTTCATCAGATCCTACTTTTTGACTTTGAATCTCTCTATTCCTTCTTCATTGCATCAGTCAGTGACTCTTCAACTCTTGAATTTTCCAGCCATTTGTTCATACAAATCGATCCTTTATATAGATATGTTTTTGCACTTAATCTCCTCTATTACATTTTCCTTTGATCAATATCAACCATCCAATTCATTATACCTTGAATTTGGATCTCGGTAACATGTTTTACTTTCACCTCAGAACTTGAAATTTCTTGAAACTTGTTCCTTCTATTTTAACCATTTAGATCTAAGCCATAGATTATCATCATGAATTTTCCTAATCATAGATCTTTGTAACTAACTTTCCTTGTCATCATAACCATCCATCTCATCATAGCTAATCATTAAATGTTATTCTGATCATTGTATTTAATATTTGTTCCTTGCTCGGTGGATAACTCTAAATTTTGGTTAACTTTGCTTGGTGCCTAAAATTTATGTTTGGTGCCTTTAGTTCCTTTGCCTTTACCAAGTTACTTTCTCTCTTTTACCGAGTGACTTTTCCTACTTAGTAGCCAAAACTATTTTTCTTATCGACTTGAAAAATCTTCATTACCATACTTTACTGACTTAACATAATCATATCTTAGGTAGAAAATAATTATATCAACATAATTTTAACTTTGTCTAATCTGTATTAGTTTCCCACTTAAGTTCTTCAACTTCGCAACATCTCATTTCTTCTTATTCTTAACTCATTCAACTTATATCATATACCGAATGATATGGAAACATAATATAAACCAAAAATTAATTGCTTGAGATCAATGACAAGACAATAACTGATCTAACCTTTCTACTATCTTGTATTCCTCTAATATTGGTTGGTCTTCATCATCATCACTATCAGTTATAGTAACAATTTGATTATGTTATGTCAGCTCATGTTACTCAGAAACACATTTTATTATTACTTGATAACATGTATACTCTCAGCTCGGTAACTGTTCTGCATTGCTCAATGTATTTTTCTCATTTCCCTTTACCAAAATTGTCTATGCCTATACTGAATAAATTATTTTCTTTACCATTTGGGTCCAATGACTCCTTCCTCATTTACCAAATGACTTTGACAATCAATATGACTTTAACAAAAATAATGACAACAAAATAACTCTATAGGAGTATCAGTCTCCACCTTTGGCATTAGTTTTTCATCTTTGTTAAAAAATTCAAAGTCATCAAAATTCTATGTCCTTAATCAAAATTTGACCATGTATGAACTTCTTGGTAACTTATAACTCCTTAGCTTCATGAATCTCCATTACTCTCCATAACTCCCCCTATGGAAATACTTCGTATAAACATATCTATCTCCCTTATATACATATAAGCCCCCTTTCTTTTTATACAATATATCCCCCTTTTTTGACAAAAAATGCCAAAACCAAAATTACTTATTGGGATCTAGTGGAGGAATCTTATCAAAAATGTGTTTGTACCTCTTCTTTACATCTTTCTGAGATGTCTCCCATGATTCTTGAGTGTTTTCAACACCATAATTTGTTCACCTATATCAGCTTCTAATCCCATCATGCTATCCATAGCACCAATGTCAGGGGTATGCACTAACTCCTTTGCCTTGTGAATGTGCTTCTACAGTGATTCAATCTGGGGTATCAACATTGCTTATAACTCCATGAGTTCCATTCTTATTTTATTCTCCTCTTTTCTCAGTTCATGCTATACTCCCATTAAATTTTTGAGTCTTTGATAATAAAATTGAAATATCTCGGGCTTGGTTGTTACCTTTTCCAGTTGCTCAATTGGCTCTTTCTCAACAGATTCATCTTTCTCCTTGATATCCTTAGTAAAATTTGAAATTAATCAAATCTTCTGAAATAATAAAAGAATATTTTGCAATTTGGTTTCCAATTTTGCAATCAATTTAGAAAGTGCTACCTTGTCCAGTGCCACTTATTAAAGTAACTCTTCAATTATCTTTCTTTCCATGTTCTTTCTATGAAATTGCACTAAATACTCGGTGGTCTCTGTACTAGGTTGATTGATTTGTTTTACAAATTCATCCAATTGGATAAGTAGACTAGCCTTCTCATTTATATCAATATTTGGTACAAACTCCTACAATATCTCCTTAACACTCTCTAGCACATCATTCTTTTGTTTCTTTGCTAGCAATTTATCCTGTGCTACTTTCATTTTCACTAGATCTCCAAATTCAAATAGCTCTTTAGGGCTTAGGGTGGAGATGTCTACCTTTGGAATTACAATTGGTTGGCTTAAGTCAACTTTTTCCTTCTCATGATTTCTTGTCTTTGACTTTTTATTTTCTATTTTCATACTTTCTCCATTAGATAACTTTGGGGAACAAGATGCCTTCTTTGCATTAGATGTAGTGGCTGTAGTTGTATCTTCTATTCTTTCTTCTTCTTGTTTTTTTTCCTTCTTCTCTTCCTAAACTTATTTCTTCTCTTCTTCTTAATTTTTTTTCCTTCTCCTTCAACTTTTTCTTTTCTTGTACTTGTGGTTGATGTTTACCTATAGTCTCAGTAGATGTTACTTTCTTGATATCTTGACCTAGATTTGTCTTGGTCTCTTTGGTGTCCTCGATTACCTTTTGTTCTATCTCCTTTGCTAGTTCGGTGGACTCCTCTACATCAATAGGAATATATTTAGTAGCCTCTGAGATAACATCATTAATCTTAGGAAAATAAAGTACTTGTTTAATAACTAGATCTTCATCCATAAAATTATCCTTGGTTGTATCATTAGTGTTCATCTGTTCATTATCCTTAACCTCGATTACCATCACATATTCATCATGAGTTATTGCTTCTGCCAGGTCATTATCTATGATATCCTCAATAATTACTTCATCCTTTTCTAAGGTCAAGTCAATAGGATCTAAATTACCTTGTTTCTCCTTAGTCTCGATAGGTTGGCCAAGAAATAAGATCTTTCTCCATATACCATCCATTTCCTTTTCCATGGTTTCAAGTTCACAAACTATTATTTTTAATGATCTTCTCTTTACAAGAAATATCTTAGAATATTCCTTTAATTCTTCTTTAATCTCTTGTACTGATAAATCAGGTATAGTAATGGCTAGGGATCTTTTCCTCATTTTATTCTTGAAAGTCATAGCATACTTCCATCTAGCATCTTTCTTTTTGTATAGTTCATCTAGTATTCGATTGGCCATCTCAACTAGAATAGTTTTGAATTTGTGCAGTGTAAACAAAAATTCCTCCTCAATATTTTCTTTTTTTTCATCATTTATTGTTTCATATTTTGCATATTTTATTCTTGCAAAACCTCCATAATTCTTGAGATTTTCAATAAACCCATCTAGGTTTCTCGGTTTTGGGGGTTGGTTTTTCACAACTTTAAATTTTCTCAAATCTTTAGATTCAGTTTCACTATCTTCTTATGGTTTCAAATTTCTTCTTGGTCTACTAGATGTCTTCTTTTCCCTCATGTATGTTTTAGGCTTCAGCTGGTCTGACTCTTGTTTCTTCTTCTCTCTTGGTGTAGATGAAGACCTTGTCAATGGTCTTGTATCGATTGGGCTTGGAGTTTCCTTTTTCATTCTTATTTTCTTTCCCTTGATCTCACAAGGCCCAACTTCATCTTCTTTAATGCTCATTCCAATATTTTATGATAAGATACTTATCATTCTACTATTTTTTCTCAGTGCCTTAGGTATCAATATGCCTAATTTTATCTTATCCTTAACTTCTTCATAATTCCCATACTGATTGGCTCTCTTATCAACTGGTTTAGCTAATAAAGCTTCAATCTTCTAAGAAGTAGTGTCAATGTCCATTTTATATCCCATTGGTTGTAGCCAGATGGTCCTTGTCTCCACTACCTTCACAATGCAAGTGTCAATGTCTACTTCAAAACAAATGGTGTCTTGGTACTTTTCCACTAGCTGAGGTAGAATTCTAAATTTCTTGTGCACTCTGGTTTGGAACTTAGAAAAAAAATAATTCATTATCATATCAAAGTCATCTCCTAAACTTTGAATGAATTCGTTAATCTAATATGTGATCGGTTTATCCACACTCCATACTACATTACCAATTGATGGGAAAAATTTTTGAAAGTAGAAAAATATACATACCAACAATGAACCGAACTTCAATGTGCTAGTATTTTCTTTCTAAATGGTGTTCATATTGTCATAAAAATACTTTAGTAGGATCTCACATAGATAAATCTTCATATCTTTCTTGACTATCTTGTGAGAAATGTCCATTGCTCCACATGGTACAATATCTACCTGGGAGGATTGGAAGATTTGGTAGGATGTAACATTGCATGTGAATCTCAATTTAGGATCTTCAACATTCGACAATTTGAGACCTCTTCCATCCCATTTTTCTTGTGTCAACTCACATAGCTTATTCTTGTCAGTTTTCTTGTATGCCTTCGGTCTATCATCAATTGGATAACTAGTCACAGTGTGTAACACATATTTTGTAATCTTAATTGGTGCATCAAGCCACATGAATGAGTCATGAACTCAACTCAATACAAATCTCATCCACTCTATCTTGAACTCACTTGGTACATGCATGGAATGCACTAAACCCTTGGTTTCCAAATGGATATGCTCATCCTTCAATTTCCCATTCACACATAGATACTGGTAGGATGTATCAATATCATCTTGGAAGATCTCCTTGATCTTGGAATGCATGAATGCATGAATTTCTTCAATCAAAATTACTCTTGGAGGAATCTAAGATAGGGCTTCCATCTTGTCAAGTTTGGTGGCTTTAGCTAGTGGTAGCTTGTACTTCAGATTGACATGATCAATATTCTCAACAATAAAAGGCTTTTTTTACTTTTGGTGCTATCGATTCATATATATACACGCTTGATTGAAGTAGGGTTTATTTGAATATCAACTCGGTTGCACTTTCAAAACTTGGGAAAGCACCATAAAATACTTGAATACTCTTGACAGTGCTTAGGTCTATTCAGTCAAATGATCGAATGCTCTTGGAGGACTCATTTTTTCAAAGTGCTCAAATGCTCTTGAAAATGTAAGGTAAAAATGAGATGAAAAAGGGTCTATTTATACCTTTTGCTTGATTAGGGTTTCTAATGACTATAATTTTAGCATTTAATGCTATCACTAACTCCCTTTTCACCGACTACCAATTACACTTCCTTACACCGAATGAAAAAAAATAACATAGTCTCTCACCGATCAAAACCTAAAATGTTAACTTCACAACATATATCCAAATGCATCTAAATATGCTTATATGGATCTTATATGGAAAACTAACATTTTGTGCTTTTGGATGCATTTGGATATTTAAGCATCTTAATTATCAATCTAAATATGCTTATATGTTAACTTCACAATAATTTCATCTCATGTTGAGCTTCACCCTTTTTCTTTTCAAGATCTTTCATGAAATGGGAAGAATAAAAAATAGACTTCAGTAACTTACGTCTTTCAAGCAGTGAGTCCTTCATTGGGTTCATAGCCAATGTAAGAGTGTTCCTATCTTTAGAAATGGACTGGGCTAACTTTTTTTATCTTTTCTTGACATACTCTTTTTATGCTTTATCAATAGTTTCATCCTCCAAAATCTTCATCTCATCACCAGTGACAGTGACTAGATGTGCTAATTATTCCATTGGAGTAGCCTTGTCCTCATATTTTACTTCAAGCATAAGATTAGATAGTATATCTCTTGCCATCAAAACTACATGTGCCTCCTACTTGAGCTTATCCTTCTTGTCGCTAGTCTTGATTTCTATTGCAAAATTAATAATTTCTTCAAGTCTCATTGTGCTTAAGTCTACTTGACCCTTGATTAATATATCATCATCATCAATGCTCATCTTGGATAGTGAGGAAGGTGTTGTCTTTTATTGTTCTTTCTATATAGTTACCTACTCTTGTTTTACTTTCATACCATCATTTGTAGGAACTTTACCTTGATTACCATTAGTCGTAGCCTAAATGATACCCATGTTTACTATTTCTTCTTCCTTTTACTCCTTAGGTATACCTTGATGCTCATCAGATTCCTATTGATATTTTTATCCATAGGCTCATCATGTATCTCCATAGCTAGGATATCTCTTATGTTGTCCATTTCATCAAGTATGATCTTCACACAATCAATAGTAAAATCATTATCTATTTGAGTAACCATTGGGTCACTCTCTCCTTTTTCCCTTTCTTCTTCATCTTTCCCAGCCTTTGTATCTTCAATCTTTCCCACTTGTTTCATTAGGATCTCTTCATTTTCATCTTTAATTCCTAGACACTCACCACACAAGAATATTATTACTCTCTTATTTTTTTTGAAGAGTGGTCCTATCTCTGCAAGTACCTTCTTCATTTCCTCTTTTGATATTTGTGGTTGTAGTTGCAGTAGAACATACTCAATTAACTCATTGTCCTATTTAATGGTAACATGCCACCTAACATAAAATTTATTATAAAAGGAAGTGGGAATTTTTCCTTGTAACTCCATAAAAATTTTGATAAGCTTATTCATGTCGTACAGTACATCATCTTCAATCTTTTCTCATTCCTCCTTACCAAATTTATCATAATACTTGTTAACTCCAACAAGTATACCCCACTTTCTTACTTCATTGAGAACCTTATCAATAGAAGCTAACAATCTAAATTATATTTCAAGCTTAACTGACTTAGTGGTGGGAGAAACTACCACCTTATATTTCTTTCATTTAGCTTTAAGCTCCTTCTTCTATTTTTCTGATTTAGTCTGTTCACTTTCTCCTTGTGTAACTTTCTCAAATATTTTTTTATTTTTTCTTCTTTCTTTTTCCTATTGCCTTCTTTGTGCTATGTGTCTCATTGGCTGGTAAAGTTTGAGACTTAACAATCTTTTTAGGCTCTTTGGTAGGTGGAGAGGATTTATCCTTCTTCACAATAGTAGCACTTCTTATTTGTCGATCGGTTGAGGCACTACTGATTGCACTAACAATTTCAACATCTTCATCTTCTATTGTACATGACATGCTAGTTTTCTCAACAACATGTTTATCTCTTTCTTTTTCAATTTGTTCCTTTATAAAGCCTTTGTGAATCATGAATTTCTCAACTTCCTTTCTCACTTTCTTCTCAATAAATGGTTTCATCAAGTCAAATTAAACTTGGAGTGATTTCCCTTGAAATGTCCCAAACCTTGGAGTCTTGGGATCTACTGGTTGAGCTAGCAGGTTCTCAGCTTACATAACCAAAATATATCCATCCATGTCATAACCTATAGGTATCACCCATGAGGTCCTTGGATCAATTTCTTCCATCAGACTAGTGTCACTATCAACCATAAAGAAAATATAATCCATGTATTTTTCAACAATCTCAAAAGGTATTCTTTATTTTTCATGCATCTTCTTCTAAAATTCCTTGAAATATCCCAAAACCTTGCTAGTGAAGTCACTACTTAAGATTATGATGGTGTTATTTATTTGAATAAAGGCCAGAGTACCTATAGTCCATGCAATATCACCGATATTGGGGAACATGTTTTGGAAATAGAAAAATAAACACATAATCACCTATCCATATTTGAATTTTTGTCTCTTATCATTTTTTATCTTCTCAAGATTCAACATTAGCTTCTCTCTCATCACTTCATCCAAATTGTAGTGAGTATTTTCCTTAATCATCTTGTATGTTGTATGAATAGAACTAGTGGGTATGCTACTCAATCGACTAGAATGGTGGACCTTGTAACTTGTGACCATAGATGCATATTTCACCTCTTCATCTATAATGTCATTTACATCCATTACATGACCATCCCACTTAGATTTAGTCAAACTAATTACTTCTTCTTTGGGTTTAGTGGGAAGAACATGTACTTCACCGGTTGAACTTAGACTCATTACAACATGAATTGCCTCTTTTGTAATTTTATGTGGTTGGTCTAGCCACATGAATTGGTCATGAATTATTCTTAAAACATATTTAATCTAATCCTCTTCAAGTTCATCAAGATAGTTGATCGCATGATTAAAACCTTTATCTTCTATGAATTTATGTTCACATTTCAATACTAATTTATCATCACATAATTTATTGTATTGTTCATAGACTACCCTTGATCCTATATCTTCCAATTTTCAATGAATGTATTCTCTAACATCCTCAATGTGAAGAACACTATAGGGCATGCTATTTAGGGTACCCATTGGGTTAATTTTTGTCAATTTGAATGGATTTCTATTAAATTCCAATCCAAGTCTTTTAGTTATGTCTATCAACTTAGGAGTAGCCATCTCAAATTTCCAACCGCAAGTGCAAATAATAGATAAATACTTCAAATTGTTCATAGCTAGGGTTCTTACCCAAAACATGACAACAATTGATCGATTGCTCTTTTAGATCACCACAAATAATTTCTTCTTATCACTTGGATCTCTGCAAATGGATCAAACAAAGATTATTTCTATCCACAACAACTTTCAAAATGTGCAAGGTAAAAATAATATTCAAAGTAGCCTTTTTATCTACCTTTTCATGTGTAATAAATGCACTTACCAATAGAACATAGCTTTTCACCGATTGACCCAAAAGCTCATTACCGATTATTAAAAAAACATGTAATCTATCAAAAATTCACAATATACTCCAAAAGAATTTATTGCATCTTAAAATGTTGATAGATCTTACCACACACCTATAGGGGCTCCAAAGATGGATTCAACAATACTTTCTCCTCCTAAGCCACATGAAGGCTTAGTTTGATGAAGAATTCTCCACACCCAATGGAGATGTGGATTCCTTTGATGTATTACTATCTTCCTTCTTCTTCTAAGTCTTGTCCATCTCTTTCCTGGTCTTTTCTATATTCACAATCTAGTTTCCTAACTGGTTTACCGATTGGTTCCTTAACCCATAGTGCTTTTCTAGATGTCCAATCTTGTGACAATGAATATATTCCATACCAATTGTTCTCTATGGTCCAACATTACCTCTTGCAGTCCTCATTCTAAAATTCATAGCCATGTGTCCATAGTTACCACAAATTGAGCATGTGACATCAAATTTCCTCTCCCTTTGGTAAGGTCTTCCCCTATTCACAAGTAGCCATTGATTTTTCACTCTTGACCTGCACTCATCATCTTTGTGACCATATTTTTTGCATTTGTAACTGTTGAGCATTGTTTTTACATGAGACAATGGCTAGGAATTTGTGTGAGAAAATTCCCCTCTTGGAAGAGTGATGTAAATCAATCTCAAGGTTCCTTCTGGGTTGGGTCTCAACTGCTTAGATAGCTCAATTGAAGATAAATGTGAATCTGTTCATGAGGAGGCCTTTGCTAGTTCAATCTTCGAGGGAAATAATCTTAAAATACAAATAATATTTATTTCTTTTTTGTATTTTTTGGATCTTTAAATGAAAGCAATGTAAATATAATTTAATCTATTGTACCTGATTTTGTAAACAAAGGGGCAAAGTAACAAGAATAAGGTGACAAGAATTTGAAATGAAATTGCAGAAAAAAAACTAATGGACATAAACCAATGTTACGTTACTTTGCAAATTAAATTACCAAGAAGATGGAGAAAACCCACAAAATAGAGATGTGAACGAATCACAATCTTGGTTTGGTAGATACAATCATCAACAAAAATGAATCTAGATGTAAGATATGTCAAAATTCATCATATCATGAAGCCATTGCGAATGTGTGCACATGGGAGACAAATTTATCTTGAAGCACCGGAGAAAAATCTCCTCAATAATTTGTCACAACAAAGCTATGTAGCAATGATTAACACCAGACTAATGTAATTGCAAATCAAAATCACCATACAATCAATTGGCTCTTTGAAATAAAGGAATGCGCAAACACGCATTCATATATTTCGTAAAGATAGCAGAAAATATCACACCACGATTGAAGCACCAATTATAAGTATTGTATTGCAAAATAATCAACCTTAATTATATTATTTTCTTACAATTTATAGAGTTGTACTATTTAGGGAAAGCAATTTTGTAGCTAGGGTTTTGGTTGCCTATGAAACTTGAAAATAAATCTAAACTAGAGTTTACATGAAAAGAAACTATCCCTAATCCTTGTGCATTACAATTTTAGAGTAAAATATGCATTTCAGTTCTGGAACTCCTTCATTTTTGTGCATGCCCTTCTATGAAAACTTAGAGTTCTCCCCTTTATTCCTTTTTGTAGCTCTCCTTCATAGATCCAATTGGAAGATATCCCCAAATCATGCGGAAACGACCCCATAGAAGTGATCAATCTGACTAGAAATCAACTGAAGAAGACTTGAAGTTGTTGGCAGTGACAGCCCACAAATTTTAGACCCCGACCCTTGCTCTAAAAAAATGAAGTTGAAAAAATGGCTAAGTATTGAACAAGCTTCTTACAAATTTTGGACTTTTGGAGTTTGAAAAACTAGAAAGGCCAAAAGGCCGAAAATATCAAAGCTCAAAATTAGCTAAGTCCAAAAAAAAATTTCTCTCCATGCCAAAATTGGCTAAGTCCAAAACTATATACTTAGCAACTTGGGAGGATTTATGGATGTGCCTTACAAAGCCTATCCATGATCTCCTATATCTCTTCAAAATATTCCATTTTTATGCCTTTTAGGTGTTCTTGTTGTTTATCTCAGAAGGTGACCAATTCATTGGGGAATCTTCTTATTTCTTCTTCCCGAGCCAACATTTTTTGCATCTCCTCCTTTTGATAAAATATCCGCTGGATGTCCTCTTTCATTTTAACTCCATTAAAGATATCTAGGTATTGATTTACAATATCTTTAATGGGATGCATTGTCTTCTCATTATCATCATCATATAAATCTAGGTCCAAACTTTCAAAAAACTTATGCATTTCTTCGACCCAAAGCATCCCTTCATCCCTCTTCTTATCTATCTTACTCAAGGACTTCTGGTAGATCTTTAGAGCTTCAGTAATGTCTCTAATCGATTCTTCAAAATTTTTGAGCTCTGACACTTCATATACCCTTACCAAAACTTGGAAGCACTGCTTCCTTATTATTACAAGATCATCAAGACCTTTCTGCCATTTGAGAATTTTCTCCTCAAGACCATCCTCCTCACACATTAAATCCACCAATTTGGTGATCTCCTTAAGAATACCCCTAAAGGGTCTCAAAATTCCCCTAAGAGAAGTTATAGCAAATTCTTCAAACTCGGCCTTCCAATCAGAGCAAGCATGAATGGAAGAATGAGGAATATTCACTGGTAACTCAAAAGCACCCCTTCTCTCCAAAATAGCCTGTAATGAGGCCTCATGGTTACTTGGGTCAATGGGGCCCACCATCTTAAGAATAAATTTCTTCATGGCCTCATTTTGTTCCATTAAGGTTTTTATCTTTTATTCATCTTTTTCCATGAAGCCTAAGGCATGCTTCAATCCTAGCATAGCCAATGTCTTAATTCCTTCCCTTGTTGGATCTCCTAGGTCCACCTCTTCAATAACATAGTCTTCTAGAGTAATCTTAGCTATAGTGGCATCTAGTATGGGTACAGCTACTTGTGCCCTCCATCTGCCCATTTGATCTTGTGTTACATAGGATAGGTTCCTTCCCAGACATTGAATTATTCTTTGTGGAATGCTCATCCTAGCACCACCATATCTATGTCCTCTTCATCCATATAGACTCTCACCCAGGGTTTTAGTTCTTTTGTGAACTAGGTGGGTTTGGAGAAGGTATTGATTGGCTAATATAGTGTGATTAAGCTGGAGGCAACAACTCCACATTTGGGCTCAGGTTCTCCCTCTTCTATTTCCTCCTATCTTACCTCTTCCCCTGCTACTACTTATTCTTCCCCATATGTTGATCTTCTCCTCCTATGGTCCATTTTTCTCCTCTTGTATTCCCTTTTGACCCAATTGGTTCCTCTAACTAAACCAATTTTACTACTTTAGTTTCCTTTTTTGGCCCTTGGGGTCATTGCAAAATAGTCTCAATATGAGAGGATGGAGGAGTAGGTGCTGATGGAGTAGGGTTTTTTGTAGGGGGCATGGGAGAAAGAGGAGTAGGGGCTTCTTGGGGAGTAGGTGAAGGCATCAGTATATGTATAGGAGGTGGAGTAGGCATGGGAATATGAGTAGGTGGAGGTGTTAGGAATAGTCCCAAGAGATAACTGAGAGTGGGGGGGTGAATCAGTTATCTACAAGATTCAATTCTTTATCCAATTAAGTATACTTAAACATAAAGCATAAACAAAATGAAAGAACACAACACCAATATTTTGGTTATGAGGAAACCCAAATAGGTAAAAACCCTGGTGGGACTTGATACCCACTAATATTTTATACTAGTGTATAATGATCCTTGTTAGAAGATCCTTTACCCTATTAGGAGTAGCTTTACAATATATTAAGTACAGTGGACCTAGTCAAGGGTCAGACCCTGTTAGGAGTCTTTTACAATTGTCCCTATTAGGGGACAGGATGTACTGTCCAAGAGCTCATTGCTCAAATGGGTGAAGGCTACAACCTTCTAAATAACAGATACAAACTATATCTAGATCTTGGTGAAATGCACTTTGACCTTCTATCTAGATCAGTTCCAATGAAGAGCACAAGTACTTTACTTGGTCACATAGACCTTCTTTTGATGGATTAACACTTTGCACACTCTGCTCTACTCTACTTGATCAACCATGAACTACACTCCAATAATCACAAATGACTGCCTATAAATATCTTTCCTCTAAATGATATAGTCAATTCAGCCTATTAGAACCACCTTGAAATCATATTAGAGAAACCATAAAAAACTCCAACAAACATTCTGTCAGCTCTACTATGCACGTAACACATTTTGGGACCTGTTTAATAAGATAATTATAGACGCACACTACACACTATCAGCTCTACCAAAACAATTGGATCTTCCTCCTCAATTTGAATTAACTCATGCACTCTTAACCAAACATCAATAACTCTCCTCTAAGCTTAAATCCAAGGGTGCATACACTAAAGATAGGCGCAACTCAAGAACCAATAAAATCTCTGTTGGCTCTCCTGAACAAACATAGGAAACTATTGTTGGCGAATAGTGACTACATAACTTCACTTCTACTCATCAACAAAGTATGTGTCAATAAATGAAACATCACTAACATGTCTTCAACATATATCCAAGCACACAAGGCTCCATGATAACTATACAGATAACCATACACAGAACACTGTCTGTTACTCTGTTAGGAACACTGCTAACACCAGCTGCTATATAATTATTTGTACTAACAGTTAACCTCTGTGCCCATGATATCATGCTAATATCATGTCCATGATACATATACTAAAATATTACTACATAAGACTTCCACGCATGCTACTTTCCATATGTTGTCATCAATGAAAAACATACAGTCAGTACTAGCTTGCTGGCAAATCTCCAACAATCTCCCCCTTTGGCATTGATGACAACATGTGGAATGAAAAACCACCACCAACCCAAATGAAAATTTCTTTTATAACATTCTCCATTTCCTCAACAAAAACTCCACCAAAGATGAATCCTTCATCTGCTGCAATATTTTCTAATATTCTCCATTTCCTCAACTGTACTGTTGTAATAATTGAATGTTGCTCCCCCTTAGTATATTACTCCTCTTTTTGCTTCTATTTTTCATGACTCTATATATTACTCCCCCTTTGACATCAATGGAAAAGGGTGCCATTCATTTTAAGCATCAGTACTACTCCTAAGGTAGAGTAGTCAACCTTCCATCAGTCCCAGAGGACTGATGCCTTTACTTCTTTCTTCTAAGAAGAATCAGGGAAGGGAATGACTCCCAAATTCTCCCTGAGATACTCAAAAGTATCCTTAGGTAAGGGCTTTATGAATATATATGCCAACTGATCTTTAGTACTCACATAATTCAACTTTACTTCTTTCTCTACCACTTTCTCTTTTAGGAAGTGATACTTAATCTCAATGTGCTTTGTTTTTGCATGCATCACAGGGTTCTTTGACATATTGATAGTGCTAGTGTTATCACAGTGAATAACAATAGGATAATCAATCTGAATTACAAAATCCTTTATCATCTGCTTGATCCAAACAATTGTAGAATAATTTAAGGCTACTGCAACATACTCCACTTCTGCTATTGATTGAGAAATATAATTTTGTTTCTTGCTTGTCCAAGTGACAAGTCTATCACCAAGAAACACAACTCCACCTGAAGTACTCTTTCTATCATCAACACATCCTACCCAATCTGCATCAGTTTACACATGAAGATCAACATTTTCTAAATTAGGATACCATAGACCATAATCTATAGTGCCTTGCAAGTATCTGAATATTCTTTTTACTGCCATGAGGTGACTTTGTTTAGGTTCTTCTGCAAATCTTCCAACTATGTCAACTGCATTGGAAATATCAGGTCTAGTCTGAGTAAGATATATGAGTTTACCAATCATAGACTTATACAATGTTATATCTATTGCTGGTGAGTCATCTTCATTTGTAAGCTTGAATCCAGTGATCATAGGGGTTCCTACTGGCTTGCAATCATCCATCTTGAATTTCTTTAGTATCTCTTTCACATACTTTGATTGATTAATGAAAATTCCTTTTTCTATCTACTGCACATTTAGTCCCAAAAAGTACTTGATAGGACCAATCATACTCATCTCAAATTCATTCTACATTTCTTTGGCAAATTCAGCACTGAGTTTTTCATTACCTCCAAACATAATGTCATCAACAAATATATCTAGAAGTAGTAAACCTTCATATGTCTCTCTAATGAATAGATTACAATCTACTGCTCCTTTCTTGAATCCAATCTTTGTTAAGTATCCATCTAGTCTCTCATACCATGCTCTAGGGGCTTGCTTAAGTCCATAGAGGGCCTTCTTCAATCTGCATACCATATCAAGTCTATCTAATAAGGTGAATCCTTTTGGCTACTCAATCTATACTTCTTTCAAGTCTCCATTCAGGAATGCTGACTTGACATCCATTTGATAAACTTTGAATTTTTTGACTATAGCATAGGCTAGAAACAACTTAATAGCTCCTAATCTGCTCATAGGTGTAAATGTGTCTGAATAATCAATGCCTTCTCTTTGTGCATATCCATTACATACTAATCTTGCTTTGTTTCTTACTATTGTACCATCTTCATTCATCTTATTTTTGAATATCCACTTTGTTCCAATCACATTCTTATCACTAGGTCTTGGGACCAGTTCCCAAGTGCCATTCTTAATAATCTAATCAAGTTCTTCTTTCATAGCATCATAACAATTTGAATCATTACAAGCATCTTCAAAACTTAAAGGTTCACTCTGAGATAGTAAACATACCGCTTCACTGCTAGCTGAGCTCTTTGCTTGTGATCTTGTTAAGATTTTGCCACTCTGATCTCCAATGATGTCTTCCTTGGAATGATTTCTTCATGTAAACTTTGGAACTTTAGGTCATGTTGACTCATTAGCCTTAGGAGTATTTTCTTCACTTGTCTCAAGGTCATTGAATAACACATCAATACTATCAAACATTTCCTCAATAACTGTCTCACTAGTGGAGGGTCTAGGTTCTTCTTCAATCATAGGTGAGTAATCATGATATCTTTCTTGAATCATAAAATTTTCAACAATCTTTACATGAGCACTTTCAATGATATTTTTCATTCTTAAATTGAAACATCTATAAGCTTTACTTTTAGTAGAGTAACCAAGAAAAATACCTTCATCACTTCTTGCATCAAACTTGCCTACTACTTCATCCCTCTTGATGTAGCACTTGCTTCCAAAGATTCTAAAGTATTTTACTATGGGAACATTACCAAACCATAGCTCATAAGGTGTTTTGTTAGCGCTTGGCCTCAATTGAATTCTATTGATGGTATAGATTGTTGTATCAACCACATCTCTCCAATAGGTGTGTGCAACTTTTCCTTCTATCATAATGGTGTGCACTGTATCAATAATGATCCTATTCCTTCTCTCTACAATTCCATTCTGCTAAGGGGTTATAGGTGTACTTAACTATCTCTTTATGCCATGTTCTTCACATTACTCATAGAATATGTCAAAGGCAAATTCTCCTCCTCTATCCAATCTCAAACATTTTATCTTTAGTCTAGATTCATTCTCAACCTTAGCTTTGAATATTTTTAATTTCTCAAATGCTTCTGACTTATCTTTCAAGAATGCAACCCACATCATCCTATTATAATCATCAAAAAACAAAATGAAATACCTTTCACCATAGTATGATCTTGTTTGAGTTGGACCACATAGGTCTGTATGAATCAGATCCAACTTGTTTTCTGCTGAATTATGCTTGCTCCTGACTGTATTTCTCACATGCTTCCCCATCACACATTCCCTACATATAGTATCAACTAGCTTTGCTATGCTAGGTATATCTCTTACTGCCTTTACATTGCTTATCTTTACTATGATATCAAAGTTGATATGACATAGTCTTTTATGCGACAACCAACTGTCATCAACTTTAGCAACAAAACAACTTACTTTTGAATTGAGTTGAAAAACATTACCTCTTATCTTTGAGCCTGATGAAATTATAACACCATCTATGTTGTTAATGATGCATTTGTCATCTTTGAACTCCAACTAATATCCTTTTCCAAGTAATTGTCCAACACTGAGAAGGTTATGTTTCAAACCATCAACATAAAGAACATCATATGTACTATTCTTTCCATCCAAAGTGATGGCTCCTCTACCAACTATAGGTTTAGGAGTGTTGTCTCCAAATCTGACCATACCTCCATTGTATTTTTCCAAATGAACAAACCTACCTTTATCACCTATCATGTGATGTGAACAACCACTATCTATAATCTAGTCTATCCTTATGTCAGCTTGTGAAATCAATGCAACCTCTTGATTCTCTTTCTTATCTTCATGAATTGTCTTGTTATTCATTTTGTCTATAATAGCAATTAATCCAATTTCTTCTTCACCAGATTCTTCATCTAAAACTCCATCTCCAGCATAGTAGCATTCCTTAGAATACTTAGGCTTGTAATCCTTCTTGAACTTTCTAGCTCTAGTGGGACACTTAGATGTGAAGTGACCGATCTTATTACATGAAAAGAACTTAAATGGTAATTGACCTTCATATTTTCCTTTTCCTTTCTTTTCTCTTTTGGCAATCATAGCAATAAAATCATCTAATGTTTTCTCTTCATCATCATCATCAAAACTACCAAAAGTGTTTGTATATTTCTTACCATGAACTGTTGCTTTGAAAGTTGTCTCACTCTTTGGTTCTGTCTTTAATCTTGAAATCTCAAAAGTTGATATTTTGTTGATCAAGGTCTCTCTTTTGAAATTAGATGTAAGCTGCATGGTCTCATCAAGGATGTTGATCTTTCTTTCATATTCTAGAGTAAGGGTAGTCATCAATTTATCCATAATGTGCTCCTCTGAAATCTCTCCACCATTGTTCCTGATTCTAGCAACTACTTCATTTATTCTTTGATTGTAAGCTCTAATGTTTTCCTCAAGTAGCATCTCTAATGAATTGTACCTTTTCTTCCATGTCTTTCTACATGCATCCTTTGCTTGTTTGTCTCCTTCAAATATGTCTTCTAGGTGTTTCCATATTTTATGGGTTGTATCTACCTTTTTTACTTTTAAAAATTCACCATCAAATAGGGCGTTGATAAGGGCTTCTTTAGAAATAGCATTCTGATGAAACAATTCCTTTTGTTTGTCAGTAGCATCATCTTTTTCAAGGTCTTCTAAAGTAGGAATCTTGGCTTCTTTGATAGTTACATTAAAAACTTCAAAAGTAATGCACTGCAAATGAGTCACCATATTGTTCTTCCAATCAAGATAATTTTCTCCATCAAACTTAGGACTTTCTTTCCTAAAGTATGCCATCTGATCAACCTCAAGTTGTTAAACTTTCTCTCCAAGGCACTTGGCTCTAATACCAATTGTTAGGAATAGTCCCAAGAGATAACTGAGAGGGGGGGGGGTGAATCAGTTATCTACAAGATTCAATTCTTTATCCAATTAAGTATACTTAAACATAAAGCATAAACACAATGAAAGAACACATGAACACAACACCAATATTTTGGTTAAGGGGAAACCCAAATAGGTAAAAAACCCAGTGGGACTTGATACCCACTAATATTTTGTACTAGTGTATAATGATCCTTGTTAGAAGATCAGTTACCCTATTAGGAGTAGCTTTACAATATATTAAGTATAGTAGACCTGGTCAAGGGTCAAACCCTATTAGGAGTCTTTTAAAATTGTCCCTGTTAGGGGAGAGGATGCACTGTCTGAGAGCTCACTGCTCAAATGGGTGAAGGATACAACCTTCTGAATAAAAGATACACACTATATCTGGATCTTGGTGAACTGCACTTTGACCTGCTATCTGGATCAATTCCAATGAATAGCACAAGTACTTTAGTTGGTCACATAGACCTTCTTCTGATGCCTCAACACTTTGCACACTCTGCTCTACTCTACTTGATCAACCATGAACCACACTCCAACAATCACAAATGACTACATATAGATATATTTCCTATAAATGATATAATCAAGTCAGCCTATTAGAACCACCTTGAAATCATATTAGAGAAACCATAAAAAACTCCAACAAAAATTCTGTCAGCTCTACTATGCACGCAACACATTCTAGGACCTATTCAATAAGATAATTGTAGATGCACCCTACACACTGTCGGCTCTACCAAAACAACTGGATCTTCCTCCTCAAGCTAAATTAACTCATGTGCTCTTAACTAATCATCAATAAATCTCCTCCAAGATTAAATTGAAGGGTGCATACCCTAAAGATAGGCACAGCTCAAGAACCAATAAAATCTCTATCAACTCTCCTAAACAAACACAAGAAACTACTACTGGTGAATAGCGACTGCATAAATTCACTTCTACTCATCAAAAGACTATGTGTCCATAACTAAAACATCACTAACATGTCTTCAACATATATCAAATCATGCAAGGCTTCATGATAACTGTACGAACAACCATACATAGAACACTATCTAATACTCTGTTAGGAACACTGCTGACACTAGCTACTATATAACTATATGTACTGAAAGCTTACTACATAAGACTTCCACACATGTTACTTTCCATATGTTGTCATCAATGAAAAACATACAGTCAGTACTGGCCTACTAGCAAATCTCCAACAGGAGGTTGTGATGGAGGCTGACTAGTTTGAACTTGTGGTGGAAGTGAAGTGGATGGAAGTGGATTGGTTAGGATTTGAGGTGGGAGTGAAGTGGTAGGTGGTGGAACTGAAGCTTGGGGTGGAGGTACTAGAGCTTGCTAAGTTGCAGGGATTAGAGCTCCAATGTCCTCTTCTGAAGTAACCCCCATGGAAGAGTCCTTCTCAGATTCAGTGGACTCCCCTTGACCTTTTTTTTCCACTTCCTCGGTTGATTCTTGTGATTACTATTGAACCTTTTCCCCTACATTCTCCAAAGGATTTGAAGCTATGAATTATGTTGGAAGGCACATGAATGAGAATGAAAATTTTTGGTCTACAGAAGGCTCTTCCGTTGGAATTTTTTGTTCAACTTCTTTAAAGCCATGAAGACCCTCAAAGTTAGATATATCATATTCATCATCTCCCAAAGCATCCATTGGGGTCACTGGCTCTTCTTGGGATCCTTCCTCTAGATCTTTATGTATGCCCTCCTCTTTCTATTTCCTTCTCTTCAAGAACCCTACAGATTGAGTCCTTTGACTAAGAGTTATTTAATCTTCATCATCTTCCTCACCTTCCTCATATTCCAGGATAGTGTCCATATGAGAAGGTATTCAGGATCTCTTCTTCTTGTAAACATGTCCTTTGATAACTCCTATAGGCCTAGGTTCAGTTACCTTCATCCTTGGTGCCTTCTTGGGTGCACTCAGTGGTTCTAGACCACTTGAGGATGGAGCATTAGATGGAGCTATGATTCCTGTCATGCTAGTCTCTAGAGGCTTTGACCAAGGATTTGGCCCATATGCAGTTGGGTGCTCATGATGGTAATCTATCTCTGGCCTTAGTGGCACAACCTCTTTAGATTGTGGCATCAACACTTTTTCCCCTTTCTTCTTTTTCTCTTTTGAGGGTTGATTTGGTTGTTGTTTCATGGGAATGGGGTCCATTTTGAATGGATGGGAAATCCATTCTTGTGTTACCTTGATGACATGTCAGGCCTTGAAGTTAATGTCACCATTTTCATCCTTGTCAACCTCAGCATTGAGGATAGCCCTTGTGTAAATTTTATCTTGATTATAGATGGGATCCAAGACATTCTCTGAATCAGCCTCCTTCGCCTTCTTAGGTACACATAGAAGTAGGGCACTCTATGCCAGCTCTAGGCTCATCTAAAAGTAGTCATGGAATCTGACCTCATAGTCATTTGTATAATTTATCAAGTGATCCTAAATGTGGGGTTCATGCATGTAGTGTCTTCCCATTATATAGCTATAAGTTCCAATGGGGTTGAACCTAGTCCTTATCAAGTTGAAGTTCTACAGAGGGTACTCATCCCACTCAAAAGATAGAGATTTGCATATCTTCATATCCTATAGAAAAAGGGGTCCTATCAAGATAGGGAAGTCCTAGCAATGCTTCTTCTTGTTCCTATTGTGTTCATGAGCATCTGATAATTTCCTAGCCATCTCCAATAAAATGATCCTATCTGAAGGATATCTTGGCAATTTTTTGGGAGTGAGAGTGGTCCCTACCACCCTGATGTATGTGAAGATTTTGAATTGAATATAGAATTCCCCTAGGGCCTTCACTTTTTCTACAACCTCCTCTAACAACCTCTTAGCATAATAAGCTTCTATCGAGCAGATGATTGTAAATACAAAGGCATCATTGATGATGTGGTATTTTGAGCTATCCTCTATGATACTCTTTTTTAACCAATTGGGGGTATACTATTAATGGCCAAGCATTTTTTTAACCCATGGCCCTGACCTTTACCAACCCTAGATACACTACCCTTGTAGCCAATAGATATACAATGTATGAAGTCATGTAGAAGTGGGGGTCATTCTTGACTGTGATCAATTGCTGGTCAAGGTTTTCATTGAGGATTGATGCCCAGTCAAACCTCGATTGTGTCCCTTTTATCCTTTTGATGAGGAGGATCATCCATGACTCTAATTTTATTGAACTTTGCAACCCATATACCCAAATGATCATAGTGATGGCTGCTTAGATGTCTTCTTTCATTTGTCCTCTCCTCATATATATTTTTTCCATCTTGTTCTTTGATAGAGGTTGTATCAGGTTTTTGGTATTCAAAATCTCATGTGCCAATTAGACATCCTTATTGTAGAATTTCATTCCCTTATCAATCAAAATTCCATAGAACCTATCTATCCCTTTTGGTAAGTGGAAGACATCTTTAATGTTATCTAACCTGAGGTCCAATACTACCTCTCCCATGTTGTTTTTACTAGCCTTTCATCTAGCACATAGTTGTTTGCCAGAGTGACGATCAAGTCGGATGAAAGAATCGACACAAGGTGTGCAACAACATTAAATAGTGAAAAATAGACTAATGAAGTGCAGTCCTCAGATCTCCTTGTCAGTTGGGAACATTTTACCAAATAGTCATTCCAACTAACATTCCCAATGTCAGTGTGCATGATTTTGGCATGTAGGTTTCCCACCTTAGAGGGTGCATGGTACCCCTTGAATTGGTATTTCTATTAGAAATAGGAAATACTAAGAGGGGGGGTGAATCAATATTTCATAAACTTTTTCGTTTGCCCACTTATGGATATAATAGATTACTTTAGTGCATACAAAGATTATCAAGCTGATTAACAAACATAGCAGTAAATAGAAAGAACTCATAACACATCATATGTTCTCGAGGAAACCCTGGCCAAGGGAAAACCCCAGTGGGGATGGTACCCACAAAGATCACTAATCAAAAGTATCTTATTAGGGATATTCGACCCTGTTAGGAGTCAATTTACAATATATAGTAGATCTATCCTGGTTAAAGGACTTTAGGCCTTGTTAGAAGCCTTAACCCTGTTAGGAGTTAGATTACAAAACCTGATCACCAACTGAGCTCACTGCCCAAACAGGTAATACAAAAATGTTTCTAACTATAATATGGTACTGCTTACAACTTCTCATTAATATCCTTTGTTGCTATCACAATATACAACTATCACAAGTTATCTTTTCTTTCTTTTTTTTACATATCACTTCTATGTTTCATTACATTTCAAGTATGCCTAATATATGAGTTATTAAAGCTAATAACTTTACATGGTCAGCATCAAAAATCATTATCCAAGAGTAAAAATCTAGGATGTCATCCCTTAATAATGTTAAGTCATTATTTTGACTAGCAAAAATTATCCCTTAACTCTTTCGCTAAAACTGTCTCCAAAACTGCTCTGTCTGAAAAACTATCTTCAGTAAAATTTGAATAACTTTGTCCGTACTACTCCAAAATTTATGCGCATTGAGATGGGGTATCCTCATACTCTTTAGAAGCTTCAATTAACTGCACAAACAAAAATATTGCTCCAGTGGACGTCGCCAACTAAATCTTCATCGGGTGCTCTGTCAGGATCACTGTATCCAAACTTAGACAATTTCTTTCTTCAACTTTGCATACTTGCATTCCAGATTCTTTTCTCTTAATAAAGATCATATGTTTCCATAATGACAACATCTATGCATCCACATTAGCCAAATTTCCAACAATCTCCCCCTTTGTCATTGGTGGCAACATATGGGAAAATTGGCTAAGTGTGCAAACAAAACTTCAAAAAAACTTATACAAAATTGTGTGGCCAAAAGTTATACAATATGTATACAATATCATAATCCATAGAATATCTCCCCCTATGATTATGCTTCCTCAACATATATACAATTTTTTGCTACTATCTCTCCCCCTTTGACAACAATGACAAAGATAGGGTGAACAAAAATTTTAAAAACTTTATACCTTATTATTAGTTATTGCAAAGCAGGTAGGCTTGCAACACAATCACCAAACTCTAACTTCCAAGATTCAAAATCTTTCTCCCATATCATCCTAATGGATTCAGCAACATTGAGTAGAGTACTCAATCCGTATGCTATTGTCTGACAAGCTTGCAGGGAATTGAAGCTAAACTTCTGAAATGATGTCTTTGTTGAAAGACACTGCTCAATTTGATCTTCAACAATTGATATCTTGATTGAGACATGCTCTCTCAAGATGTTAACCCTGATCATCTTTATGTTCTTCTCCTCTGCTATCATTCTGATTTCATCTTTCAATTTCCTTATGTTCTTCTCAACAGAACTTATCTTGACATTAGGACTTGTCAAGGTGTTTGTCTCAGCTGAAATAGCATCTAACTTCTCTCTGATCTTCTTATCCTCTTCAACTATTAGGATTTCTAATTTGGTGCACTGTATGTACAAATTCTTTCCTGTCTCAAAATGTCTCCTCAAATTCTTTATGCATACATCTAAACTACCAATATCATTTCGAATATTTACACTTAGATTTTTTTGCATTTCTGCTTCAAAGTCTTCCTGAACTTTTATCTTCACAATATCCTTCAAATTAGAAAATTTGGAGTTAAAAGAATTTATTACTGATTGAGATTTCTCAAGTGGATCTGATTCAGATACCTTAGTGTTGATCACACTCTCAAGTTTCTCTGTCAAAACTCTAACTTTGCCTTCAAGGTCTTTCACCTTCTTATTCTTTTTTTATTCAGAGATGTAATGAACTCAAGCTAATCATCATCTTCAACTTCTTTTCCAAGGTCTTCAAACATTGAACCAATATGCCTCTTCTTACTGTCAGGTGCACTAATGTCTTCAACTAGTTTAGAAGGTGCACTAGAGGTAGTGGCCTCTGTCAAAATTTGTTTGCCTTTAACTGTTTGTTCTACTGGAACTAATTCTGATACAATTGGTTCTTCCTCTACCTCTATATTCTTCTCTGATTCTATGACCATTTCTTTCTCTCCCAAAGCCAAATTGTCAACAATGTTTCCTAGATCATGAAATACTGCATCATCTGATTCTAAAGTCACTTTGGTGCCTTCAATATCCATTGATTCTTTGCCAATATTGATATGTGAAGAAGATGGAACTTCTTCAATACCAACTTTCTCTGCATGCGATTCCTCTAATTACTTCTGCTGAGGGTCTGATTCAACATGATTTTTTGCAGCTATATCTGCAAGAACTTACATTACTGCTTGCTCTGTCTCTTTCTGTACTTCCTCCTTTTTGCCTCCCATTATAAGGATTGTTCTTCTCTTAGTTCTCAATAAAATTCTAAGAGACTTCAAGAATCTCTTCAAATGATCTTCATCCTTAACTTCACAGAACTGTCTGATTACATGTTCTCTCATCTTCATGTCTTCTTCTTGTGCTCTCTATTTTCTATTCACAAGTCTGTTATACAAATCTTCTGGGATCTTACCATGAATGGTGCTAAGTTTCTTATCTACCACAATCATGTGTGTAACGATTGCATTTTCAAAGTTCAATCTATCAAATGATCCATATAGATCATAGAATTTATTCAACTTAGTGAAGTCTCCATGCTTCAATATATCTTCATTAACTCTTTCACTTATTGGTTTCCAAGTTTTCTTCTTGACTGAAACTACATCATCATCTTTAATTACTGCTACATTTCTAGGTATAGGTGGTACAACCACTTTCTGTCTCTTGTCAGATCCTGTTGCACTCACTTTTACTCTTTTGCTAGGAATAGGAGAAAAAGATTTATCTCCTTCATCTTTTTCAGGTCCTTCAACTTTTACCTTTACTGCAATCGGATCAACAGGATCTGCACTTGATGTCTCAGGTGGAATTACAAGATTTTCACTTTGCCTCAGGGCTTCTGCAGTCTTCTTAGCTATGTCAAACTCATGACTTGACATACCAGATTCTTTTAATATTTTCTTCATAGTAGATTCAACTCTCTTACTAGATTGCTTCTTTTCTCTCAAACTTATTGCAGAGTTGAAATTCTCTTCATAGGTTCCAAACCTATTTGCATGACCATCCAACTCACACTTTAACAATCTATCCACATATCCTACTATTTCTGCTTCAGATATTTCTTAGCCAAGAGGGTCTATGAATTCCATTCTAGGCTCAACTGCTTCAATGTAGGTGAAATCAGTTTCAACCATAAAACAAATGTCATCTTTATGCTTTTCAACTAAGGATTGAGGAATCCTTGATTTGTTCTTAACAATATTCTGAAAAGTCTTCAATACAAGCTTCACACTGTCATTAACTTTATCAAAAAGGTGCTTCATGTAAACTAAGTTTATTCTTTCCATTGTGTTCACATTGTCACTCCAATCTACTATGTAAGGAAATCTTCTCAAAATATGGAAAAACATATAGGTTATCAGAGATGAAAACCTAAACTGAGTGTACTTAGCCTTCTTAATCTTTTTTAAGTTCTCAAATAACTGAATTTTCAAGATTTCACATAGGTCTACTGGTTTCTTCTCAATACACATAAGATAAGCTACATGAATCATTCCTGCAGCCATGTCATCTTCCCTTGAGCTACCACAGAATTTGGTTGTTAGGATCTTGCAAAGGTACCTAACATCATCTTGCTTAATCTTGCTTATCACAATTCCTCTACCATTATAACTAGATCCAGTGTTATCTAAAACAATCTTTCTCATGTTCTTTTCATTCAGTGGAATCTCTCCAACTTTAGATAATCCTATAACTTCATGAATTAGGTCAGTAATTATATCAATAACTCTATCCTCCATCCAGAACTTCCCATTGTGGATTCTACTTAAAATGATCTTGGTACATTCCTCATCATTGAATTCATACTTCATGGAATATTTGATGATTTCATTGTTCTCTAGGTGCCCATAAGCTAGTTTAACTAACATTTCTTGATTGTACAATTTCCTGTAATCATCACTAAAATCTGCATCTCCCAAAGTTTCAAACTTACAACCTAAATATCCTTTAACATTCTCAATGTGCAATACTCTGTCTAGTACAGATGATAATGCTAAACTGTCATCAATTTCAATTGGTTCTACTGGTTCTTTCTTAATCTTTGGTCTATTCTTATCCTTAACATTATGAACCATAGAAATATCCATCTTATCAACTGATTAAAGATCAAGAAATACCTCAACTTTGCAAATCTAGGGTTCTCGGTATGATCGTCGCTACAAACTGCTTCCAAACTTCTTCAAATCATCCTTAACTCACTTTTCTTCTTTCAAATCTCTTTTCAATCACTTTGTAATCATAATAACTTTGATTTCAACCTTATAACACTACATTTACTCAATCTGACATCGCATTCATTCATTTTGCCGCTAAAACCTCAAAAAGCTAATTCTACAAACCTGCAATCATAAAACTTTCTGCGACCTCACAAAACACAATATTTTCTTTTGCACACTTAACCATAGCATTAGTACAACATAATAAACCTATATCTAACTGCGCAGAACTTAACTCATTCAAATTCCTAATCTACACTAATCCTAAGTCCTAAACTATAGAAACTTACATAATTTAAGTACATAAAGAAGGGTCAGGTAAAGATTCATCCTTACCATTGGTTACATTACCTTCCTGACTACTTTCAATGCTGACTATACCTCCTTGATCTGTGTCTTTGTCAAATTTTACTTCATCTTCATTGCTACAGCAACCTTTCTCTTTGTTTCCTGCATTTTCATTCCTTCTTGCATTATTCCTAGGGTTAGGGTTATGATGATAACCTCCATTGTTCATTCTACAAAATCTTGTTGAGTGTCCAAACTTGTTGCATATCTGACAAATGATTCCATTGTTTCCAAATCTCTGTCCTTGCTGGTTAATCTATGACCTGCAATTTCTAGCAATGTGTCCTACTTTGTTGCATCTAAAACATACTACCACTTTTCTTTGATTCATTTCTTCAATAGATTTCTTATCTGCATTGTTAGTATTCCCAATCATTCTATCATAATTATTCAAAATTACTTTAGGTCTTCTACATTCGTTAGCTCTATGTCCAAAACTATGAGAATTATAACAATGTCCATTAAAAGATTTAAATTGCTTACCTGTGCAATCTCTCTTCATGTGCCCAATAGTATTACAAGCAAAACATCTACCTTTGAATTCTCTTTGCATACCTTTAGATGATTCTTCCTATTTTGATTCTTCTTTCTTTGATTCATCTTTCTCTCTAGGTGGTTCTTCTTTAGGTGGATCTTCCAATGTGTTCTCATCTAGCTTTATTTCCTCCACACTTTTAGATGTCTTCAGATCTGGCTTCTTACTTTCATGGTTTGTTCTAAACATACTATATCCAAATCCAATCCTATCAAAGAATGGTTCTTCAAAAGAAATTTGTTTTTCAGTCTTATCACCTTTTGAATATAGCCTTTCAAGTTGTTGTTTGGATTGAGTTAGTTCACCTTTCACAATTTTATTATACTTCTCAAGTTCCACATACTGCATTTTTACTTTTTCAGATTCAGATGTTTCCTTTTCAAGTCTTGACCTCAGATCTTCATTCTCAATTTTCAATTTTTCATTATCAGATCTCAAATTTCCATCTTTCATACTAAGCTTCAGATTTACTATCTTCAACTCATGCTTAAGGATCTCATTTTCTTTTTCTAATTCATTACAATCTTCAACAAGCATATCAGATTTATTTTCAGATTTCAGATCTTCAATCTTACCTTTCAATTTGTCAATAGCATTCTTTGCATCTTCATATTTTCTTCTTAAGGAGTTTCTTTCATCAGTAAGCATATCAATCTATTCAAGAGCTTCTTCAAGATTATTCTGAAGTTGATCCATATCCATAGAGATCTTACTCAAGCTGCTAAGCTTTCCTTGAATGTTCCTTCTCTGAGTAACTGTGCTCTGATACCAATTTTTAGAAAGTAAAGATCCCCAAGATAACTGAGAGGGGGGGGTGAATCAGTTATTTGATAATTTATCCATTCAACGGCTTTAAACAATATAATCAATGTACTGATCAACCATAGAAAGATAATCATACACAATTGCACAATAACACAAGATATGTTAACTAGGGAACCTCTTGAAAAGAGTAAACCCCGGTGGGAATGATGCCCACAAAATGATGTACTAATATGAAAGTTCCTTGTTAGAGGATGGACCCTGTTAGGAGTCTTATGAAATACATTTAGTACATATAAATTCCTGTTAGGAGATTTTGAATCCCTGTTAAAAGATTCTAACCCGGTTAAGAGTTTATGGAAGATAGAAGGACCCACTACCCAAACAACTTCAAGGAAAGATCTCTGAACCCACTGTCCAAAAGATCTTAGAATTATTCAATAGAATAATATGAAATATATTAGCTCCTTCACACTATGCCAAAACTGCACTCTCTGCTACACAAGATCACAACTTCAGATCTCTGTACTCACAAGTCTTCCTTCATCACTGAATTAGCTCTCCATGCATATATTTGCATCTCAATCTTCATAGTACACATTAGAATAAGGAAAACATTCCTTCTTATACACCAAACTCAAATAATTACAAATGATTTGGTCCTCAATTACAAAATAATAAATTCTACACGCTACACACAGAATTCACAAAAACTGTCGGCTTCCAGTTACTGTAACTTTCTCCAAACATATCCTCAAAGTTTGCACTATGAACCACATCATCATTAATGAGTCTCCAACATCCCTTTAACTGTGCAAAATCAGATTCCATCCTAGCTAAGAGATATCCTCTGATTTCTAAACATCGCTACACAGAAACACTGTCTAAACACTGCTTTCACCAAAATGCTCATAACTCTTACAAATGAATGAATTTATTTTTGCATTGTTAACCATAGGTTAATAAAACACCAAAGAACATACCATCAACTACACAAAATCCAATCTACAATACAACATGTGTGCAAAACAAAATTGTACCTACTTTCCTACTAATATCCAGAATATCATTGTGTTGACATCAATGACAATCCAAGTCATGAATGCAACAACAATTGCTACAGAATGACTACCAAAACACTTTGCATTCATTCCTAACAGTAATCTACTAGCTTCATTGAACAAAATTGAAGGTTTGAGATCATGTGCAAACTACATTATTGCCTCTATTATTTTCTCCTCATATTTCTAATTTTCTAGGGATGTAGCCTTCACATGCTCATCCTTCTGCTTTTCTAGCTGCACCCTGATCTCTCTTAATTTACTTGTCTCCTTAGTCAATTATTTCTTCTCCCAACTGATTCTTGCATGTATATTTGTTTCTGGGAGTGGTGATGGTGGAAATTCAACAATAGGGCTAGATGAAGAGGCTATTGCTAGCTTGTCAGCAATCATGAATGGAGGTGACCTGTGATCCTATGGTCTAGATAATTTTTCAATCAATTTGTCCTTCTGGATCAAGTCTATTTTTAGTTCATTATAAGACTTAAGGATAGTTTCAAACTTAATCCTCAACTCTTCCTTTTCTTGTGCATCTTTTTATGCTACCCTTACACTGAACTTGGCCATTTCTAAAATGATGTTCGAGGCCTCCACACTAGAAGTCTCACCAACTCTCTGTACTAATAAATTCCTAGCATAATCTGAAGAGAGAGTTTCTCTTTTTCCTTTATTTTCTTCCCTTTTAACAGACCACATAACCAATGTTGCATGATCATCTGAAAAGGTAATACCCCTAGCAGCCTGTTGTTCTTGCTCTACAGTAGTGAGGGTCTTCACTTTACTTTTTCTAACTGAATCAAAGATAATTGCATCTACAATATCCCACTCAGGAAGAATCAACACTCCTATAGTATGTATCATAGCTCTTCCTTCCTCAGGGGTAATTTTCTCAAAAAATTTCATCATTTCCATCTTGGTCTCATTTTCAATTTCAGCCAAATTCTTATCGAGGAATTCTTCCTTCTTTTTCTCACAAATTTCTCTGAACTAATTTATTTTCATTCTCCATAAAAATTTAAAAAATGCCCTAGTCTTTACAAACTTATCATCAGAAATAAAAGAATCACTAGCCTGCTTCAAAATTGGGTCAATTTGCTTACCCTTGAACTCTGCCACTGTAAGATCCATTTCTATTCCTCTGGGTGCCTCTAGCATTCCCTCCTATAATTCATCACTTGAAACAAAAACATTTCCCTTAGTACTCAACTATACCAATTGCTCAGCTACCCCATGTTCATCTAATTGTAAGGGGGATTGTGAAGGAGAGTACACTTCTTGTTTTGGTATGGACTCCTCCTATTTCTATCTCTTTGGAGAGGGTTCATGTGTTGTTGGGTCATCCATAGGTCTTTTCCCTCTAGAAGTAGATGGAAGATTCCCATATCTTCAATGAACTAGGAGAAGAACACTATAGCCCTTCCTCTGTTGCATTGTATAAGTTCCTCTTGGGGTCAATTTTGTGTACCCAGGCTGGCTCAAAATCCTCTTGGCTCTCTTAGGATCTACCTTACTTACCAAAGGCCTCTTTTCATTTAGTACCGGCATGATTCCTTCAAAATGTTCCATGAGAGCATCAATCTTCCTTGCCCATGGTTCAAAATTCTTCAATGGGTCATAACTCTTATCAAAGTTCCTTACAAAATCGACAGTCTTCTTGTAGATTACCCACTTTTCTTTCTTAATTTCTTGAGTTTGCAGATCAAACTCATTCCTTATTACATCCTCAGGGAAATTAAACTGGTGCTCAAAAGGAGCACACCTTATCTTCTCTCTAAACATCCCAGATAAGAAACCCTCATTATCTACACATTTGGCCACAGTTGTAGTCATTATGAAGGGTTGTAAGACTTGATTCAAATGCACCCAACCCTTCTTAATAATGACATACTGGTGTGCAATTGTGATGTTTGGGAACAAATTTCCCCTTCCTTTACCAGTGAGGGTTGTTTCTTGCAAATCACCAATCTGCCCCAAAATTTTTGCATACCCTATCTTTAATGGAACCTACTAAGGTAGTATATATGGTGCCTTCTTGCAGCCATACACCCTAAACATTGCAAAAACTAGATATAAAATTATATCACCAAAATTGTGCACTATGGTGATGTCTTTGCAATACTCCTTGGGTCTGATCAATCTCAACAATTCTCTTGGGATTCTAGGATTTTCAAAATATAACAAGGTCCTAAGCCTTGAAGCAAAATTTTTGTCAAAGACAAGGAAGCTAGCCTCAATTCTATCCCATGAAAAATTTGTAGTCCACAACTAAACCGACAGTGCTTCTCCATTCTTCTCTTTGACAATATTAATTTTAGTGCTGAAAAATTGTTCACCCTTATATAGAAACATATGCATTAGCATAGAATACCACCCAAAGGGCTTTCCTATCTTCATGTTCATTATTCCTATTAATCCATCATGGATTAAATCTGCAAGGTGGGAATCAAAGTCAAAAATCAATGCCAATTGTGGGTGTAGAGACTGCACCATCATGAACATATAGGGGATTAGCATATGAGTAGCCTCATCATGTCCAAGGATCAAAGTTAAATATTTGTAGAAACCCTATGCTCATAAACTAAATAAATCCAACCTGAAAGGCTCAGGTGTACTTGCGCTAATCACACACATTGCTCCAATCTGGTCAAGGAAATCCCTTAAGGGCCCCATTCACAAATAGTCCCTCTATGCCTCATATATTTTAGTAAAATCCTTAAAATCAATCTTTTCTAACCCAACAGAAGGGTCATTCAATGAGAAAACCTCCCTAATCTCATCCTCTGTGATACTTATCAAATCATTCCCATTTATATCCTTGACACATCTGGTCATAGGGTCATAACACCTAGCAATCTGAATCAATAAATCTACATCCATGAATACTCCAGGGACAATCAATTTCCCTATGTCAAACTACCATATATTACTAAGAGGGGCACATGAATTCCTCTGAGAGTATGCTGACCTAAATAATACCATACCATTGTGATATTTTCCTACCCTAGCATCCCTCATCCACAACCCTCTATCATAAAGTCTATAATTCAAAAAGTCTCTAGGGTTTCTTGGGACTAATTCCTTCACCTTTGATGCCCCATTCTCTAAATGTGGGAGCAATTGCATCAAATCTTCAAAGACACCTTTGTCTTTATACTTTGTTTTTCTTGAAACCTCCCTTTTAGGTGGCAGCTTAACTTAGGGTTATGGATAAATGTATGAACACGAGAAAAAACCCTCAAATATCACAAGATAATAGCAACAAGAAAAAACAAACACCCAGACTTTCCTTCCTTCAAAATTTATTCACTCTTAAGTTAAAAGCTGGCCTACTAGATGCTTGAGAAAATTTTGCTTGATGTCACTCCATAGGAAAAATAAATCAGTCGCCCAAATACTTTGAAAAGAAGTAAAAACTCAAATAGTCAAATCTGAATATGTAATGTTTCACCAACCCATTGCAGCTCACCCGTAAAAAACTCATTAAATTGGCCATTACTAAAAACTAGCAACTTCAACATTCATAGGATGTGAAACAACGTCATTGAGCAAAATTTAAAATCGACCTGTTGATTGTTACTACTTTACGGCGCATCAGACGACTAGCAAAATCAGTGTTATAACCCCTTAATACTTTTCCCCAAACTAGTTCTCGACCAATGAGAACACTCCAAAATATGCATGTGTAGAAAGTTACAACTTAACTTAAACTTTGATCAGACTGGATAGGTGTCAATCTGTCGCTAAAGTGCAAGCATAGAATTGTCAGGATTGTCAGGATTGTCAGGCTGTGATAAAGTGACAACCATCGATGCTTTTCAATTGAACGATCATCACTAATCTACAAAATTTGGTCCCACTTCAAGCTTCACCAGTTCTTCATCCAATCAGAAATAGCCACGTTGCAAAAATAGGCAGGCGGACCACTACCTTTTTCTTTCTCGACATCAAACATACTGACAACTGCCATATCATTCTTTATTTCAACCAATCAAAAATGAACATATCACCATTACATGGAAACTAAGGACCCACTCCACATTTTGCATCCTACATGTGAAATCAAATGGTTGTCACTATATCGCAAGCCTTAAAAACCAAGCAACTTCTCTTGGTGGTATAACGACAACCGCAAGATTTTTCAAAACTTTAATCCTTAGAAATTCTTGACCCCACTGTATTATGTCACCTAGGATAGATGTCACCACAAGAAAGATGCTTCAAAAATTGAAAAGTTAAAAGTCTACCTCATCAGTATGGGTTTAATCAGATGCTTGTCGCTAAAGCACATTGATTAAAAAATGGTCAACTCAACCCAACGGTATAATGAAAGTCATCGATGCATTCCAAGCTTTAAACAACAACACACTACTGAAGATGGGCCCACCCAGATAGATGTCACCTCATTTCCATTTCACATGTCAGAAACTCTGACAACCGAGAGCTTTAAGATACAATGAGAATCACTATATCAAAAGAATCGAACGGTTGAGAAATAAAAAGGGATCAATGATGTTGAAGTAAATTTATTAAAAATGACCCCACTTAAAAACCTAGTCGAATAACATGTGAAGTGGACACTTTATAAAGGTTTATAATAGCACATGTGTTATTGGAAGTCTTAATGAATGAAAAAGTAACATTCAAATATAACGAAGCTCATGTCAAACTAGGGCTTTCAGCAAAAATGCTCACTACTAGGGTTAAAAACAATAGTTCACAAAATCTTTGAAGCATGAGGATCAAAAATTTTAGAATAGTACTAATACGGGTCTTTTGAAAACTACCAATTGTCTTTGCTACATGATTGGCTCCTTGCAACCATTCATTACTCTAGTCTTTATCATGATGCCCCTATTTCATTAATACAAACAGAACAAAGAAAACATTCTATGAAGTATGAAATATATCCATTCATCACATACAAAACATTTATTAAATCAAACTATAAAGTATCACATTAAAACCATTGTTAGAAAGAAAGTCCACCAACATAACTGAGAGGGGGGGGTGAATCAGATATCATATAAATACAACTTTTATCACCTTAAATACATTTCAACCATGTAAGCAATGTAATCAACAACCATAGAAAGATATACATACACAATAACACAAGATATGTTGACTAGGGAACCTCTTGATCATTTTGTAAACCCTGATGGGATGCCCAAAAAAGATGCTCTAATATGAAAATTCCTTGTGAGAGGATGGACTCTATTAGGAGTCTTATGAAATACATTTAGTACATATGAATCTTTGTTAGGAGACTTTGAATCCATGTTAAAAGATTCTAACCCTGTTAGGAGTTATGGAAGATAGAAGGACCCACTGTCCAAACATCTTCAAGTGAAAGATCACTGAAAACACTGTCCAACTAATCTTTTTGTTACTCAATAGAATAATACCAAAATATTATTGATCTCAACAACTTATCACTTCTCCTCTGAATGTTCCAAACCACACCAACTGCTTCATCAGATCTCAATACTAGATCTATGTACTTCGCATATCCTCTTGCTCAATTCTATAATTCCCTTTCATACAATACTACATTATAATAAGGAAAATAATCCTTCCTTTATACCACACTCAAATAATTACAAATGAGTCAGCATACAATTTACAAGATAAAATCTTCCACACGTTACACAATATTCTACAATTACATAAAACTATCGGCTTCCAATTGAGATAATTCTTCACTCGTCTGATATCTGACCTTGTTGTCATGTCCAAATCACAATCATCATGTCTTCATCATTTGTACAACCTTGCATACTTAGATTCTATTCCGATTAGGAGATATCATCTAATTTCCACAAGCCACACCTTAGGAACACTGCTTGAATACTACTTCCACTGAATTACACATAACTATCATGAATAGTTAAATTTATCTATGTGCTCTTAACCACGATCTTAGGAAACATCATATATTAAGTCCTAAACTCCGCATAGCTTGATCTTCAATATCCCACGTGTGCTAATACAAACAATGTCTTCTTCTCTGCTAGTCTTTAGTAGATCACTATGTTGACATCAATGATAATCAGTCATGAATGCAACAACAACTGCTATATAATTTTTGTGAATACTCCCCCATATGATATATTCAGCATTCATTCCTAACAATCTCCCACATGGGCATTGATGGCAACATAGATGAAAAAACATCCAAGTTCCATGAATACCAACATTGCAACACTACTACTCTAAAATGTTTTCACATCCTCTTCATCAATCAAATCTTGCTTCATTTTCGTGCTCAATTCTTTTAGTTTTCCATTTTATATTGCTTGTATCCTTCTCCCTCAAATTCTCTTAAATAGATGGTTTTTCATTTATCCTTCTCCCCCATTGACATCAATGATAGATGTTACATCACTATGTCAACAGCAACTTCAATGTCAAAAGACACTTTTCAAAAAATACATTCACTAGAGTCCTCGTGACTTAGCTCAGAAACACATAATCCCCCATAAAGGAAGTACCAACATTGAGTCCATAAAAAGATAAGGGTCATATACCACTGGAATGATGCAACAATCTGCATCACTTCTCTAAATTAAGCTAGGGCATAACCCCAAGCATACCTCTCAAATACTCAAATGTATCTTTAGGCAAAGGCTTTGTAAATATATCTGCAATCTTCTCTTTTGTACTTATATACTCAAGTCTGATTTCTTTCTCTGCAACTTTCTCTCTCACTACATGATACTCTATTTCTATATGCTTTGTCTTAGAATGTAGTACAGGATTCTTAGACATAATAACTGTACTAGTGTTATCACAGTGTATAACAATAGGCTCATCAAATTTTATTCTAATATCCTTCAATATTTGTTTCATCCATATCATCTGGTTACAATTGTTTGCTGCTGCTACATATTCTACTTCTACTGTGCTCTGTGAAATACAATTTTTGTTTTTTGCTTAGCCAAGAAACCAATCTTCCTCCAAGAAAAAATGCTCCATCACTTGTACTCTTTTTGTCATCAACACTGCCTCCCCAATCTGCATCTTTATATGCACATAGGGTAAAGTCATCAGATTTTTCATACCACAATCCATATTCAATTGTGCCTTTCAAGTACCTCAGTATCCTTTTTACTATTGCATAATGTGATTCTTTAGGGTCGACTTGAAATCTTGCAATGATTCCATCCACATGTGAGATGTCTAATCTTGTATGAGTTAAATATTGTAATCCTCTAATCATAGATCTATACTTCTTCTGTCCAACTATAGGAGTCTCATCTGTGATAGATAACTTGTGTCCAGTTACCATAGGTGTGCCAACTGGCTTATAGTTCTCCATTCCAAATCTCTTTAATAGGTCATTCAAGTACTTTTTTTGACATAATAAGATACCATCACTATTTTGTGTTATCTGCAATCCTTAAAAATATTTCATCTCACCAGTCATACTCATTTCAAATTCAGTCTTCATTTCATCTGTAAATTTATCACTAGTTTCATCTTCTCCTCCAAAAATAATATCATCAATAAAAATAACTACAACAAACAAACCCTTTTTAATTTATTTCATATACAAGTTACTATCTTTTGTGCCTTTAGTAAATCCTAATTTTATCAAATATGTATCCATTCTTGCATACGAAGTTCTAGGTGCTTGTTTAAGTCCATATAAAGCTTTGTTCAGTTTGCATACCATGTCTCCTTCATGAGTTAAGGGAAAACCTTCAGGATGCTCAATGTAAACTTCTTCTAACTCTCCATTCAAAAACGTTGACTTCACATCCATCTGATATACTTTAAATTTCTTATAGGCTGCATAAGTCAAAAACATTCTTACTACTTCAATTCTTGCTACAGGTGAAAAAGTTTCTTCATAGTCAATTACTTCTTGCTGTGACTATCCTTTACATACAAATATTTCTTTATTCCTTACAAATTGTAATGCCCCACCAGGGAACCCAGGAGAACTTAACCTAAACATGCTTCTAAGTTGTGGAATAATTTTTTTTTAAAGTTTACATACAAGAACATCAAAGTTTTACAATACGGAAGCAATACAATGAAATGAACAAATCACATAGGTTACAACTCTCAAGGATTCCATGACGAGGATTATGAGAATATAAAATTAATTAATTAGATTAGGTACAATTACAAAACTCATAAAAACAAAGAAAAATAAAAGAAACATCACATAAAGATAACATAAAAACAATTGGTACCATAAGGTATCCATAAATATACATCCATTGCACATGTCGCAGGGTATGTAATACAATAACTGAAAAGAAGTACACATGATATCTATGAGAAACTGATACAAGATACAGGATCAAAAAGAAGAAGAAGAAGAAGAGTAGAATACAACTCTATCAATGAGGAACAAGAAGGAACAACTACAACAGGGATCATCCAGCACTGGTACACGAACATCAAAATCTCAAATGGTAAAAGAATCACTACCACCTGACCTTGTGAGCCTAAATGGTCCACTCCCACCATGCTCAGGAGATAACAACAGATCCCACTCAGATAAAAAACAAAATAGAATAAGCAAAGGAAATGATCCTAAAAGTTCTCTAACTCAAGGTGAATAAGTATAATAATGTCATGAAAGACTCACTATTCCAGAGGCAACCGACACATGTAGGATAACTAGACTATGCATATGAAGGTGTCATCATGTACATCTAACTCTTGAGTTTTGTCTTGGTAATCTTGCTGGATCCCGGCACCCAACTGACCATACACAGTGTCAATGACATCTCATACTAACGAAGCCATCGACTATGCCAACTCATCCCTTTTAAAGGGGACTAATCATCTTCTCCATTCCCACCTTAGTCTGTACTAGCACTAAGCCAAGGTGAGGATGTACTAGCACTAAGCCAAGGTGAGGAAACTTATCTTGTTAGGTTCATTTAAAATCTCTCAATGTTATATTATGTTATCACTTGATTAAGATACTTAAGAATAAGTGATCCTGGCAGCCACTTGTGGGCCCCGATGCTTATTGCAAGCCACCTCCTACTACATATCTATGTAAACTACCCTAGGCTCACAAATCTCACATAGATCAAAAGATGATAATAATGCCCCTCAAGACTACTCCACAAAATAATAGGAACACACTAATTCTCACATAACCATAATGTCACAAAACACTCTCAAAGTGTTCACAAAAGAATATATTCACATGATCTCATGGATCGGACATAAAAGTCAATATCATAAAATTTATAAAATCGGGCTAGGGGTGGGGTACTACATCCACCCCCCCAGGATTAGGCTTACTCCTAGAAGCCTACAAATAGATAAGGATATATCCTCCAAACATGAAGCATTTACTAAAAACAAAACATAACATCTGAAAACAAGCCATCGAATAAGAACATGATATACAGTCATTAAGGACAATATAATATCTAGTTTAGGAAAAAACTAAAAATACCACATTGATCAATCATTTATTAACGATTCAAAAAATAGATCTAAACCTTTATTCATACATCATCATAGAAAACATCTATGATTGATTGCATAAAATTACATTCATATCTAAATCAAATAGTAAGTTGAGAGGTTCATAAAAATCTATCTAGTTAATGCAACACTTAAGAAAACATATAGGATACACAATAATTCTAATATCACACAGCACATATAGTACCATCTTTGTGATGTCCCCCCTTATACATACTATCAGGGATTCATGATGAACATGATAGAAACAATACTTATTACATAACCGGGCCAATAATACCAAACATTCAGAGTAGCCACCATAAAACTCCAAAGGGAAAACCCAAGTGGGGGAATCATAAGTCCAACATTAAATCATAAGAGCACTCAATTGTTCAACAATAAATTAAGTGTGACTAACGTCACAAGATAGATAATGAAAAGAGAGTTAAGTGACTAATCCAATCATAAGAAAGTTCAAAATTTCAATGCTAGCCCATACACAACATGAACAATTCATCAATCAACCAAAAATAAATCATCAATCATACAAAATTCACATAACAAGGTGACTAGTGGTAGCCACACTCAAGGGAGTAATCGCTTCATGACATCCAAAGGTACTTCACCCCAGATGCATTAGAGAAGGTAACCATACACAATAAATAGTGCAACACCTATGACAATCATTGGGCAAGTGATATCTCAAAGACATCTATGAGAAGCAAGAATAGAAATATTTAGATGTAATTTAATGGCTATCAAACACAAAAGAGTTATATGTCTATGTTTGGTTTCAAGTTTGATAGTTAGACATCTAATGGGCACACAACTTCCCAAAGTTCCCAGTGTAGAACTCGGTGCTCTAATACCAAGTGTAATGCCCCGCCAGGGAACCTAGGAGAACTTAACCTAAACATGCTTCTAAGTTGCGGCATAATTTTTTTTAAAGTTAACATACAAGAACATCAAAGTTTTACAATGCGGAAGCAATACAATGAAATGAACAAATCACATAGGTTACAACTCTCAAAGATTTCATGATGAGGATTACGTGAATATAAAATTAATTAATCAGATTAGGTACAATTATAAAACTCATAAAAACAAAGAAAGATAAAAGCAACATCACATAAAGATAACATAAAAACAACTAGTACTATAAGGTAACCATAAATCCACATCCACTGCACATGTCGTAGGGTATGTAATACAATAACTAAAAAGAAGTACATATGATATCTATGAGAAACTGATACAAGATACAGGATCGCAAAGAAGAAGAAGAAGAAGAAGAGCAAAGTACAACTCTATCAATGAGGAAAAAGAAGGAACAACTGCAATAGGGATCATCCAGCACTGGTACATGAATGTCAGAACCTCAAATGGTAAAAGAATCACTACCACCCAACCTCATGAACCTAAATGGTCCACTCCCACCATGCTGAGGAGATAACAACAGATCCCACTTGGATAACAAATAAAACAAAATAAGCAAAGGAAAGGATCCTGAAATCTCTCTAACTCAAGGTGAATAAGTATAATAATGTCATGAAAGACTCACTATTCCAGAGGCAACTGACACATGTAGGATAACTAGACTATGCATAGGAAGGTGTCATCATGTATGTCTAACCCTTGATTTTTGTCCTGGTAATCTTGCTGGATCCCGGCACCCAAGTGACCATACACAGTGTCAATGACATCTCATACTAATGAAGCCATCGACTATGCCAACTCATCCCTTTTAAAGGGGGCTATTCATCTTCTCCATTCCCACCTTAGTCTATACTAGCACTAAGCTAGGGTGAGGAAACTTATCTTGTTAGGTTCATTTAAAAATCTCTCAATGTTATATTATGTTATCACTTGATTAAGATACTTAACAATAAGTGATCCTGGTAGCCACTTGTGGGCCCTGGTGCTTATTGCAAGCCACCTCCTACTACATATCTAGGTAAACTACCCTAGGCTCATAGATCTCACATAGATCAAAAGATGATAATAATGCCCCTCAGGACTGCTCCACAAAATAATAGGAACACACTGGTTCTCACATAACCATAATGTCACAAAACACTCTCAAAGTGTTCACAAAAGAATATATTCACATGATCTCATGGATCGGATATAAAATTCAATATCATAACATTTATAAAATTGGGCTAGGGGTGGGGTACTACATAACTTCTCCTTGTTTATTCATCTTGTTCTTGAATACCCATTTAGTTCCTATAACATTCTTATCTTTAGGTCTAGGGACTAGTTCCCAAGTCTTGTTCTTTCCAATTTGATCTAGTTCTTCCTTCATAGCTTTAGTCCAATATTCATCTTCATAGGCTTCACTAGTAGATTTAGGTTCAATTTGAAAAATTAAACACAATTATTCTTGTACCTTATTTCGTGTCAGAACTCCTCTGTCTATGCTCCCAATAATCTGCTCAACAAGATGATTTCTTGTTAGACTCCTATTAGGTGTCACTGTCTTAGTTCTTGCTTCAACTGTAGGTTCTTCTATGATTTCCTCAATGTAGCTTTCATTCTGGAAATCACTGTCAATTTCATAGAATAATTCAACATTTTCTTGATCAATTCTAGGATGAGTTCCTTCATCTGATTCATAATCAAGCATTCTTTCCTGAATTTTGAACTTTTCATCAATTTTAACATTTGCGCTCTCAACAATAGTTTTAGTTATTTTATTGAAAGATATATAAGATTTTCTTTTCAATGAATAACCAAGAAATATACCTTCATCACTTCTAGGGTCAAACTTTCCAATGTCATCATCTCTCTTAATATAATATTTACTTCCAAAAATTTTGAAATACTTAACTGATGGTGCATGTCCAAACCATAGTTCATAGGGTTTCTTATCTGTGTCTTCTCTGATTTGTACTATATTAATTGTATATACTATTTTATTCATTGCTTCTCTCCAAAATATCTTTGCCAAGTCATTTTCAAATAGCATGGCTCTTGTTGCTTCAGTTAATAACCTATTTCTTCTTTCAGCAATACCATCTTGTTCATGTGTTGTAGGGGTTGAAAACTATCTCTTAATGCCATTCACTTCACAAAAAGTGTTAAATTCATTTGAATTAAATTCTCCACCTCTATCTGATCTCAAACATTTAATCTTCATTCCAAATTCATTCTCAACTTATTTCTTAATAACTATAAACTTATCAAATGCCTCAGACTTTTCTTTAAGAAATGCAATCCACATCATTCTTGTAAAATCATCAACAAGAATCATAAAATACCTTTCACCATAAAATCCTCTAGTCCTTGTGGGACCGCTCAAATTTGTATGAACAATTTTCAACTTCTCTGTTGTTGTAAACTTCTTTCTAGGAAATGAGCTTCTCTTCTGTTTAGCCATAACACATTCCTTAAAAATCATGTTAGTAGGTTTCATAATTTTAGGCAAATCTCTTACTACAAGTGTAGTACTTAATTTCACAATGTTATCAAAGTTTATATGAAAAAATCTTCTGTGCCATAACCAATTGTCATCAATCTTAGTAATCAAGCATGTCATCTCAGTAGGATTCAACTAAAATACATTACCTCTGGTTCTTGATCTAGTTCCAATTAAATTACCATCCTTGTCTTTGATTACACAAGTTTTCTCAATAAACCAAACTTGATATCTCTTATCAACTAGTTGTCCAACACTCAAAAGGTTATGTTTCAATCCATCCACAAAGTAAACATTATCAATGTTAGACTTTCCATCAAGAGTAATAAATCCTATTCCTTTTATCAAACAAGGTGCATTGTTTCCAACTCTCACAATTCCTCCATCATAATTGTTAAACTTAATGAATTTATTCATGTTTTCAATCATATGATGTGAGAAACCATTGTCTCTAATCCAATTAGATCTCTTTTCTACATGAGAAACTAAAGCTTTTTCTTCTTTAACTTATGTTTCAAGGTTTTCTTCTTTTATTGTTACAAATCCTATATCATCATTCTCATTATCACTTTCACTTAGAGATTTCTCCATACTAGCTTCAAATTTTTCATCATTAGCATAGTAACATTCTTTAGATCTTCTAGGTTTAAATTTCTTTCTATACTTCTTTACTCTCTTAGGACATTTAGATTCAAAATGACCATATTCTTGACAAATCCAATATTTAAAAATTTTCTTACCGTCTGGTTCTCTTTTCACTAGCAAGGCAATTCCTTCCTCAATCTTCATGTCTTCTTCATTCTTAGATATGTTTCCACTAGCATAATCTCTGCTTACACTAATGCTCTTGAAAAATTAGGATGAATACTAAGTATGTTTAATGTTGTCTCCATTCTAGGTAGATCTCCTAACTGTCTCAAGTTCATCTTTGTTTCTTCTAGTCTTCCAAGAAGGGTTTCTCTGGTGAAGTTCTCAGTACAAGGTATAACTTGCTCAATCATCTATGTTGTCTGCTTAAATGCAAAAGTTAATGTCCTTAGAATTTTCCATATCACTTCATTCTTTGTCTTGATTCCTTCATAGGATTTTATATCTACAACAATTTCTGACATTCTACCAATATAGCTTCTAACAGATCCATATTCCATCATTCTTATATCTTCAAATGCACATATTGAATTATGTAATCTAACTCTCTTTGCATGTTCATCACCTTCAAAAGTAGATTGTAGAGCTAACCAAATTTCATGAGATGTTTTTAGATATTTCACTTGACTTTACTCATTTTCTGGAAGGGTTGACAAGAGTTCTTCTCTGGAAAGTATGTTACACATGAATAGGTCTCTCTCCTCATTAGTACATTCTTCAATTTTGTCTAATTCAATAATAGTATTCTTTTTCTTTGTGATTAACTAGTATCCTAGTCCTAAACAAAGAAAATGTGTCTTCATCTTTTCTTTCCAGCTGTCAAAGTTCACTCCATCAACCTTAGGGCTTTCTTTCCTGAAATGATTTGCCATGGATCTCCTTAAGTTGTTAAACGTTTCCTTCAAGGACCTGCTGCTCCGATACCAATTGTTAGAAAGTAAAGTCCACCAAGATAACTAAGAGGGGGGGTGAATTACCTATTAGATAAATACAAATTTTATCACCTTTAATAGATTTCAACCATGTAAGAAATGTAATCAACAACCATAGAAAGATATACATACACAATAACACAAGATATGTTGACTAGGGAACCTCTTGATCAAAGAGTAAACCTCGATGGGAATGATGCCCACAAAAGATGCACTAATATAAAAATTCCTTGTGAGAGGATGGACTCTGTTAGGAGCCTTATGAAATACATTTAGTACATATGAATCTATGTTAGAAGACATTGAATCCCTGTTAAAAGATTCTAACCATGTTAGGAGTTATGGAAGATAGAAGGAACCACTCTCCAAATAGCTTCAAGGGAAAGATCACTGAACACACTGTCCAACTGATCTTTGTATTAATCAATAGAATAATACCAAAATATTACTGATCTCAACAACTTATCACTTCTTCTTAGACTGTTCCAAACCACACCAACTGCTTCATTAGATCTCAATACGAAATCTTTGTACTTCACATATCCTCTTACAATAAGTATTGCTCAATGTCGCAATTCACTAAGTTCATACAATACTACATTACAATAAAGAAAATAATCCTTCCTGTATACCACACTCAAATAATTACAAATGAGTCGGCATACAATTTACAAAATAAAATCTTCCACACATTACAAAATATTCTACAATTATATAAAACTGTCGACTTCCAATTAAGATAATTCTTCACTCGTGCAACCTCTAACCTTTTTGTCATGTCCACATCACAATAATCATGTCTTCATCATCTGTACAACCTTGCATGCTTAGATTCTATCTCGATTAGTATACATCATCCAATTTCCACAAGCCTCTTCTTAGGAACACTGCCTGAATACTACTTCCACCGAATTACACATAACTATCATGAATAGTTGAATTTTCATATGTTCTCTTAACCACAATCTTAGGAAACATCATATATTAAGTCCTCAACTCTGCATAGCTTGATCTTCAATATCCCACATGTGCTAATACAAACATTGTCTGCTTCTTTGCTAATCTTCAGTAGATCACTGTGTTGACATCAATGACAATCATAGTCATGAATGCAGCAACAACTGCTACAGAATGGTTGTGAATACTTCCCCATAGGATATATTCAACATTCATTCCTACCAACCATGTTTCACATATTAAAGGTTTATAAATTTAAATTGTGAATTCAAAGGTTGTAGCAAAGTTTTACAACTATAATCAAGAAACCAGAGTTTTAAAGAGATAGTTAATGAAAAAGTAGTTCAAAACAAAAAGGGTGGAATCAACATAATATATAAAACAAGAGAAAAATTTTGGCTCATCATTTCCCCCTTTGAAACTCATGCTAGTCCTCCAGCACTGTAGAGCTTGGTCACTTTCCTAAAATTGCCCACATTTGTTTCTCTATTGTTCCTTGAGCTTCCAACTATCCAATAAAACCCTCTTGACCACTCCCACTTCTCAACTCTCATTTTTTCCATGTTTTAATTCATTTCTTTAATGGTATGGTGGTAAAGGTGCCACATAAGAAGTGGTCACTGAAATTTCATAGGGAACCATAATTATGGCCTAGCCTGCTTCCCAATTTGATATATTTTTGAGCCCACTGCATGGCATCCCTAAAATTAAGGGGACTATGTGGTTCTTCTCTCCTTAAAGATGTGGGAAGCCTATCTTGTCATGAATTTATTCCAAAGAAAGATAATGTGAAGGGATTGAAGATAAAATGCAATGAGAAGTTAATTGTTAAAGTTAGAGGGTTTCCTTGAGGAGGTGAAACCTTTCCTAACTCACAAGACCCTCAAATAGCTAGGGCCAGTTTACTTTGCACTCAAACCCTCTGCTAGATGTGACAAAAAGTAGGGCACAAAAAGAATTTCATTACCACACCCTTACACAAAATGTGTTGTTTATATGATCCAATATTCAACTTGTGAGGGTCATACTACTTTCTTTCATTCAATACGTTTCAAGCATTTGAGCTATCTAAGACATGAGAACAGGCTGCTCAATCTCCCCAACTTCCTATTCAATCTTCTTAGCAAGTGAGCGGAGAAGGTTCAAAAAGGTACCTCAAGTTCTGTAACTCATCATTGTTTGATTAAGTTGCTAGTAGAAAAGGCTTTGAGGAAAAATTCTATAATTTATTGGGATGATTTTTTTCTTCAGAATAATTTATGAAAAAGGTAGTAGGACCGAGTGGGGAAGGGTTAGATAAAAGGGGGCCACTGAAGGGGGCACTAAAAATATAATTGAGAAACCCGGCCCTTACCCTCTACTAGCTCTGAACATAAAATCCCTAGTAGTACCTCAACATATATGAAAAAGAGAGTTGTGGGATCTTCTGAAGCTTTGTCTTCTAGGAAAAGAAAGGAGGAAACACTCACTGTTGAAGAGTACCAAACTCCCTAGTCTAATGTAAAAACTAGGACTTCCAGTCAGAGTGAGAAAGAAAATATTATTGAGAAAGAAGAGATTTCCCAAGAAGAACCTACTGAAAACATTAAAGAGAAACATTGCAAGAAGAAAACTATTGAGAAATGAATTTCCCAAGAAGAACCTGCTAAAAACATTTCTTCTCCTCCTGAAAGAAAATATACATGGGAATAAGTTCCTACAACATCTACAGGGAAAACTTCAAGGAAAAAGGCTAAAAGGGCACCTATTGTTAAAGTTAAAACAAAAAACTCTATGAGGAGGAGTGAACAGGTCAAGATGAACCTAGTGAAAATTTTCATACTCAAGAAACTCCAATTATCAATGTTTAGACCTTTGAGTCCCTTAAGGGGAGAATGACCAAAATTAATGAAGGTGTTGAGTTTGAGGTAGGAGAAGATGTTGAATAATATATGCAAAAGGCACCTCTAACGAGGAACAGAGTGCTGAAGATATAGTTATAGATCAAGGGGATGATTATATGCACGTAGAGGACAATAATCTTTTTTATGAGAATCTTGAGATTAATATGAAAGTTGTAAATAGAAAGGTAGAAAAAAAAATGAAGGTGGCTTAGATACCCTAGCACAAGGTGCCCAAGAGTTGGGTGAAGTAAACATAGAAAGGGCCATGGTAGTTTGAACAAGATCACCAACCCATTACAAAAAAATAATGAGAAACCAACTGATGAAACAGATAACTATATATCTATTGAAAATCAGAGACCTATACCACCACTTGATCTATCCACAACTTTGATGGAAACACTTATTTTTTACTAGGATATGCTATTACATAGGGTACTATGGCAAGAGGAAAAGAAGAAACTTCAGCACATAATTGATGAGGAATACAATGAAATAATTGAAAAGGAAGAAGAGATAGAACTGTTGAAGGGGAAGGTTACTCAAATAACCTCTGTAATTCCTGAATTAATGAAATGCAGAGCTCCAACAAGGGTTTATACTCTCTACTTGAGGGAGTAATTCCTTAATCTTAAAGTGACCAGAATAGTGCAAGGTCTCAACCCTTCTTTGGAAACTTTGCAAGAGTTTTATACTACATTTCAAATCTCCCCCACAGCTATTAAAAACCTTCTATGTGAGTTATACCTTCATAACTATGTTGTCCCTCATTACAGAGATTGGAATCCCTTAGACTATGTGGGAGATATCCAAATCAAAGATTTCATGTCCTATATTCAGAATGAATTAAGTCAAGAATATCAGGCAAGACCATACAACTATGAGGAGTTGGACACACCTTTAGCCATCAAGGAAGAAGAAAAATATGCAGAGAAGGTATATTATGATTGGCTGAAACTTAATTGTCATGAGGAAAGGCTACAAACATAACTCCTTAGGGAAGCAACCTACAAATATTATGATCAAATGGAAAGGGTTGAAGAATAATAGGCCTTGGGAGCCATAACTCATAGGTGTATAAGCTTACCTACCAATTTAAATAAAAGGGCACTGCATTCTCCACAAAACTACATTCTGGAAACTCGTAGAGACCCTTGGTATGTGTTGTTAGGAAGCAATAGGCTGAGCCATTAGATTCCTCTTAAGTTTCAACCACCACTTTTAATGTGGCCCATGCTCAGTGTCAATGAAAATATCAAATCTCACAATATGATGACAGAAGTGGCACGATGGGAGAAGTTGAAGGATACCAAAGGATACTACTAGAGCCTAGAAAAAGGAGGAGCGGGGGAAATTTCACCATTCAAACTTCTGAGTGAATGATAGAATCATCAACATTCTAGTTGTTGAGGGACCAACAATGAATTAAGTCAGGGGGAATGATAAAGGCCATTTTATGGCCTATTGTGTTTCATGTTTTCTTAGTTTGTTAGTCCAGAAGCTAGGTTGTTATATTTTCACTGAAATATTTTAAGTCAATGTTTTCATAAAGGCATTATAAGGACCGTGTTTAAGTCTGAATAGTCATGTCTTGATGTTAAGAACATGAACCACTTGACTAATATTTCCTATGCATTAACTAATCACTTTTTATATTATTCATACTCTTATAGATGATATAAATGTGAATGTGTTTCTACAGCCAAGAAACCCCTTTCCTACAAGAATAAATTAGTATATATAGAAGTTTTATTCAAACTAGGATGATAAGGTAATCATATGTTATAAATTTGGCATGTTCTACTAACCATTGTTTACAGGACTTAGTCATTTAGATATTGAAGAAGTTGATATCACAAAGGGCTCTAGACCAGTTCAACAACTGCTAGAAGGAGTGGTTTTCTGACTACCATAAATACATTATACTATCACTAAGAAAGTCAATCATGAACCACTACACTCAAGAGGACATCTAGTAAAGAAAAACCTATATTTCTACTGGATCATTTAATAAGTGAAGAATTATTCTGTCAGTTGAGGAATTATCTCAAACATGTTTTGAAAAGAGATAAAGTTGGTGTAATCCATACTATTGAGATGGCTAATAGTTTAGGAGTTAGTTAAGGAAGTCCTTCATTATAAATAAGTTTCTTGTAGACTTCTTGAGAGTTAGATTAGAAATAAGAATAGAAGTATTTACTGTAGTTTTCAGAGATTCTAGTTAATACAATTTCTATTCAGTATGTACTTGGTTTTTTAGTTATGAATAAAATAGAGATGTATTTGTTTCGATAAACATATATTGAGTTGTTCCAATTCACTCATCAAAGGGATACCACTTGGTGAGTGAACATTACTATTTCTTTAGCTTTTATTTAGTATTTTATTGTTCCTATAGCCACTAGGTAGCAGAACCTGTGATTATTGTTGCAGCAAGGCAAACAAGGTAGAGACCATGTTTGATTTATGGATTTTGTTGAGTAGCAGTTAAACTATTTGAAGCTTTCTAATTCCTACAGAGACAATGCTTACTTTCTAGTATTTGTTGTCAATGCAATGTTTCCTTTTAGGTAGAATAGTGATGGAAACAATTACTATAACCTTAGTGAATATACTTTGTTGCACCGTTTTCAAGTTCACGCCCCCCTAGGTTGAGAGATAAATGAGCCTATTGAATCAATTGATAATTGTTTTATGGATGTCCAATTTCGTAAGTAATGGGTAAAGTGTCCTACTTACCAATTAGATCAATTTGGAAAGAAAGGGGAGTGTGGGGGAGGTAGGAGCCCCCCCACCCCCCTAAATTTAATATTTTTAAATTTTAAAAAAAAATTTAAAAAATATAATAATAAATAAATTAAAGTTATTTTAATTTTCTATAATTATTTTATTTAATATTTAATTTGGTTCCTTTTTTAAATAATATATATGTTTTTAATCAATTTTTGTTCAATATTAATTGATAATTAATAAATTGATAAATTATTAGTTAAAAGATAATGGTTTTAATATATGGTTGCCTCATTTTGCAATAAGTAGTTTTCCACCATTTTATACTAAATTGTCGTGAACGCGTGATAGTATATATATGTGTTTGGAATTGTACATGTGTCTCAAATATAGTGAAACTAGACTTTAATCAACAAGATTGGTGTTTTATTAAAACTGGTTACTGGAAATTGAATTCTTTTGTATGTCTCGTTGGCATTTAGTTTATATGGTTGCGGAAACTACCTTGGATCTTAGGTAAATGTGTACCAGAGTGCTTTGGGAAATTTTGTATGGTTCAAATTTCATATTGATCATTATTTCAATCTTCTTATGATTTGATCTTTTATGAGTTATGGTGTATAGAGCCTTGTGATTCCATATCGTGAAGGTTGTTTTTGTATAGCTACGTTTTGTTGCATATTCTACATGGGGGGAATATGGTTTCGATCTTTTATGTCCAACCTTGGTTCAGGGGGTATGATTATTATAGACACTTGGAGAGTGTAGTTTTGTGATATTTTGGTTTGAGGACCAGTGCATGTTCCTTGTGATTTCTCAGAACTATTTTGAGGATCATTATTATTATCATGTTTTTGTTATCTACTTTTTGAGCCTAGGTAGAAAAAATAATTGTATTTGTGGGGAGTGGATTCCAATAAGAATCAAAGCCCACAAGTTGGCTATCAAGGTAACTTATTGCAAGTGGCTTAATAAAGTGATAACCTAACAAAATTTATTAGGATAGAAACATTAATAAAATGTTTGTGTTCCTCACCCCGTCGCCCTTGAGT